>JAWWMP010000001.1:71171067-71199160 GCA_035047865.1 Dendrocincla tyrannina
TTTTTCCCTTCCCTCTGGAAGGCGAGGGGGGAGGAAAGGCCTTGAAGGGGGTTTGCTGGACACCAGGCATTTATCTATGGTCAAACCATCACATACTTCCATTTGTTTTGAATTCTCATTACCAAACATTCTTTCTAAACTTGAAATCTTATGAAGTAGAAGATTATATTGCACAGGTATTTGGTGGTAGAGCACTCATTCAGGAAAAGAAAAACTTGTGTGCTGGGCTATGCATTATGTAAGAGTAGAACTTGCATCTATTGTACTACACAGATATGAACAATAAGTGTCCTTGAGACACAAGGGCAAAATTCATGACAGAGCCGACATACTATAGTACATAAAGGTTCTCCTGAAGATCAGGCTGGCTTCCTTCTTATTGGGAAAGTCTCCAGGCCATGCTGTTTTCTAGATAGCAGTGAGATTTCATCTCTGAATTAACTGGCATGGGTGAAAATTAAGTTAATCAGTACTATTACTAAAGAGTTGCATGATAGCAGACAAAGGCTTAATTTAACTCCTTGTCCTGGTCTTGTGTAATTTTCATGTAACCTAAGAATTCAACTATGTAGTTCTCACAGCCAGGAGAGCATCAAAAATGCCAGTAAACTTAATTATCCCACAATTTATATTGTAGACATATGCAGTAGAAACAATAAAAAATATATGGGCAGAGACTTGCAGACTATGGGGGCAACAGGAAGAACAGCAGAAAAAGAAAGATAAAATGGCACGTGGTGTTGACATTGAAGTTGTCAGGTCATCAATTTCACAACATATGTACTCATAGCTTTAAAAAAAAATCTCTTATCAAGAAAACAATGGATAGCCTATAATTTTGCTGTCAGGAAAAGAGAGTAAATAAAATCATAGTCATGGAGACTTCTATATCTACCTGTCACATTCCTTGACCTTGCAGCATCTGCGAAATAAAGCAGCAGTAATACACTGCTGCCTTCCAACATTTAGATAAGTAAGAATTTTAAAGTGTTCCTGTTCCACCAGTGTACAACTGGACAACTGTCTAGTAAGGTCAGTACATGGCTTGCAGAGCAGTGCTGACTTTGAGTTTCTGAAGGTGTCCTCTATGTTTGCACAGACAAGTCACAAGCAAAGCTCAAAAATATTCTGTAAATGGGGAGAGACTGGTATGTAAGCGATACATCATTTACAGTTTCTATTTCATTGTAAACACAGATATTGAAGCCAATATTCTTTTTTACTCTGTGTTTCCCCTTTTGGAATACTGAAGGGAATATGACCAAATTTAAAAAACACAAAAACCAAGCTGCTCAGATGAGGAAATATTTCCTCCCTTTCTCATTTTACTTACTATATTCATCAAAATTCTTCATTGCTGACTTCTATTTTATATGTAAGAACAGAGAGAAAATGGCAAATCTTTCTTGAGAGCATTGAGAATTAATTGCACCAAAGTAAACCGTATCATGCAATTTGTTGTGAAAAAAGCTAACATCTAATTCTTGACTTTCCAATATATCATGTTATCCCCATATTTAAAGCATAAACTGAATACATGGAAAAGTTCAAAGACTTCAGTTTGATTTCTGGACAAGGTTAGTGCATAAGCTTTAAGTGCCTACATGGACAACTGAGCACTAATAACAGAGGTTTCTTCAGCCTATCAGATGAGGTGAAAATGAGGTATAAATGAGATGAAATAAAACCTAAGCTTAGAGAGATTCAGGTTAATACTAACCATAGAATATCCTAAGTTGTAAAGGACCCGCAAGGATTATCTAGTCCAGTCCCTGAACATATACCTAAGAGTGTGGTCCAAATGCTTCTTGAATGCCAACCAACAGGCTTGTGTCCACGATCACTTCCATGGAGAGTTTGTCCCAGTGGTCAACTGCCCTGTTGGTTAAGAACTTTCTCCTTGTATCCAGTCTGACCATCCCCTGATGCAGCTTTAAGGCATTCTTTCATGTTCTATGACTGGACACTAGGCCAACACCTGCCTCCTCACTGGCCCACATGAGGAGGTTGTAAACAGTATCAAGGTGTCCCCTCAGACTCCTATACATTGAACAAACCTAGTATCCGCATCTGCTCCTCCTAAGTCCTGCCCTCTGGTCCTTTCACCATCTTTCTAGCCCTTCTTTGGAGACAATCTAATATTTTTGCATCCTTCTTATATCATGGTACCCAAAACTGCACACAGTATTCAAGGTGAGGCCAGACCGGTGTTGAGTAGTGGGACAATCACTTCTTTAGACCGGCTATCTACACTACCTAGGATATTGCTGGTTGCCAGGGCACACTGGTGATCTGTATTGAGCTTACCACCAACCAAAACCCCCAGATCCCTTTCTGCAGGGCTGCACCCCTTAAGGCCTCTCTACCCTTGTGGGAATCAACAACTCCTCGTAATTTAGTCTCTGTTGGCAAATTTGTTTTATGTACTCTCAATTCCTTTGTCCATGTCTTTGGTAGAGCTCAGAGAACATGACCCTGTTGCTCACTTCAGGCTTTACTATCTGTTCACATACTAATATGTTGTATTTAGAGCACTATACTACTGTAGAGAAAAAAAATATTTTAATAATCTTTATTATAATAGCTATATATATGTGCCAAAATAATTCCTTGCAAATATAAATAGCTTTACTGATTAAGATGAGGTGGAAAGAAAATGAGACCATAACCATTGCATTGAAATATGTATTCTAACCATAGCTTGCAACAAGGAACCCTCTGCATCTATAGTATTTTTCTTGATACCAGAGATTCCATGTGCTATGAAACAGAAGTCTAATGATGGAAATTAAAATTTGGAACATTAAATTGAGCTGGAATATAATTAAAAGCTTAATGCTTATTCTTCAAAAATATAGTTTTATTTATTACTTTTCCAATGCTCAATAAATATATTCCATGCTATTTGTCAGTGTGTTGTAAGCAGACAACACATGATTGGATCATTTATAATCAGAATGATCTTTATATGTGTAAAAAGGCCAGAGTAAAGTACTGAAGTTTTATCAATGTACTGACCTCCCAGCTCTTTATATTTACTAGGTTTATGGGCATATTTTGCAAAATGTTTTTGTTGCAGATTATGGACAAACAATTAAAACTATAAAGCTTTCCTAAATAGGTTTTAATCAAAAACAGGGAGTGGTAAGGTGAAGACTTTTCTCTTCAGAGTAATAAGGAATGTTAATTGATAAATACTTCCTGTGATGTTCCTACAGATTACATGAAGACAGGCATTGAAGAAATAAACTTACTTTTGTTGGCCCTGCAGTGATGAATTCAGTATTGTTCTTTAGGATAGATGACAGAAGAATCATTTCTAAAAATGTCAAGTAGAACCTGCAATTCCTAGAAAAAGATGATGGCAAGTGGTTGATGCTTCTGTAGGTGAAATAGATTTATTGTCTTTCTAGACAATGTTTCTGACAGTAAAAATATTGACATAAATCACAAATATTTTATAGATATAGAAATTGACTGAGAAGTGAATTAGTCGTTCATTATTTAGCACATACAAATTTTCTTCCATCATGAAACAACAGGAGAGAACTTGTTCAGGATTCTTAACAATTTTTGAGCACTGCCTACAGAAATAGCAAAGCCAGAAGTCTATGAAAAAAGGTTTTCAAGAAGGAGGTCCACAAATATTGTTATACACTTTTCCCAGAATTTAATTTTCCACAATATTTGTAGTCTGAGTCTCTATCTGATATCATCAAGATAAAAATACGGTTTTACTAGTTCCATTAAACCTCCACTGGAACATTCTGTCTTGTTGCCACTACTTTGCTATTATTTCAGCTATATTTATTTTCAAACAATCCAGTAAACAACACTTAAGCAAAAACAAGACAAAGGGAAAAAAAAAATGACTGATTTTGTTTCTTCTTCTTTGATTAACAACCTACTGTAATACTCTCCTGGGTAAAAGTCTGGTGTCGTGGTTTGACAACACTGGACATCAGCTCAGCCCCACACGACCTCTCACTCACTCACTCCCTGCCTGCCACAAAGAAAAAAAAAATATGGGGAAAAAAATAAAAAGTCAGAAGACTAAAAGTGAGAAAAATCTGGTGTTAACATAATAACAATAATAACAATAACAATTAATAGCCAAAGTAAAAGCCATACATGCAAGTGTAGCAAAATAAGGAATTCATTGACTACTTCCCAAGGGCAGGTATCTCCAGAAAGCTGGGTTCCATCACCCATAACAGTGACTTGGGAAGAAAAATGCCATCACTCCAAACATCCTTCCTTCCTTCTTCCTTTTTCTAGCAGTTCGTATTGCTGAGCATGATGTCAGATGATATGGAATATTCCTTTGGTCAGCTGGGATCAGCTGCCCCAGCTGTGTTGCCTCCCAGCTTCTTCTGCAACCCTAACCTACTTGCTCACAAGGGGACAGTGAGAAGCAGAAAAGGCCTTGACTTGGTGTAAGCACAGCATAACAGTAACAAACATCTCTATATTATCGACACTGTTTTCGTCACCAATTCAAAGCATAACACCATAAATGCAACTATTAAAAATCTTAAAGCTATCCCAGCCAAAAACACTACAGCTAGCCACCTGTGCTGATACAACTACGAATCTTTCAAATGGGCCAAGTTACTCTCATTAAATACATTTAGAGGCTCCAATAACTACATTTAGTAGACAGATTTTTCCTCCTTGTTTTCCTAGCTATTTATTTTTTGCTCTATTTCCTAGACTGTGTCAGCTAGGGAAGATTCTAGAAGACATGTTGATAATTATTTTATGAACCTATCAATGGTGCTTTAACAAGCAAACCACATCCAAGACGATCCAGCAGCAGCTGATTTAAGTTGCTGTCATTTCCTCCTGGCTGCAGCTGGGGTGGGATAACTGCTGATGCTGTTGTGAAAACAGCTGCACAAGCTATTCAGCCAACTGGAACTGACTGGCAGCAAGCTGCTGAATACAAGCTGCTGCTTATTTGCAGCAACAGCATCCTACCATGGAGCACTGTTATTTGTTGCTATAATGGCTTGAAAGCTGTGCCAGGTAGGAGTTTCTGAAGGTTTAATCTGAGGTTCCATTTCCAGCTGGTATTCTGTTACATTCTCAAGATTACTGAAGGCCAAAAGACTAACTAAGGAGTCTATGATATGATCCTACAGTGATGAAAGCAAAATGAAGAAGCTTTTCTTCTGTTTGTCTAGTGGTAAAAGCCAGTTGGCTGTATGGATATAAGCACTGAGAAATACGCAATAGTTAATGTATTCAGCTTTTTGTAGTAGGGTGTTCTGTGCAGATAAATATAAACTTTTTGTGAGTTTCAATATCCATAAATCGTAGAGGGCTTAGACAGATAATTTTGTTTTGAGACAGTTCCAGACTGAAAATGTGCCCTCATATTTCACTAGTTTGGCTAGTGTGGTGGAATAAAGCCTAACAGAAGGTGTTCACATAATCGGTACAAATAAAGAATGGAGTCTCATAAATGAGTGGGATTACAGAAGCAAGTCCTTCCTAAAGCAGGATATTTATTTTATTTTAAAAAGACAGTTATTTTATAAGCTAAATAGCTGACTTTGCTCTGCTCCAACTTTGTTTTGAATTCAGGGAAAAAAAATATTGCAAGTTCAGTTTTCTCTTAACTTCTTAAGGATAAGGTTGTCAAGGGACTAGATTTCTTATGCTTTGAAAACATTATGTGCTAGGGTTACATACAGCAGAGGAAGATGGTATGCAACAGTCCTTTCCAGAACAAAAAATGAGTTCCTCGTGAGGATTCCTTTTATTAATGAAATATATACCCTAATGACAAGAAATGGAACAATATAAAATGTTTATTTATGTCATGTTTTATTTCACCCATATGAAGCAAAAATACCTTGAAGAGCAGAGTGGTTTAAAGGCAAGGTTTAGAACGACTTGGAAAACTGTGCATGAAACTATTCAGAGGGTGAGGAATAGATCCAGCATGTTGCCTTTGGAGCTCATTTTCAAAGGACAGAAAAGGGATCTCCTGCATTATACTTGTAAGGTTATAGCAGAATACAGACAAAAACTTACTAGAACATTTGATTTATTCTTTTTTATAACTCCATTCATTACCATAACAAAACTTAAAAACTCCTGAGGGATCATTGCAGGACTGACAGAGAGAGGTTAAGGAGAAGGAAAGTTCAATTTCTGTACTCTAAATCTCACTTTTTTATAATTTTTATAAAAGCTCCCACTTAGCAAAATTCAGTTATTGGAAGAATAGGAGATGTGAGGAAGCTAGAAATAGGATACAACAGTGTGATAGTGGTTTGGATTCACTTTCATGGGACCATGAGCAAAAAAAGAACAGGCAACATTTACTACATTCCAGAAACAAACAGAATCATTATTTTTCTCTATATTCTATTGCTTTCCTTTGCTGATGTTTTGGATATTTTTGGGATATGAAATATTAAACCATGCTCTGGATGTCTTTGGGAAAGGTGACAGAGCTCTTGCTGTATAATAGATTATATCAAGAACACTGTCTGGACTTTATGCAGTTGTACACATGAAACATTACAGCAAGGTTAATAAAGTACATACAGAAGTGACTGTATATTACTGTATAACTGTTCTGAAGTTTTTCATAACTATTTTTCTCTGATACTTATTTCCTCTCTATGACTATGTTCTTCAGGCAAGAATGTTAAGAAGAAATGGGAATGTGTATTTTTGCAAGCTAGAGTACCACAAGCAAGAATACTGAGAGAAGTATTCTTCAGAGGGTGAGGATAACCTTTATTTTTATTTACTATTTTTTTCAGTAGTTGTTTCCAGAGTTTTCAACCGAGGCTTCTTAAAAGCAGATGTTTAGATTCAAGTGCTGTCTTTGTAACTATTTCACCATCTTAGCTTTTTTTTGTACCTGTTTAGATTAATCGGAGTAATTTCACATATTAACGCCTTGTAAACAATTATCTTCTAAGAATTTCTGAACATATCCAACTGGTACAGGCATTTCCCTTTTTCTTAATTTTTTTTGCTTTATAT
This sequence comes from Dendrocincla tyrannina, assembly GCA_035047865.1. Taxonomy (NCBI): domain Eukaryota; kingdom Metazoa; phylum Chordata; class Aves; order Passeriformes; family Dendrocolaptidae; genus Dendrocincla; species Dendrocincla tyrannina. The sequence continues at coordinate 71,178,076 of JAWWMP010000001.1, forward strand.
GATTACAAAAGTGTGAGACTAGATGGAGTCTATTAAGGTCAATATCTTTATAAAGAAAAGACATAGAGGCTCACTGGGCTCAGTCATTTATGCTGAAGCATTTAAAGTAAAAGTTGAAAACTCTCCAAAAATATCTGACACTCTCTCACTGTAATTTTTGTTACCAGGGACAAAAGCTTTTGATATTCTCAGTGTTTGTTCACAAAGACAAAAATTGTTTGCTAAATTGCCTTCTGGAAACTGAAGACAGGCGTTAGACCTATTCTTTTTCATGTTATGGAAAAAACCTACCAATATAAAGTCACAAAAATGAAATTGAAAATTCGAAAAAGATTTGTTTGATAACATTTTATCTGAGTAAGTGGCCACAGGATTATGAGTCTCTAAAACACTGTTTGATTCATTTTCCTTTTGAAACAAAGATTCTCTGCAAAACTAGACTACAAGTGCAATAGAAGGCATTTAGACTCATTTGTTTACAGAAATGCATCTTTGCAACTCCAAGGAGTAATTGGGAACTCTTCTGTGACACACACGCTATGTTTTGTGATAGGAACATTCCTATAAGAAATATAACTTTCACTTTCTGGGAAAAACTTTTAGTTGATAAAGACTCATTCGAGCCACAACACAGACAAAAAGGCATCTATAAATTGCTTTGCAAATGCCTGTGTTGCGCTCTGTAAAGGGAACCCCTTAAAGGTCAAAACACCAAAAAATTCCAAACAAACCTTTTAAAAATAAAATAATAGAGAGAAAATTTTATAGCATAATGAAGCTCACAAAATTTTAAGTAAATTAGGAAAGGAAATCTTTCTCACAACAGATTTTTTTGTTGTTGTTGTTTGTTTTCACAGTTCTACAATTTCTATAATAATCTCTCTGACCTCTGGAAACTGTCAGTGTTGAATTTCAAATATATATATATTGTTAATGTATATATAAAACCTCAGAATTAATAAAATCTGAATTTTTTAAGCTTTTACCTCCAACTATACTTACACATATACCAGTCTTGCCTATGTTGTCAGCAATATTATACAAAACATATACAAACTTATTTATCTTTGTGATCTCATATTCACTGTTAGGTACCTTTGAAACTGGAATTCAAAATATGGGATAGAAGGAAGAAATTAAAATGGCACAGTCAGACTAAGCCTAGAAAACCAGGCTTAAATCATTGTAGTTTTGCCAATGTTTTTACCTGACTTTAGGTCTTATAAATTGCCCTACTTTATGCAGCAAAAAGTAGTGCTTGTTCCTTACCCTCCCACAAATGATTTTCATGTGCAGTATCTATCATACCACCAGCAAGTTAATCTTATTTAAAATACAGTAAATAAAACTCAAAAGCATAATGCAATGAAGTGCTAGTTTGGCATAATGCCAATTCAATTAGCCTGCTTTAAAAACACTTCATTATTATGTCCATTTTTTTTCCATTCAAGAAGCTTAATTATAGATTGAAAACAAGAAAAATTTCATAGTAAATCTATAGTTAGTAGACTTTTGACCAGGTTTAATCTCAAATGGCTTTATATACAGTGGATTTGTATATTAGTATATTTATATACATCAAATACAGAGATATCTGTGCAATCTAGCTGAAACCAATAGGAATCCTAAAAGAATGCTAACCTTTAAGCTTTGAAGTCCATTTTCTGTGGGCAAAGGTTTGTGTGATGTTGGTTTGATTTGGACTTAAGGTTCTTCTTCTGCCTACAGTTTCGATCTGTTGCTCTCCTTTTGTGTCCTCATTCCCTACAATCGCAGTTAAGTGCTTGCAAAACAATGCTATAAATTCTGATGGTGAAAGTCTCTCTTGGATACTATGATTATTCAGTGTCTAGTGGTGGCTGGATCACTTTTGTCTTCCCTTTCCACCTTGCTTGGCCCCTCCATCCTATCCCTGCCAGCCCTAACAATTTGACACTATCTGAGTAAAGATCATTCCAAATCAGCTGTCTGCCTATATGGATCCCTAGTCACTAGTTCAGATGGTCACCAGCAGATGAAGTGGAGTAAACCTTGTGCACACATTCTTGTAGCATCTATTGCATCAGTCTAGTTGTAACTTATAAGTGCATCTCAAAATGAGGTGAAGATAACCCTTTAAACACAAGGTTACTTTTAGTCTGGCCCTTCATAAATCAAATCCTGCAAAAAGTTATACTGACATAATGGTAGGCAAAGTGTGAGGACAGAAACAAGCAGTAGTGGTAGCAATAAAATGAATGAAGAGGGTCGAGACCCTCTTTGCAATGCTGAAAATAATTAAAATTTATGAAATTAGAGCATTGGTCACTGACATATTATGATCACTCTTTTGACGAATACTGATCCCTCGCTCCCCCAGGAAACAAAGCAAAACTAAACAGAACCATCACCATCCTCCACCTTGGATACTCTTGGAATCTGCATATTTTTAAGTCATGACCATGTCTTTAATCATACATGATGTACATGAACCCTGTTTAATTACTTTGTTCAGGTACCTTTGACATAAAAAAAAGTATTTATTTTCCAACACACATGAAAAATAACTAGAATTTAGTGAGATGCTAGGATAAGCATTCATACTCTGGGCACCTAAAAGGCATTACTGAGAAGATTATCGCTGACAAGGTGGATACCAGTCAGGAGAGAAGTGTCAGCATCTGCTTCTCCCTGGAAACAGCTTTGTTGCTAAATCACCATTACCAACCACATATGCTGGCACTTGTGTCACCAGAAACAATAACTGATGACTGACCAATCTCTGAATTTATTAACAATGGAATGGTAACTCTGTTTTTCCTTTCTGGATTTCGTATCTTTTCAAACCAATATTTTTCCTCTTGAATCTAAGCTTCCGCTTAGAAACAAATTAAACTGAATAGAATATTTTAATTGTAAGAGGCCTACAATTAGCATCTAGTCCAACTACCTGATCTATTCAGGGCTGATCAAAAGATAGAGTATGTTGTAAAGGACATTATCCAAATACTAAAACCAGTATCTAAAATACTGGTTTGGGGCATTGACCACCTGTCTAGGAAGCCTGTTCCAGTGTTTGACCACCTTTTCAGTAAAGGGATGTTCCCTAATGTCCCGTCTGAGCCTTCCCTGGAAAAGCTTTGCACTATCCCTGTGCATCCTCTCACTGGATCTTAGAGACGAGAGATCTGCACCTCCCTCTCCACTTCCTCTCCCCTAGAGGAAGCTCCAGAGGGCAATGAAGTCAGCCTTCAACCTTCTTTTCTCAAAACAAACCCAGAGTCCTCAGCCACTCCTCAAAGGACATGCCTTCCAGGTCTTTCACCAGCTTTGTTGCCTTCCTCTGGATGCATAAAAGGACCTTCACATCCTTCTCAAATGTTGAGGCCCTGAACTGCACACAGTACTCAATGTGAGGCTCCACCAATGCTGAGTACAGCAGAATATTCACCTCTTTTGATGGGCTGGTGATGTTGTGCTTGATACACATTTCCTTCTAAGTTGTACATTTGTCGAACTTTTATGTTTCTTATGCCTGTACAGACATTTTTACAGCTGGTTCTCACACCTTAGCAATTTTATTGGAGGTCTGAGCCAAGATTACACAGCTGTACCATATCAGTGAAAGATTTTAGATCCTTGCAACAGAAATAGCCAAATTTCTAAGGGCCAAAAAAAGTTGCAGCGAAGGTTATGGACAATAAGTGCTACATACGTAACGTAGCTTTGAACGAGGAAGGTGAACCCAAACCCTCCCAAGACAAATCAACCAAAACCCCCAAAACATTTAGAACTTTTCTCTGAATTATTTACAAAAGTAATCATGAAAAGCTGAACATTATTTAAGTCAAAAAAAGGGAGGAAAGGAAAGGAAAAAGGAGAGGAAAAAAAAAGATAAAAGGAAAATATTCGAGGAAAAGATAGAAGAAGAAAAGAAAAAAATGTTAGCATTGTCAGAAAACCATTATCAGAATAATTTGTGCATTTTTTAAACTTATATTATTCCTTGCCTGGGAAGACTAGCCTTGGTAATTTTTGTTCAAAACTATTAGAAAAGGATTGTGATAACATTTGGGTTTGTGCATAAAACTACTTTTCAAGGTGGCAATATTATTTTTATTTTCTTATCTAGTTTATGTAAAATGGCTTAGCTGAATTAATATTTTAAGATTACAAAATAACTGCTTATCTAAGGTATTGTAAATTTTCTACTTTTAGCAGTTTATCAGTCTGAAGTAGTTTGAGAGTCTGTGTTCACTCTACAAATGTTAGAGAGAAGTGATGTATAATATAATTGCTCAAATGCATATGCTGATTATTATTGCTGAATGTCATATAATTTACTTGATTTAAAAAAAAAAAAGAAGAAAAGGTTACTGAGGGCTCAGTTACCTTTTATCAAAATTTTATCTAGGAAGAATTTGAAAAGTTGAAAACCCTCTTGATATACCTACAGCACTGTTTCTAAGGCTAACTCTACATAATAGGAAGGTGAGATTTTAGCATGGATTCATGTAAAGTTCTTAAGGGAAAGATCTACCCACATGTGTGACAACCAAAGAAAGTGCCCATGCATCCTGGATAGTTTGTATTCCAACTTGTAATAAACCCTCCACTTGCACGTATTTCTGGAACAGCATTTCACCATTTCCCAGGAGTAAGTTAATGACTGTAACTGCAATATTGAAACAGAAAGAATATCAATAATGGTACCAGAATTTTGTGGTTGAAAAGACAGCAGACAGTTGAATAAATGTCATTCATAATGTGTCAAGTCAGACTGAACAAAAGTAGCTGACTAAAAATTGCCTATAACCATACTCATCTTTCATTTCTTTGTAATTAGAATTTGAAGGCTTTTCATTCTGTTTTGCTTTCACCCTCTTCCATCTGTTTCTATGATTTCAGATCATCTGGTTCCTTCAACATTCTGTCAGCGCTTTCAAACTTACCTTGAGTTGCTTTCTTCCTGTATAGATTACCACTGAACTGCAGACCTATCAGCTTTCCCTCTTTACTGAAACATTACCACTGAAAGTAAACAGTTCAGAAAGAGCTTGTACCACCAGTTCAGTGTGCCCCTTAATAAAATTTTCATTAAAGACCAATATACTCTGCAAGTTGCCATCCTTAATGTCATCTATCCCATAAATTTCTACCTCAGACATCACTATAATGACATCTGTAAAGACTTACAGACTGTTTAAGATAGACATTAAGAATTTACATTCACAATGGCAGTCTTTACACTCAATTGAAGATTAAATAACCAGAAAAGAAATTGCTTCAAAAATAAATTTTTTGATGATGGTGTCAGTGAGTTAGCACAGACATTGTTTTATCTAATGTTGCAACTGGTCACCTCAAACACAATGTGTAGTAAAATAACAAGTGAAGTGAGCCTGGAAATGGTTTTTCAATATCAATATCCTTATAGCAAAAGGTGTACTAGTGATGAGAAATGAAAGACTTGTTAAAAATAATATAAATAACTGTATTTGACCTGTACAATGGAATGCTTTATAAAAAGAAAAAAAAAGAAAAAAAGAAAAAAAAAAAAGGAAAAAAGGTAACTGAAGATCACGTGGTTTTTTTTTTTTTTCAGTTATATCTACACTTTTTCTTCCATAATTATCAGGAATCAGACAACAGGAAAGTTAAATTCAAATGCAGAAATGTAATATCGGAAAAAAACCCCCACCTTAGTTTCAGTGCATCATGTAGTGGAACTCCTGAATCTATATTCCATGATCACTATTTTTACTATTTTTTATTATTATTGTTATTGTTTTGTTGAGGTTTTCTGTGGTTTTTTTTGTTTTGTTTGTTTGGGTTTTTTTCCTAGGAACAAAAGGAGAATCTTTTTGGAATCTTCACAGCTACTTTAAATTAAGGATGACTGAAAAAATAGTCATTCACTGTTGCATTCCGCCGAGGGTTAAAGGAAACGGTCCACACCAGTGTGGGGTAGGACAGGAGAGAACACTTTATTAGGGAGCATGAGACTTTTATGGGCTTCAGTCGGAGGGTTGGAACTCGAGTGGAGTTAGGGACGGGGCGCAACAAGAAAGGGAAAGTTAGGGACGGGGCGCGACAAGAAAGGGGAAGGGAAGGAGGGATTACAATTAATACGGGGAAACTGGGAATGGCCAGCCTTATATAGAGGTGCTGCATTGCACCACCAGCTAGCCAGTGGGGTTTCAGGGATACATGAACCGATCAAGGGGCAGTAACCGGGTTCCCAATAACCAGTCAAACATACAAAGGTAATAAAATAGTAATAATTACCTATCTAATACATATTTATCCTAACTACAACATCTTAACAGTAGAAAAACTTTGAAAAAGAGTAGCTCCATGGTAAGAGGTAGATAACTATTTTGCCAGTGTCTCTTTGGTCTCAGACAGCTCCATCCATTCATTAAAATCATCTTCTTTCCATGTTGCATTTGATCTCCTGGATCAGCAGTCTCCCACAGGTGCTTCCCCCACAATTCACGACTAGCATGACTAGGAAAAAAACCACACTTCTTCATTGGGTGCTGATCCAAACCTAGGCAGTAATAGATATGATCTTGATCCTGTACCCTTACTACTTGTAATTTCATTCTGATTTAAAATACAAAGACATATTAAGACTTCCAGGTCTGCCACTCCCAATTATGAGGTACTATATTGAATGCTAAACAATATGCTAAATCCATAGCATTAATTGTCTTTTTTTTGTTCTCTATTTCTTTGTGCAATACCTTTTTCTTTGCTCAAATACCTGTTTCAGGACAGTCCTACCTTGATATGCATACTATACAAGTCATTATGCAAACAACTATGCAAGTTCGACTGCAGGTACCGGGATACTGTCTTGGTGTTAAATGATGCTAAAGCCACCCTGGTTCACCAGAGTTTGAATACACATCCTGCAATTTTAAGCAGTATTTAACAGATAAGTCAGTCTGCAGGCTTTAAATCTGTGATTACCACTTCATCACTTTATAACTATAAAAGCCCAGTCTAACTTCCACATGGCAGATCCTTCCTTGAAGTGTGGAGCTTCTCCTGTGAAGCAGGGACACCTCTTCATGGTTACTCCCCAGGGATTGAGAGAGAGATCCTCCCGCTATCTCGTAGTTATATCAGTCTCTACTTAATGATTGTTTCTTTTGATAACTTCGATACAATTGCTTTAATAGAATTGCTTCATTACAGTGAACTCTGTTACTTTGTTATATAATATCCTACAAGTAGATATTTAGCTTTTTTACTGTAATCCTGGTCAAGATCTTTCATCTGTTCACCTGCTTTTAATTTGCCATAATAAGTAATTCATTTTATATAAATGTATCCATTTTGTCATCATTAAAACTGGTGGGACAAAGTGATTTAATCATATTTTTATAATTCCTTAAATTATAAGAAGAGTTATCTGCCAAAACATTGACAAAGTCCAAGTCTAAGACTGGATTCAGCCACACCTAAACCCTTCTCTGTGAAGGAGTTTAGGAAGCAAGAGAGTCCTTTCTGCACCTCATGATTCAACAGCAGGACTTTTTAATAACTTTGTCTAAACCTTCCTTTTCCCCATGATAGTAGCAGAAGGAGCTTTGGAACTTCTCCCACCACTTCCCAACAAGTGTTGGGAATAGAGTTCTCATACTTAACATGGGCCAGCACAGATGAGTGACTTAACTAGAAAACTGATACAGAAAATGTAGACAACAAGTGTATCATAAACAAATTATCAAAGATCGTGAAACTTGATGTAACAGATTGCTCACAAAAGGCTGTTTATTTAAGTGCAATGTGAATTGTGTTGATGTGGTGTGGTTATCAAAACATCAATCATTTTGGAGAACCTGAACTACCGTGTACTTACTTTTTTGCACTTCTTGGCATCAAAGTAGATGCCATAGCAGAATTGATGATTTTGGGGAGATATATATATATAAAAAGAAAAAAAAAAGAAAAGAAAAAAAAAAAAGAAAAGAAGAAAAAAAGAAGAAGAAAAAAAGAGCATTAACCCTTGCTTATTATAAAGTTTTATATTATGATATTTAGATATCTTTGAAAATACAAATCATAAAAAAAAAGTGCTAATTATGAAAGTAAATTGAATGAAGGTTAGAGAAAGGACATTTTTGCATGCATACATATCAGGATAGAATTTTCTGGCAGCTCAAAAAGAAAAAATAAAAACCTTAATTTAAATTTGGAATATAACATGTTATAACTATAATTTCAATAAAATTGAGAGAAAAAGTGGAGTTAATGTGTCTGGAATTTTCATGTCTCACAAAACCTTCCCCAAATCTAAAATTCCATGCAAAACTCTATCATTCAAGTATTAACAAAAATCATACATTTGTCCTCACTAGGCAGAATGACCAGAAAAGGTAAGATACATACACTTGGATGTGGTCCTGGCTGATGGTGTTGAAGAAGGAAAAGTCTTTGATGAAGCAGAACAAAATTATTTACAGTTGGATATTGTTTGACCAACTTTGGGAGAGGAATAATGTGACATCTCTTCTCTGCTCTTCAAGTCCACTATGAATGGAAATTAAAAAATGAAGTAAAGTTTCTTTCAAAAATGCTAAATTAAATTCTTGCAGTTGAAAATGTTATACAAGTAATTGTCAAAGCTTTCTTACTGACTATACTTGAGTGTTGTTTAATCTTGTTATTTTAATTTTTCTGATTAAAACAGATAAGCCCAAATTATGGGTAAAACCCAGAAGAGTCAAGACAAGAAACAAAACTAGAGGGTTTTTTGGTTTTTTTGGTTGTTTTGTTGTTGATTTGGGTTTTTTTTTGGTACATTACTAAAAAGAAATGCAAACAAATACTAGTCTCAGGTTATTGGCTTGCTTTCTTAGAGACGAGGCACAGAATTGGATTGTAGTATATGAAGAAGTAAATTATTTGATGTCTGAAGATAAAAACTTGCCTGAAAGTAAATTTCAAGATTCTAAACCAAGAACGGAATTTTAGATTAATAAAAATCAGAAACCCACTTACAGGTTCTGATTAGACATAATGAATTCTGAACTAGAAATTAATGACGGTGTTAGAAATAAATTGGAGGTGATGACAATTTCTAATGCTATTCATGGCTTGTAGCTTGACAAGCATGATTCAGACAGGGGAACCAAAAGAAAAACAAAAGGCTATTTCAGTTCCAAGGTGCCTCAGATAACGGGGTTGAAAAATTAAAAAGAAAGCCACCATGAGTAGCTAAAAAATCTGGAAACAAGAGCAACCATGTGAGAATAAGTATTGCATCATTTTATTGTGTTGATTAATGTTGGAATCATTTTTAGTCACCATTATAATCAAGTAAGGATGAAATGTTAGTAAATCAAAAAATGGGGTTTTGGCAGATTTTAAAATGTTTTTTTTTTTTTTTTTTTTTTTTTTTTTTAATATTTTATTCTTCCAAACTGTCTGACAAATCTTACTTGAATGTTGACTGTTGACTCCTGAATGGTAAAAGCAATTTGGAGCTGATTTTCAAGTAATGTTTCAGTGGATATGCCAATTCAATTCCCACACACAGTGAGACTCACTACCTGTTCAAAGAATGTGAAGAAGGAAAAAGAGTCAAGGTTTCCATAGTAACCTTTAGTAGTCCAAAGTAAAATTGCATAAAATGAAATCATTATCGCTCAGCAACCAAGGAAGACAGCTCAGCTGATGAAGATGCCAAGTTGTAAATGACTACCTGTGAGTAGCAATTTTTTTCCTACCCTTAGTATTACTATGCCTTTTATGGGGGAAAAAAAAAACAAAAAGCAAGCAAAATAAAAGTTAATCCATATGCTTCTATTCTATTTAACAATTCTGAATACTGATTTTTAATTCAGAAACAATGTAAGTATACCCTGTGACATATAGAATACATGTTGGTATCCATGGTAACCCAGGAATTCCTAAAGATCACACTGTTCATTTATCGGAAATATGGGCAGATTTTTTTGTCTCCCAGTAGACTGCAAAATGTCCTGTTACTATATGTCTTGAAAACAAACGCAAAATGGCTAATAGAGCTTTCATTGCTCTTGTACTGCAACAAACATAGATAGATCTTTATTCACACCAGAACACCATAAAATAAATTGAAAAGTCTTCTAGGTAATTAATTTCTGAAACCCTACTAAAAGAACAAACTGACATGTTGAACAAAAATGCCTTTTCACAATCGATAGAAGAGAGCAAATCCTTAAAAACAGTCTTTTTGAGAGCCTTTTTCTTCCTTCTCACCAAATGACTGAAACTTGACAATCACTACAATGTTGTTGATCCCTAAGGGGTTTAGTCAGTTACTTACTTTGAGTGATAACGTAACAGAACAGTTATTTATTAAGTTATTTCTTTTTGCAGATAATCTGAGATAAGGAAATGTAAAAGAAACGTATTTCAAGTATGTGGAGGAGGAAGCTTTTGCCAGTTTGGTCTTTTTTTTTTTTTTTTTTTTTTTTTTATCTGAATATATAGTTATTGAGAAAGAATGGAAGAATTTTGCATATTTTCTTTTATCTCTATATTGTACATTTCAGACTTCTCATATTGAAATATCTATATGTAACTTACTGTGCTGTCAAAGAGATAGAGCTCTTCAGTCACTGGAAACCTAGGCAAACACAATCATATACCTAGTGCCCATTTGCAAATCCCCCATGGGCTGTTCAATGAATAACCTGAAACATAAGACAACAATTCCAAGAAGAAAAAAATAACAGACTATAAATAAGTTTGATACTTTCAAGCTGATTCTGCTGTAGCCTCTACTGATATAGAAACGTGTCCGAGCTATTTCCGAGGAAAGTGTGGAGAGTTCCCAGTCCCTAATCCATGGTCTGGATGAAGAGATATATGCAAGAACTTTGCAAGCATGTACAATTTTTTAACCTCCAATGCAGTATAGTGAGGATTTCTAAGAACCCTGACACTAATATAGAGAAGATACTTACAGTGTATTTTGCTTCTGGTATGAGATTTGAAGTCACCATATCTGAAGAAGAAATTTCTGTTTTAGACATGTCTGTTTAGATAGAAATATGTTTTGACTGATGCTTGGGCAGTATTACTAAGCTGCATGTTAAGATGTGTCTTCAGACAGACGTGGTCTTCACCTCTACTTACCAAATTGTCTCCAGAGTGGAAGTCAAGGGATTATACAAATCTGATGCTGTGTCCAAGCTAAAAGAATGCTACTTCAAGCTTTTCCAAGCTCTTGTGCACCATAACCTGGCATTGCAGTAGCATTATGCCCACCATGCACCACCTGAGGCTCAGTGCTTCATTCATGCATTGGCTTGACTTGCTTGGATGGAAACTGAAGCTGAAAGCTTAAAAATAACATACATCAGATGTTGCATAAAATTCCTGTAGAATGACTTTGGTAAACACGCATAGGTTTAGACTGGAAAGGTGAAAGAAAGGTGACTTTGAATAATATACTCACATTTTTGGTCTATCGTTGTATTCTTATACACTTTAGTTTTCTAGGTAGATTAGTGTCATGGCTTTCTCTGATTTGGTTTTGTTTTGTTTCGTTTTGTTTTTTTAATAAGAGGAAGATTGGCTTCTGTTGGAAGCCTCTGGAAGTTTCACTCCATCCTATAGAGCAGAGCCAATGAGGGCCAGCTCCAAGGAAAACTTCCTGTTTTCGAATAATTAAGTTACGCCCCTGCATGAAAACATATTTAAGAAGTTGTTGTGCAGTTAGAAGTTGGCAGCCATGGATTAACAGCATCACAACTCAGACATCAAGGTCAGTGCAGGAGGAGAAGAGGAGAAGGAGGGACCCCATGGATCAGGGAGAGGACTTAATACTATTCCCTGAATATGTGGTGATGACCATGGTGATTATGAGTTTTCCCCTCGAATCCCATGGGATCCATTGGGGTGCAAAGACCTCCCTGGAGGAGCAGGGGGAGTCATGAAAGAGGCTGTTACCTCGTGGGAGGCCCCCAAGATGGAGCAGAGGTCCTGCAAAGATTTGCAGCCGAGACCCACGGACGGGAGGTCCACGCTTTAGCAAGAGGCCCCCACGGTGGAACAGAGTCTTGCAAAGATTTGCAGTGAAGACCGATGAAGGGAGAAACCCACACTAAGCAGGTACAGCTTTTCATGAGAGACTGTACCCCATAGAATGACCCACGAGAGAGCAGAGGATCTCTTTCATGTGGGGGGGACCCCAAGGAATGCATGGGGAGGACTCAGAGCTGTGATTCCCCTATGACCATGGTGATGACTGTGGTGAAGTAAGCTGTCCCCTTTGCAGCCCACAGGAAAGCCCCCTGAGACAGAACTGCTGCTTAAGTTTTGGACTTACATCTGCGAATGGCTGACCCAACAACAACTGACTGCAAACCTTCCATTCCCCTGTCCCCCTCACCATTGGGGGAAGGAGGGGGCATGGACAGACCAAGGGGTGGTGGTGGGAAAGTGTTTCTAACCTGTTTTTATTTCTTATTTTTAGTTTTTATTTTGTTAGTAATAAATTTAAGCATTATTGTAAGTTCCGCTTTGCCCACGGTATTAATCAAAGCTCCTCTTTCAGTTGTTATCTCTAGCTGTAAGTTCCTACCTGTTTTTTTTCCCTTCCCTCTAGAAGGCGAAAGGAGAGGGGGAAAGGCCTTGAAAGAGTTTTGCTGGACGCCAGGCGTTTATCCAGGGTCAAACCACCACAAAAGCGATATAAATTAATTTTCTTCACTTCTTTAAGTCTCATGCCCGCTCTACCCACATCTTGAGGAGTCTTGGTTAGTATAAATGGCATGCTGAGGAGATATAGAAAGATGGAAATTAAGTAACCAACCTCTTCTATGTTACAACTTCTTTCGGCTTCTAAGCAGGTAAATTGTTATGATGTGATCTTTCACATCAGTAAAGTGGCTGTAATTAGATGTAAGTGACTGAAAACAAGCCTGAGTCACAGTTCCTTATACATTGCTTCTTAATTTGGCACACTTTCAAATTTATCTGATCATCACATCTAAGCTTCATATCATTACATCTAGACATTGCACAAAAACTAAAAAAAACCCTGAGCCCTACATGGAGCTTTCAACAATGTCTGCCTTGAGCTATGGAGAAACAACTCCTCCCTTTCCAAGAGGTACAAATTAGCTAGTGATGTGCCCTTGGTCATAGGGTTCAGATAATAGTTAGTGACCATCTTTTAATGGTAAAAATAAATAAATTGTGAGGTATAAAGCCACAAGAAAATAGTTTGTCCTGAAAAAAAAAAAGAATGTAAAGTCTCCTGCATTTCCAGCTGATGCCACTGATCAGATTTTGCAAAACTGCTGATCTAATTCACCTAAAATAAATAAATGCTAGTTTACCAAGAAATACATTTTCAGCATGGACACTAAAGGTATTTTCTTCCCAAAAACATATTTCAAAGGAAGGAGAAGAGAACACAGTTAAAGTAGCATGAATTTGTGCTTAATAGAAAGAACTGTTTTACAAAAGTCTGGTTCACTTAACAGCTCTCTCTCTTGCTTAGATGGTATCAATAACAAATTTTTTATAAACCGACTGTCTCGCAAATGTCTGTTTGATATTTTCTGCACTGTTATAAGAAAGTCTATTGCTGACTTTTGCTGTGCTGGTGGAGCTACTAGTACATTGTCCTGGAGACAGCCTCAGTGAATGATGTGGGCTACAAAAGAGCTCCCCAAAGTCTTTGTGTTCTATTTGGGTCATTTCATTCTTCTGGTTATAGTGCATTCTTACAAATAAGTACACTGAGATGAGCAGATGTCACAATGGAGAGAGGAAAGTGGTTGAACTAGTTTTATTGCTAAGTAAAAATAATAAATGCAGAGCAATGAAATTTTATTCTCCAGAGTTGTACTCTGTGGTCAAAAATTTGCAAACTCAGTTCATTATCTCACTTCTAATTGATGCCTCTTTCTCTTTACTCAGTTCTTGCTTCTGTAATCCTGGCTTTGCTCATAGAATGTCTGATGTATCCCATGTAAAAAGCAGAGAAGATGGACACCTATGCGTGTCTGTCAGCCCAAATGACCTTATTTGCCTATGGAAATGTTGATGTCTCTCAGGACTTTACAGTTTTAAATTTTTGACCTACCACATTTGAAATTTTATTTAGCAACCTAACTCATCCTTTTGTATCTCAGTCCAAGTTCTTGGTTCAATATTTGAAAACACAACAGTGTACACATTGACTAAGCATAGTACTGAATCAGAAACTCAACTTTAAGCAGATACAGACATCCTTTCCAAACTGGAATAGTCCCGATTGACTTCAGTCTGTTTTACATTCGTTCTTGAGTGTGCTACTGTCTCAAATGCAGAAAAAAATATTTCTCCAACCAACTTTGTTGAAAGGGTAAATATGTAACTTGAAAAAAGCCCAAAAACAGATACTTCAAAGTCCACCAAGGCTTTTTTAAGTATTAATATTTATTAAAAATCTGAATCCTTTTGGACTAAAAGTATGTTTAAAAAACACAATATATCCTAATTCTTTTACAAATGTTGAATTGTCTCTCAATGATGGCAATGTGTTCACATTTCTATGTTGAAGTGATAATCTGAATTTGCTAGGTTCAGGCAATTATAGTCTCTTTTAAGCCAGAGTCTGTTGTTTGTTGATTTGAAAAAGTCATTTGGATAGTTTACTGACTCAGTTATAACTGTTAGATCAGTAGTGCTCACCATTTTATGATATCAAATCTCTCAAGCTAACTGTTGTTTTTTCTCTTTTGCCTCTGATAAGAGGTTTTAGTAAATGTATTGACTACATGCTACTTGCTTTGAAATATATATAACAACTTTCTTTGAAGTGTAGTGAGAGGAATACAAGTATGTAGAGGGCATCATGTGACAGGAGATTCAATTTTGCAGCTGCCTTTTAAGTGCATGAGGGAGAGAAGAGGAACTCTCAATTCAGCAGGCCCATAGGTCTGTAATAGCTGTTAGAAAAAATGGTACAAATTAAAATTAACTATGCTCCTTGCCAAGTGGTGAGGTATATTACTGCACATTAGTTAGGAAATTGATGACTGTATACATTAAAGGCTTCCCTTTAATTTCCATCTCTGTAGGCTGATTTCACATTGGATTAACTCTATTGTCTTGAATGGAATAACATGTGATTTCCACTGATGCAGTCTAACGTGGGTGAGTATCACAAATAACATCTAAACTATCCAGTCCTCTGGTAACAAAAATGAGAACCTTCTTTGTGACAGTACAGCTGCACTACTATACAACACTTAAAGTTATGACATTTATTTGTTTATGAAACCATTGCAATTATTTTGCCTTAAAAGCAGGGCATTTCTGTACTGTTTTCCTCTTTAATTTGCTACAGCACAGGGCCACTTCTGGAAACAATACAGTGCTCTGGAAACTGAGATCTAAGCAGCATAGGTTTTAAGAGAAATAAATAGTTCTGCTTTTCTTATATCTTTGCAAATACATATCCTAATAAGAGAGCAAGAGGAAGGCAAAGAGATGATGTCTTCCAGATGACAGCTTTCTGGATGGAATCTGAAGTCTAAAGCACGAGAAAATTTTCATTAACATTCAGATTGCATGTCATTTTGATTCACACTCCCTAAGCAAGCTAATTTGGGCTGCAGCCAACCTTCTTACAGTGTGATGACAACACAACAAGCTTCACTGCCTCTCTTTCATTGCTAATGATTCCTTGAGTGACAGTTGTGGTCTCTGAGCTCGGCATGACACTTTACCCTGCAGCGACCTGCAGTGTCAGAGCTGCCTCTGCCCTTGGCCCCCGCTGAGCTTTCTGCAGCAAGGACATTCTACTGTGTCAGGACAATGGCAAAAAAGGGGAAGGTCTGCTCAGGACTGTGCCTGGAGAATGGCATGCTTTCTGTGCATGTTGCTGTGATATAGAAGCCACAGTGAGTAATTTGATCTGCTCCCAGTGCCTCCACCCTTTCACACTGAACAAAAGGGTACAAAGCAAAAAAATCTTCAACTCAGTCCTGGTTTCTTTGTGAAAATTGTATCTGTGATGTGCTTCCCTCTTAAATGTTTTCGGTAATCCATGGTGTTAAATTCTATCGAAGGTTTTAGTCAAAATAGTCTTCATGGAACTATGGAGGCTTAACATTGACCAAATACTGCAAATTATTAATTGTCATTTCAAGCTTTGTTAGTATGGGAAATATTTTACCCACTTGCTCTTGTGTATAGCTGCTGTAATGTCTGATCTGTTTCAATAACTCTATGCCTCTATGGTAGCAGTTTAGTTTGAGGCCTGTTCAGCTTTTTGTATGTAAAAGGATGGATATTCCAATAATCCTCAAAATGATATTTCTAAAACACAAATAATTTAAAGAATAATGCAGGTTATTTCCCTATTGAAAAAAACTGGACATCACCTTATTAGGGTTTGGGGAGTCTAAATTTATCTGTACATTATAAAGGACTCTAAAATTATCCCTCAAGGGACTAAGTCTTACTGAAGGGCTGCTGCAAAACCCTAAAGTCAATGAAAATGTATGGGCTGTTAATGGTCTTTGGATTGATTATATGCATACAATGTCCCTCCAAACTCCATTAATTTCATGGAATAGTACTGCAAATATGAAAAAATGAAGTCCCTAGAGTTGCATTTATCTATTGCTATGGGGGATAGATGCCTGCTTGAACATTTTTTAACAGTGTTAAAAGTTTTGGTGACTTGAGTAGAGACTTGACTAGAGGTCCAGCAAAGGAATGATGAAATAGGGAAAATGTTCACACTCATAACATCTGTAAAAATGAAAAGCATTTGTTTAGAAATCTTATCCTTGAAGTTCACGTTTGTTGGCCTTTCTTTGAAACTCAAATATAGCTCATATGCTAGTAAACCAAATGGTCCTTGGACTTAATCTCTGGCTCCAATAATAATAGACTTATTAATGTAGTCCATCCTATTTTACCTGACTCATCTTCATATCCCTGTTAAGCATGGTCTTTGGGTCATGGTTAACTCACCACATTTGCCAAAGAACAGAGAGGTTGAGGTAGTCCAGAAAACTGTGAAGAGACAGTCTAACAAAATTGAATTCCAGTACTCTGATGGATCTTGGTACAATGGAATTTTGTTTGGTATATATGTGCGTGTTTGTGTATACAGATGTGTAGAGATGTGTATCAGTAAAAAAATGAAAGTAATAAGGAAAATAAGAAAGGAACTCAGTCAAGGTGAGGACACAGTGCATGCCTTCGCTGAGTGTGTTGTCTGAGGGATCTCTTCTACTTGTTAGAGAGTGTGGAGAGGAAGGGGGCTGAGAATGGAAAATTTGACAAGAAGAGAGTTGATCTTTAGAATTGTCTTTGTTCAGAAGATTTCTGCAGATGGAAAGGACAGCGAAGAGATCAATGTGGGAAAATTCCATTTATGAGGTTTATTCTCTGCCTGACATGAGGACCAGAATTCCTGAGTAGAGATGATACCTCCTCAGAGGCACTGTAAGGTCCTTGCTGGGAGAGCACAGCTTTGAAGTTATGTGCATGTGAAACGTGTTGATAAAAAAGTGCCCAGGGTATAGGTTGCACTGCCCTATTTCCCCCTGTTGTGACTTTTGCAGTGCAGTTTAGGGTTTTGGACTTTGGAAGAAACTTCTCCTTAACTGTAGTTTTGTCCTCTGGGTACCTGCATGCATATCAATTCAAACCTGGAGTATCAGCCCTCTGGTGCCCATAGAAACATCACAGACTTCTGATGTGCTGTCAATAATAGGCAGACAACAAGACCATTTTTTCCTCCACTTGCTGCTATTATGAATTTCCCTAATAACAACTCTGGGTTTACAGGTTACAGGCATCTTTAGTAGCAGTGTCTGTTTGCTTCTAAAAGCAAGGGACTAAATATTATGCAGAATACCCACACGAACTACCTGGGAGGTCCAGTGAAAGAGCTGAGGACTTGTATTTAAGTATAAAAATAGCTTGAGCATTGACTTTGTGAATGTGGGCAAGTGAAAGAACAGTGGAGACTCATCAGATATTATTTTTGCCATGTGGAGCACAATCATGTTCTAAAATCTTTGCTTTTCCAAGAAAGAGTGTGCAGCCATCCTTCTACCACCTTTGCTTCTTTTATATGTGTCATTAACAGCAGGATGTTTTGGCTTCATATCTGGCATAAGAAGGTGGAACAGATCCAGTGTCAATACCCAGAGGCAGATTCAGCACCAAGAACTGCTACAATTTATAGTTCTTTCCAGTATAAGGCAAAATCTGTGGAGCAGCTGATTATACATTATATTTCAGACATAAAATACTACCCATAAAAATAGTCTGTTAATACTGAAGGAAAGATATTGTTCTGCACATAATAAGAATTTTTTCTATTATTTGCAGTTGAGGAAGGAGGGCCAGTAATGGTTAAGCTGGACATTTCCACTGTTCCTAGGCAACATCATGATTTTTCCACATATCTGCTACGTAAAAGTGACTGTTCTTACTACATCTGGCCCTGCTCCAACTTTCACTGTGCAGTTTTCTTATTTATAATTGAGAGTTTAATTTTGCAGCTTCTTTAATTTCCCTTTTTGATGCAAATATGCATAAGCCATTTCTGTGTGCACAAGAATTTTAGCATAATAAAAGCACTATGTTGAATCTCTAGTTACTGTACAGAGCACAGATTTCATCCATTTCATATCAGTATTTGAAGTGTAGATTACTTAAAAATGCATTTATTAAGTCTGACCTACTTTTTAATCTTCAGTGTTTTGGTTTTCTTACAATATAGGGAGCTCCAGGATTCGTTTGCTCCTGCCTGGTCATACTCAGGTTACTTTAATCAATATAGGGAAATAACATTCATTTGCAGAAGGTAATATCCCTCAACAGACTATCCATGGGTCTGGAAACTCACAATTCCCCAATTCAAGTTTTATCTGTAATGCTGTCTTAGAAGGGTTGCTCAGCTTTTCTGAATTTTTCTATTTGTAAGTGTTGGGTTTCACAGGCTTATATTTGCAGATGTGCTACAAAAAACTAGCTTTGAGTGATGCTTCTCATGCTTACCCTCTTCTCAAACCAAAAATGTGTGGAAACTGATTTACTGTTATCTCAAAATAGTAGCAGCTTTCATAAGTCCTACAAAAAATAATTACAGTATGAATGAGACAAGTGCTAGAATTATTGAGAGAGGAAATTAATATTGGCAGTCCTTTACCTTCTTATTGAAACTGAAACAAAAGTAATAACCAAAAGTTATAATGTGTGACTCGAAAAAGAAAAACAGTAACCAAGATTAAAGAAAAGACAGTGATAAGTATTTAAGGTGATGAAATACCAAAATAAAAGAAAGGAAAAAAAAGAGAGAAAAGATTATTAGCTACTACTAAATGTGATGTGGAAGCCAAGATAAACAAAATAGTGTCTGAAAAGTGTCTTACGTATTTGAATAACAGGAAGATAGCACCTCTTAAACCAAATCTAGGCCTGTAAATTTTTAAGTACTATGAATTATATCACTTGTGTCTAAAGACTGAAAGACTTTTACGGACATTCCTGAATCCCACAATGCCAGTAGCTGATGCAATGTTATTTCTCCTCTGCTGGAGAATCATAACAGAATGGTAGTCGTTACTACTGATGAACAGATGGAGAAAACATTTTCTGAAATTAGTTTTTGAAAAAATCTATCCATAATGCCTCTATTATGAGATCTGAGGTTCACCAGTGTAGAAAGTTAAGAGAAGCAAACTTCAAATTCGCATACACAAGCATTTGTTGAAATAATATTCTAAAGTCTTAGTCCCAGATCACTATGTATGTGTTCAGTATGACCATATATGTATTTAACATATAATACCATTATTACCCTTGAAATCAAACCTGATATTAGAGAAGGGAAAAGAGAGCCTTACCTTATTCCTCAGCTTCACTGCAGATATTTGTCACTAACTCAGCTTTCTGTGTCTTACATATACACCCCAGTGCTTCCAAAATATTTGACTTCTGGGAAAAACAAATGCTCAGAAGCTTCCTGAGAGGATGTGCCTACTGTCAGAGCAAATTGGATCTGAAAGAAACTTGAATTCAGGTAATTGAATTTGCCCTTAAGGTCAATAAGGGCAAGTGGAGTCAGATCTGAGGAACATGGTGAAACTCAATTGCCTTCCCAGAATTTTTACTTAGGGAAAGGTAAGTTGTGGTGCAGTTGTGGTACACTTTTATGCAATAGCATTAGTGTTGTGTAAAGAACTGTTCTTTTTGCAAAAAAACCCCACAAACTAAACCCAATATTAAGCTTCAAGAATGTTGACCAAATACCCTTAAAGAATGAATTCATAACATTGAAATATAACAACAATGCAGATGAATATTCTCAAACATACCATATATACATATATATATATATATATAAAGAATACCATGGGTATTCTCAAAAAAATAATTTGAGTACCAGTTATGTTGTGCATACTGTCTGAATACATTCTTTACTCAACACTGCTGGTTTATTGCACATGAATTTTGGAAGCATCATACCCCAAAAAAATTTTTGACGATACTTGGTACACAAAATGGTATGTAAAAAAGGTGAGAAGTCTTTGTTATATGTTTTTGGTTTATTTTGTTTTCCCTGTTTCCAACAGTAGTTAGCTATGTGGGCTGCGGTGCCTGGGATTTTAGATGGTGATAGCTGAGAATAGTTTGTTCTTAGCCTTGCATTTCATGGCTGTCAACACTGTTCACCATGTGAGAGCACTATCTGCCGTATTTCCACCATTCTGTTGGTGAGCATTCAATGGCCTGTGGATCAGAAACAGTGATGTCAACTGTTAACCACATCTACTTTTCTAGCTGTTGCTCCTTGTTCCTCCCTGAAAAGAAGACATTGTTTGAATCCCTGCTTGACAGGAGCAAGCCAAGAAATTAAGTTAAAGCTTTGTGCTGCCACAGAAGTATAATGATGCTTTCCTTAGATATAGGTATAGCTCTTGCCCTCATAGGCACATTTGCTTCCATAAAAGAAGATCTGCAGTGAAAAAATGCAAGGTTTAGCTATCATGTTGAGACATTGTCTTAGTTCAGGAGAAACTAAGATATTATGCTAACCAAGGAATAATCCCTCTCCTTTGAATTTAGAAAAAAA
>JAWWMP010000001.1:71199260-71226020 GCA_035047865.1 Dendrocincla tyrannina
AACAACTGACTGTAAACCTTCCATTCCCCTGTCCCGTGCACCATTGGGGGAAGGAGGGGGCACGGATAGACCGAGGGATGGTGGTGGAAAAGTGTTTCTAACCTGTTTCTATTTCTTATTTTTAGTTTTTAGTTTGTTAGTAATAAATCTAAGCATTATTCTATATTTTGCTTTGCCCATGGTATTAATCAAAGCTCCTCTTTCGGTTGTTATCTCTAGCCTTAAATTCCTAGCAGTTTATTTTTTTTCCTTCCCTCTGTAAGGTGAAAGGGGACAGGGGGGAAGGCCTTGAAAGAGTTTTGCTGGACATCAGGTGTTTATCCAGGGTCAAACCACCACAATTAGTTCATATAAAGAAAATATATCTATTCATTCATGTATCAGTTCCTTCTTTTTCTGTGTGAATTCAACAGAAGAGTAAAAAAAAAAAGGACCAGCAATTCTGAAACTAAAATTTAAGCTTTTTTTCCCCCTCAGTCCTGGATCCTTAGTAGTTTCAAACCATTCATATTTTCTATCCATTCCCAATTATTCTCCTGCTATAATCAATTCTTGAAGGAACAGTAAAACTTCCACTTCTGTTGATCTCTGCTACTTAAAACATATTTCTGCATCATAACATTCTTTAAGACATCTCAAAAAATATTCAGCTAAATTTACCATACATCATAATGAATTTCAAAAGGAAAGATCAAGAGATTCTTTCTATAGAATTTTTTGGGGAAAAAAATAGTATTTTATTGAAATGAAAACTTCTATTTGATAAGAAATTCAAGTGCTCCCTTGTAACAATTTCTAATAAATTTTCTAAAGAAAGAATGCATAAGTGCAGTTGAAGTAGTTAAAGTCAACTAATTTTAGTCAACTAATTTTAGTCAACTAAATTAGTCAATATTTTGTATAAGAACTTTTACAGAAATGATATTAAGGAATCTTAAATACATTCAGCCTAGGCAAATTCAGCAGCAGAAATGGATTTATAAAAAGCCAGTTAAAATGAGAAATGAAGTTGTATATTGATGCACTCAAGACTGAAAAGTTTATTTTACAAATAATTTGCATGAAGACCTTATAACAAGGGAAAACCTGAAGAAAAATTTAAAGCCATTCATACAGTACCTGTTCCTGCCACTAAGTCTTCAATGCCTCCTCTTATGTGGATTTACCTACTGAGTTGCCCCGGTCAAACACAGCTCTACAAATTTTGACTCATCCAGTCCTTGCTCCTTACCATTCAGCACTGTGTCCCCCTGTGTTTCTATGCATTTATTATTTTATAGCTTCCCCCTCCACTCTCGAAATTACAGTCAGCATGATTTCTTTCCTGAGATTACTGCTTTTTTTTTTTTCCCCCTCAAAACTATTTCTGTTCCTATTGCTGTTTTGAGAAGAGTATATGTTTCATCCTTTCCATAAACTCTTCAAGGCCTGTTTTTTTGCTAGTATCTTACATTGTCTTAGTACTACTCATTAAAAATAATTCACATTTCTTCCAAGGACATGGCAAAAACATGTCTAACACAACTAGCTAACCTTATTCCTTAATGCAAGTGCTTTATTTATGGGTAATTTGTCTCAGCAGCATTTACTTACACAGAGTTGCTAGTGCAACTAATAATCACAGGAGAGGAAACAAATCATTATCTGTAACCCAGAATCATTTCTGCAAATGATGTCTCATTCACACTGAAAATAAGATCAATCCATCTCCATTTTTACATGTAGAAACCTAAGCTAATGAAGTTTGTCTTCCTTTAAATGAAAAGAGAGAATGAGGTTCACAAAGGCATAATTCAACAAATTTATTTTAAAATTCCTTTATATAGCCACATGTGCTTTGAACAAGTGCATAATAATAATTCAGATATAAACATCTATGACTTGATTCCTTTGTCTGCACTCAGACAGCTAGTGTTTTTGAGATGTCCTGGACTAGCCTGCATGGACATAACACATCCTTCTTGTACAGTATGGGTCTCTATAGGTCCCCTGTAGTGTCTGTTAGTTCTCTGAGGATGTCTTACAATATCTAAGAATGTCTCAAATGATTGTAAGTATTTTGAACTTTAGGATATATAAATTTTAATGTCAGTGTGTGAGTTAGGGGCCAAATTTAGTTATCAAAACATTTGCACTGAATCTTACAGGTATTAAGGCTTATGATAACCTGCCTGGCTTCCAGCTGCAGCTCCAGAAAGGCACAGGTGCTCCATAGGTCCTCTGTAATAGCTTCCACCAGCTATTTTTAAGTCTTCTTAAGTAAAACTAGATGCCTCTGTATAGCAGACTGAAGAAATCTTTATGTGTGGAAGCTGACATTATATATAACAGAGAGCTAGGATTTAGTTCTGATGCCTAAATGTAGCTAACAGTGTTTGAAATTCACCAGGTTATCCTAGCTTATCTCCAGCTGTCGCTTTGGAAGAGCCCTTATGTCCCATGTACGGCCCGACAGCCTCATGTAGATCTCTGCCATTTCAGTACAACACAATTATATAATTATCTGAAATTTCACTCCTGTTCAATATGTTCAGTGTTGTCAAGAGGGTTACTCAAATCAAAAGGGACTTCCAGTTAACCAGAGGTGGGTATCGATTTTTGTGTCTTCCCTAGGTTATTAAGGATACTACTGAATGGAGATCTGCACTGTTTTGGCCCAGCTCCTGGAGGCCAGAGTATGCAGTAAAAAATAACTTCAGGTTTGTACATTTTGGCAACTAAGAAGGCAAGTTGGGGTGATCTGCTTACAGGTGATCTTAGGCTTCCTTAAAAATGTTGCATTATTTTCCACTGAGTGTAATAGATGCATAAATGCCTCTTTCACAGTAGTACACCTTCATTTAGAAGTTTTAATCTGAAGCTGATTTCCTATTTGATCAGATAATGTGCTGATTAGACTGTAATCATGACTTTTTTTTTTTTTAAACAAGAATTATAGCTATCAGTTCTGAAATTAGACTGCCATACTGTGATGAATAAAGCAAGTCACAGAAAGAATGGCAGAACTCAGGTCTTTACACTGGCCTTAACAGGTAACATATTCAGTTATGTTTACGCATTTAGGACACACACTGAAGGAATGGAATAAATAGTATTTTTCTCTTAAACATTCATTCTTCTCTCTTTAAATATGAAATTTTATTACTTTTCAAGAGTTCAAAAACAAACTATAGTTAACCATTGAAGAAATTATGTCAAATTATTAGTATTTGAATGATATTCCAGTGATGACTGATTGGTTATTTAAAGAGATGTACTGATTTTAATTTAATCAGTAATATGAGCTTTACTGTTACTTCAAGCTAAACATAGATTTTGAATGTAAACTTTCTTTTATCCTCTTTAACACTTCCATTCCACACTTACTTCCTTTTCCTTCCTGACATTTAAGTACAGAGAAAAATTTAAGTCACATCAATAGTATCTAAGAGAACATGCTGCTCTTGAAATAAGTTGAATTATGCTGGTATTGTCTTCTACTCTGCTTTTGTTGTATTAATGATTTAACAGTTATCTCCATTATCATTCCATAGTATGATTCTATTCCAGTGGCAACAGAGCAGCATACTTTTTATTATACTGTGCATATAGAGGCCCTTTTTTAACAGGCATACACATAAAGCAGGGAATTATGAAAGTTTGCTATTTTCTTATACTATAAGGTGCTCTTTATATAAGAAAGTATGAACAAAATGGAAGGCTGAGGTCATTTCAAAACTGTATTCTAAAAATGCAGTAAAAAATATTACATGGTAACTTACTTTTAAACCCATATTATCTTATATACCATGCGTGTCACTGTGTTAGTTGCACAGTGTCTGAAAGTTGAAAACATGAATTCAGATAGATGGGAGAAAAGGAAAAGTTACAAACTTTTGGTTCAACTTAGAAAGTTAGGCTTTTGTCAGTTGCAGTACAGGTTGGCAGATCCCCATGGACACAGCCCTGGCATGGCCAGCAGGGCCACGTGGACTAGGACAGGCTGACAAGCAAAGATGTGGGTTTATGGGCCATCTCAATCAGATCTATACTGCCAGCAGGAACCCAACATCTTCTGTAACCAGATTTCCACCCGGAAACATTTGTTCCTTTCAAAGCAATCCTGAAGACTCATGCTATCTATTTAGTCTGTCAAAATGTGTGTTTGCCAGCATTCTTTAACATGGGTGTGCTAATTCTTGACCAGCTCTTGCCAGAGTTTGTAAGAACCAAGACTGGCATAATTATTCCACCTCCAGTAGCACCAGTCACTACCTCTCACAAACATTCCTGGTCACAGATAAGCACCTTCCTTTTCCTCTCCAGTCATGTGACTCTGATCTTGTCTGTAAGATGCAGACATTTAATAACAGCAGAAGGTGGCAAGGAAATTACTGTACAGCAGAAACATTCGTGATCTAAACAAAATTAAAGCAATTTCCCACTCCTCCTTCAAGTCAGTTTAAGATGGTAAACTGTGAACTTGGTTTCAGTTCCTTTCCCTAGGATAAACAAGTTAATTTGAGCAAGGTATTGGTATGATAAATGAGTGTTTAAGCTCAACTCTTTTTTTGTTTTTCCTGAATAGTGCAGTGACCAGCTTTAGTACTAGTCTCTTACTACTGACATCAAAATTTTATGAAAATTAAAATTAAATAATAGCTATTCTCTGTTGAGCACATTTCTTATAAAACACATTTATATAAAATATATATATAAAAATACATTTATATTACTTTTCTATGTAATCTTGTCGTTACTATGTAACCATATGTCACTATACAGCATCAACAATTAATGCTTGATCATGGGTGAAAATTACAGTATTCATTCAAAACAGCATTGCTAGTTTACACAGAAAAATTATAATAAGAATATTAAATCATGTGGATTGCAAAAGGAAATGGACAAGTCAATAAAAACACAAGAAGAATTCAGAAGATTCTTTAGTCCTTTACATCAAACTCAGCAAATTCCAAACCCAGAATTGCTCTCCCTATTCAGTAAACCAGTTTTATGACATTGTAGTCATAATAAATAGATGTGTCAGTATTCATGTTCTTCCTGGAAAGGATGGTTTACTCCCTATTTAAAATACATAAAGACATTTATTTAAAATTAATGCAATTTTCCCTGGACAAACTGCACTTCAAAATTTAATTTTCTACTTTATTTCCCCATTATAAAAATACATGTTAGCCTGTGAATATTTCTATTGACATTCCTGCAGCCCCAGCATTTTCTTTCTATAAGTGAGGTTACTCCTTGGCTTAAGTTTCATACACTTTTTAGAATTATACACATGATAACTTATATATGTATATTATATGTATATTTCAGTTCCTTATTCTGAAGGAGATGGTATAAAATATCCCTTCCAATCCCCTATACAAGTGAACTTCTCTACTAAAAGCTTAAATCAAGAGTGAGTCCTTAAAAAATTTATCCTTTCATTGTTTGATTTTAACAATAGTAATAGTTGAAGAGTAGAGCCTTGTCATTAGGAAATATAAAGCTATGTCATAACATATTATGATCCATGTTATCAAAAAAAAAAAAAGAAAAAAAAAAAGAGTTTTCCAGAACAGATGAAGGCACACTACCTGAACTGAACATTAGAAATTAAGTCTTTCAACACTTCTATGAAGAACAATTTATGAAAGTTTATTATTCTCAAAACTGATCTGTCATGCAAAAAGCTACAAAGATCTTCTTAAATTAAACAAATGCAAATAAAAACACCACTAACTTTTTTTTTTTAACCTTCTTTTATGTGATATATATGCACAATTAAATCTTCTGTGAAAATCAGTAGCACATTGCCTGAACAAATGGTTATACTTCTCTACTACACACAGTAGATCTATCTTTTAAAACATTCCCATTTCAAAAAAAAAAAGACTGAATTAGGTTTTGGGGGAAAAAAGTCAGTTTCAGTATACTTAAATTGAAGCAGGCATCTCTACTCCCATGAGTATTTGTGCAGACTGTGTTTTGTCATCACTTCTTCATGCAATAGTTGGGTTTGCTTTTTTGTTTTAGTGGATCCTTGTACGTAAATGCAGCTATGCTTGTACACTTGCAGAGTGAGCCTGTATTCAACTGCGCATACCTAACCAGAATATGTATTTGATTGGATGTTGGTTGAAACTATGTAATCAAGTTTAGACATGTCCATTAACCTTTCATACATTTTGGCTACATTTTTTTCATAAAATACAAGCAAAATTTAACATCAGTTTGAAGCCATGAAGCCATCTTGCTGAGATCCAGTCCCACAACTGCTTACAGTAATTGTTTACCTGTGATCTTGCTTATTGACCGTGCTGAAATTGCATTAAGGAGCAATCGGCAGGCAACCATTCTAGTCTATTCACTTGAATGCACTCTCCTGCATGCTTTGTTGGTCGTTTAATCTCAATTTCCAAGGGAATTAATCTTGAGTTTCTTACCTTCTAAATGATTAAAGTAAACACAGGCAAGAATGAAAAGGAAGAAGAAAGAACCATAGGAATCTTTCTTACTTCTTATTCTTCAGGGGAAAGTACATTCAGTGCAATGAATAAAACTATATTTCATGTAGAAATACTGCTTTGTAAGGAATACAAAGTACTTTATTTATGAAGATGGGTAAACTTAATGCTCATTAAGGTGAAATATAATGAAGTGTGGGCTTTTTTTTAAAGTCCTAGAATTGTATAAAAGCATCTGGGATTCAAAATTTGATTAAATATAAAGCACAACACAAAATGAGAAGAAACTTGGATCACCAGAACAATTAAAAAAAACCCCAAACAAACCAAACGAAAACAAAAACAAGTGAATGCTGAAAATTATAGTTTGAGATTCTAGAAGAGTAATGTTACCCTCTATCCCCACACTCCAAATTGAAAAAGAATGTTTATCAGTACTACAGTTGCAGCTAAGATAAAGTATCTAGAAAATTGGTCAGAACAAAGTATGAGGAAAGAAAGAAAAAAAGAAAAAAATCTAGGAAAAAAACCCCCTTGTTCAAATGGACTTACCCCATCCTTTCCTCCATTGGGCTGCTGAGTTCAGGAAGCCCAAACAATCCTGATGCACATTTACATTTTATTATCTTATAATTTATTCTGGCCTTTTTTTCCTCAAATGCAGTATTGTCAGACTTGAAATGGGAATATATGAATGTGCCTATGATACTTTTGAATGTTTTTGTACAAACAGCCACTTCCAATTAAGAAGTCTCATTTTATAGCAGATTTTTTTGTTATTAAGATACAAATATTGTTCCTCATATTTTCGTAGCATTGATTTTTACTTCACACTTATCAGTCTGTTCTTCAAGGTAAATTGACTCTTTCTAACCAATCACCTGATTCTCTTCGTACAAAAGGTTTTCTTCAGCTTTATGTCACAAATAGATTTCCTTTACTCTTTTTTTTCTAAAACAACAACAACAAAAAAATTATTAAACAGAATCAGTCTTGGGGCTGATCTTGCTTGAACACTTCTAATAATCTGCATCTGAAGCATCCTCTCCGTCTCATAAACTACTCACATCACATAATTCTTATTCCAGTTCTCACTGTCTCCCAAATAGCTAATGCAATAGCCCATGTTTTACTATAAAAATTATTAATAAACCCAGGTCAGAAACTTTTCTGTGTTCCCATTTGCTGTAATATTTCTTATTAAGAAAACCATCAAGCTTGCTGTTATATACTTGCAGGAAAATCCAAGTGCATTGTTAATATCTCCCTTTTCTACTGCAGATGTTATGAAAGACCTGGCCATACACTGACTTTGAATTGGAGAACTGAATGTTGAAGTCTGGAGTGGAAGAAAATTAGTTTGATTTTAGAGTAAGATGATGATCAATTATGGAAGTAACTTGATTAAATTGATAGATGTTAAAGATTATCACTACTGAAAAGGCAACACAATCTAACGTTTTTAATTACATTACTAGATAATTTTTTTATGAAATCAAAGAAAATAGAATAGAATAGAATAGCTTAATGATAAACATTTTTTATATATCTGTCTCTTACACAAGTTGTGGGAACTGAATAGAAACAGTAACATGTAGAACTAAGCGTCAACAGAGTGAAGTATAAGGAGACAGAAATACTGAAGATGAAATGTTTGTTTTGCTAAACTAGTTATGCTTCATGATGAGCAATCTTTTTCCCATCCAAGAAAACACTTTACACATCAAAAGCAAGTCAGAAGCAATCCATTGTCCTGTGAGTAACCTAATGCATTAATGTATTCTGCTGGGAAATGTTCCAGGGTACTTAGAAACTATGAGTACTGAAGTAAAGGATTTTAATGCAAAAACAAAGTGTTATACAGGCTCATGCTCACAACCATACCGAGTGGCTGATATAGAATATATTTTTATTTATCAAATACAGGTACACACAATTATGCCTTTTGCTAAGCTGTGTGTCCTGACAGCTCATTAAGAACATATGCCATAACAATTTAATGAATATATATTTTATTGTCCATGAAGGGACAACAGCTTTGACAAATGAATTAAATATAAACCAAAATCAGAAAAAAAATCAAGTGAAGCATTTTGAACACTTTCAACAGTGGTTAATTGCCATAAAACGGGAATATAATTATTTAAGTCATGTATAGACATGGTGTAAAGAAATATAGTCCTGAACACAATAAATTGTTGTTTACTACTAGTTTTGAATTTCATTTAATTCCTTTTCCAATTTACTAAATACCTGTGAAATACCAGTCATATAACAAATGTTCTGTAATATCTCAATATTTTATAGCATAGATGTGTCTGATGTTTGATTTTGCTAGCCCTGGCTGTTCCACTGTGAGCTTTAATTATATAAATTTAAATGGAATGTTATAAAAATAATACATATCTTTACAAGTCACCTTCAGATCTGGCACACTGTCAGCACTGTTTCTGTCTCAGAAACATGCTCAGTCAACAGTTTGTGATGAAAGGCAAAACTTTCAGAAAAAAAAGCATAAATTGTCTTTACATTCTCTTTCATATGTTCCACCTCAACTTAATTAGACTTTAGGTATGTATAGCAGAAATGGGTTCTGAGATCTACTTTTGTGCTAGTCATCCTAGTCTCCTCTTAGAGTCTAGAGGAGAAATAAAGACTTTTAATGGCAATTGAGAGAATTTTAAACTGTGTTCTAAAATCTTATTAATTTCCTTGGGATATTACCAATCTATCTTTTGCCTGTAAAGTGAGACTAGGTCAATTTTGACCAAAAATGAACCTAACACTGAATATTTGAATGTTTAGAGTCAAGCAAGAGGAATACTGCTTGCCCCAAGAGTTACATTCATTCTGAAGGTAGAACTTACTTGCTAGATCCTTCAAGCCTTGCAATGCTGAGGATGTCTACATTAGTCTACCTTCCCATAATAATGATAAACATACAATGATGAAAAAAGACTCTATGTGTTTTCGCACACAAAATATTTTCGTAGTAATTCCTCCAAATTTCATATAGCATATGTCAGCTTAGTTTTCTTTCTAGTACCTTAGAAAGACTTCTTTGTTTTAAAGGTCAATAGCACAGAAAACCATTTTGTATTGCTAGAGGGAAAGAGTAAATAATGTCAGAAGTTCATAGGAAAAAAAAAAAAGACGAATATTCTTGAATTCAGTCAAAATTTTACAGTGTATAACTATTCAGTGAACCACAGTAAGCTGTCAGAACTAATTAATTTGAAGATTTTTTTCAGGATGTTAAAACTTGCACCAGAAACACGTATTTGATTATATGCTAATATTTTACCTTCATAGTGTTAGAGCGGATTTATCCACATCCATCATAGATGCTACTTCTAAATATTGGCAGTTTGAATCTGCTTATAACTGCAACATATGCAATTACTCTCCTTATCTATAGATTAAAAAATAAAGAAAAATCCATTTCAATTTAATTTCTTACTTATAAAGCAAATATTTTACTGTCAAAGACTTCTAATAGCCTGCTACCTTCCTGTTACTTGTAATGCCTTAGTGCTAAATATGGTCTGTAGAACTGAGGAATCCAGAGCTCTGAAGATATTGCTGACACATTACTACTGACTGTAGGTGGAGAACTAAGGAAAAAAGAGGTGTGGTGGAGGGAAGAAAGCAGGCAATGTATGTGCAGGGCATTTTGACTCATTAATGAAAGAGATGGTGAAAGTAAAGCTTAGTAAAACCAGCACAAAGAATGTAGGAAAACACAGTGAAGTTTGCAATGGAGGAACTATGAATTTCACCAACTGGCATCAGACATGATCAGTCTAACCCTATTCCCCTGAATAGTGAGCGTATTTTTTTTTTTGAACAATGGGACAGAGAATAAAATATCTTTTATTTATGTTGAAGAATGACTAAAATTTACAGCTGTCTCCTGTCCAAAACAACATGGGACTGTAAACTTTTGGGCACAGAAATAGTAAGTGGGAGTTCATATCTTTTGCTCATGTAAATAGTGCTTCTGGACAGACCTGTTTATGACTCTCAGTGTTCGTATAAAACTTCATCAGCTTTTTGTGTTCTAGGCTTATACACATATATGTAGGAAAATATATACTATGCACAAACACTTAAATCACACAATAGATGAAGATCCAATACAAAGAAATATTTTCACAGTGTTGTTACAGAAGGATGCACAGACAACATTTTCAACATTATTAATGAAACTTGTTCAACACAGAGAAATGTGGAGTTCTGCACCTTGGAGAGAATGATCACCTGCCTGAGGACAACATGAGAACGAAATGGCTGAAAAAAAGTTTGACTGAAAAGGACCTCAGTGTTACTGCAAACACCAAGCTAAGGGTAAGCCTGAAGTGTACTTTCATTGCAGATTCAGCAAACTGTATAGTGGGCTATTTAAGGGGGAGGAGAACTAACCAGTTGAAAGAAATTTTTATCTAATCATTATCTTGGGGAGTTTATATTTGAAATAGTGTGTCCAGTTTTATTCTGTCTGGCACCATCACAAAAAGAAAAAAGAAAAAAAAAAACCACCAAAAAAAAACACAAAAAAAAAAAAAAAAACCAAACCAAATAAAATCAACCTCCAAAGGAACGTTGAGAAATTCACCAGGGTTCCATGGACAAGTACCAAGTTAGCCGGAGAACTAGAGTACAATCTATGAGGGAAGTCAAACTGAAGGAACTGGACTGTTTAGTTTGGTATAGAGGAGGCTGATGAGATGTGGAGACCAGTTTCAAAGAAAACAGAATCAAATGCTTCCCAGTAGTGGGAAATGAGGTAGAAGAGTTGTTTTGAAGGAGAGATTAGACATCAGGAAAAACCTTTTCACTTGGCAAAAAGTTCATCACTGTAAAAGGTAGTCCAGAGGGGATGCATTAAAAAACATATCTATGGATTTTTTTTCATGCTTCAGATCTGGCTGATCTGACTTGGTTTTGATTATAATCCTGTTTTGAGAAGGAAAATTAACAAGGCATCTCCAGGATCTTCTTCAAGTAAACATTTCTGTGTTTCTGACTTGTATAGATGATAAACTTTGAGGACAACAAGGCTCTTTTATTTGAAGTAATTAGATTTTAAATTTTATTATTTCACTATTTTAAAATAATTATCTCAGGACAGGAAAAATATCAAGGAATCTTTTTAATGTACTCTTATTTTTAAGTTAGAAATAATATTATTCTGGGTTTTTTGTTTGTTTGTTTGTTTTTATTTTTTTTTAATTTTTTTCCTTAGCATGATGTAAAATGGAAGCAATATTTGGGAAGTTGTTTAGGTTTGGGGTTTTTTTCTGATCCATTCTAGCCCCAAAATTTTTTTAAAAAGTTTAGTCTTAACGTGGCATACTTCATCCAAACCAGAATGAATGGAGATGACATTAAAACTTAATGCTTACAAGAAGCCTGATCATCCCTTTAAACCCTAAACCTTATCCCAGGGTTACCACATAGAAGATACTGTTCATGACTTTTAAAGTGACACAAATATACCCTTTAGGGTCATCACTTCTTAACCCATATAAGAATAAGTTTCTATCTGTAATTCTCAAGGGAAGAAAGAAATCAGAGCAGCATCTCCTTTGGAAGCACTTCATCATTTGATTATCTTTCTACGTGTTTGAATGAAACAGCCTAAATCTAATGGCTCTTTGTTATTTCTATTGACTCATGCTCTCTGTTAGGGTCAAGAAGTGCAGGGGAAAAGTTGAGTGAAGTGTGACTTCACTCAAAAATATCCAGTGTTTACCTGTACGGGTAATTCAGTAAGATTTTTATGTTATTTTCAAAGTTTTTATTTTGACCTAAAAATAGTTTATAACAAATAGGGAAAAAGATGAATGAATGAGTACCTTGAAAATGCAGAACCTTGAATGCATAACTGAGGGTCATACAGTCCCTTCAAATATTAATTATTCTGTGATAAGCCATCTGGTTTTCTTATCTTCATTTAAAAAAAAAATCAATTAGTCAGTTACTCATCTGAATTCTTAATATACATGTCTAACTACAGACTAGTCTCCTTGTTTGGTATTTATGAAGTGTATTTCAAAACGGAAGAAACTTGTGTTTTAGTCACCTACAAGATAACTAATTAATATGTAGGGAATGAAAACATGCTAATATAATAGTATAACTAGAGTGACATTCTTACTTAGATTTAAAGACCCCAAGATAAAGTCTAGTTTTAACTTTTCTCACTTAAATTATTATTGAATTCAAATTCAAACCTTTTCAGAGAATGAGAAACAAACAAAAACTGCCAAGGCAGAATAAATCCAAGACAAATTCTTATTGACATAAAATAGATGGCTTGAAATTTCAGACAACTCACAGCCAAGGAGAGATATTAAGCTTTTGAGATTTTCAGAGGGAACATGAAGTCCTGACACCATCTTTTCATGGCAAATTTCATATGTAGTTCAGTCACACAACTTGAAAGAATGTCTAATCTGGATCAGAAATGCCATAGGATTCCCACATCGAGGCCATCTGTGATTAACAGTGTAGGAAGGACCATGATTTTGACCTTGTTGTACACCTGGCATGTGGATAGAATGGTACAGGCGGTAGGGAAAAATGAAGAGGTTATGTTTAAGGGCATGAAGATATTATTCTTTCTTGATGTAGGTCCAACCTCAGTTAAAAGAAGAGAACTGAATGAGAATTAAAAGGCTTCCTTGAAAGGAGAGGTTATGGTCACAGTGCTCTGCCTTGCAAACTGAGAGTAACTTTTAATAACTGCACACTGGCTGAGTAAAATGACAGCAAACAAGCTTTCATACAAAGTCAGAAAAGAAAGCACCTAGGAAGTTCCTGAAAGTAAAGTCTGTGGAGAATGAATACATTGCTGTTTGGGCCTGCTCGCATCTCTAGTTTTACATGGTCTTCAAACTTCACATTGTCTGTTCTAACCTTTATTCAGAATGTCCTGCTAAGTCCACAACCACTGCAGTCTTAAACAAGAAGGTAAAGGTCATATGTTAAATATATGGAGTCTACTTTGGTAGGTATTATTCTTTAAAGCCAGTATTAGTATTGGAATTTGGAGTGCCTCCTGGCTCTGGTATGGACATTAATAGGAAATAAAGGTGGAGACAAATGGTTTTGTTGCTTTGTCTTTTTTTTTTTTTAACTAAATAACTGAATAGAAATCTACTATATATATAAATTTTTCTTCTGCTATAAAAAGACAAACTGAAAAAAAAGAAAAAGATCTCTCCACAGAATGATCATGATTTTTTTTTCCCTCGAAATGTCAAGCAAATATTTGTTTTAAGCTAAATTCAGATGTTCATAAGACTCCTTTCAGTGTTCTTAAAAGTGGCTCTTAAGTTTATCACGTTAATGAGTGTTCAGTCTTTTTTATTTTTCCCCAAATTATTCGTAATTTTTCTATTTTTCTAGCAGATATAATAATATTTGTAATGGTTGATAAGGAACTTGCATGTAAATATTTTAGACGTTTCTTTTGTTGATACAATTACATATGTATTCCAAAAATTACAGGTCTCTTTTCTGCTGCAAAGGCCTATTAAATTCATGTTTCTTTTACTATCTACTGTTACATCAACACCTTTCAGAACTGTAGGTTTTCTGCAAGTTTTTAATTCTTCCAAATTAATATCTAAGTTTTGTATTGCTTGGTGTTTTTTTGTTTTCAGTTTTGTTTTTTTTTCCCAAATGGAAGCCCATTTTTAAATTTATATACATATATAATATATATAATTTTAGTTGTGTTTTAATCTCTTTAGATTGTTTTCATGTTTTACCTTCAGAAGACCTTGTAACTTCTTATGTGTTTGACATTTTGACAATTAGCAATATGCTTTTTTTTTCTCTCCCAAAGGTTCACAATCTTTTTACCATCAAATATTACTTTAATTGAATTTGAGAGCTAGATATTAAGTATGCCAAGTGCAAATTTGTTATGATTATAGAGAACCATAAGGACAGAGGAAATATAGAGGAACATATAGAGAACCTGAGGACAGAGAAAATAAAATAAAGAAAATGTTTTAGATATTATTTAACAATCCTTTTCTCTGTAGAAAACAAACAGGTACATGGCAATGGACAAGCAAGCAAATGATAAAGTTCTTTCTTTTTTACAAGAAAAAGTTATAGAAGTCTTCAAATACCTGTGCTGCTTATATTGACAGGAGTGTTCAAGTTGACTATTCTTTCTTATTTAACAAAAGAATATGAGGAACAATTTTCTCCTTCATACTTCATTACTTTTTCTTAATACTAAGTAATTATTTATTTACACTGAATATGAAAAATCTCTTGTATAATTCAATACAATAGATACTATAAAAGTGCAATTAAAAGCATAGAAACATAATAAGCCTACATATACTAAAAATAACACTAAGTAATAATCTGTATGAAGCTAGAAACAATGCTTTCTTGTACTACTCCTGATTTTTAATTAGAATGCATCTGATGGAAGGAACTTTACGGAAAAGAATAACACAGTGATGTTCACTAGTAAGGTAGAAGCCAGGAGAAATCCTCTGAGAAATTACCACATGACAAAATACCTCAGACTTGGAAATGATGCTGAATATTTCAAGAGAGTGTTCACATTATTGTTATCCATGGGAAAAATTACTTTGTTCCCAGGCTGATGGTTCAACCATATGGCCATTTCAGCTGTTTGTAATCAAGTAAATTTATCTTTTATACTAGAAATTCATCAAGCAGACCTGATTTGAGACTTAAGCCATTATACTTTGAATAGGAGAACCATTCTTTTTCATTTCCTTTGCTTATACAGAAGTTAGATTGTAAACCCCTGTAAAAGGCAAAAATAACCTATAGAATCACCCTGTATTTCTTAAGATTAGGTCATGAAAATATTACATCTCTCTTCAAAGCTTTTGTGTATAAAACCCAACAAACTGAAAAGACTGAATTTATGCTTTGAAATTATTTTTTTTTTAAATCTAATGTCATATTGATTCCAGCCATTAAGGTAATTTTTAAAAGGGAGAGAGATTATTAGAAAAGTAAAACTCTAATTCCATTAAACAAACATTAAATTAATTTTAAACTTAAAAGACAGTCTTTTCTTTTTCTCCTCTATGGATTCTTTCATTACTTTTGAATCAAACACATTCTATGAGGGCACTTTTTAATAACTCACACTTTAATAAGAAAATCTCATTTAAACAATTTTGTCTCTAAATTTGCTGGGCAATGAACCTGCTTGCTTGTAACAGACTAAGTTCAAAGCTCATTGTACTTAATGGAAAAGTTAAGTCTGTGACAAAACCTTGAATGAATTCCATTTGCTTTGACCTTTAAGTTATACATGTTGATGAAAGAACAAAGTGCATCCATGAAAATTAAGTTCAGAAATACTAATTTTAACTAGTTCAAGGAAAATTAAAGAACTAGAGGTGGGTTTACAGTTTTAACACATGTATTTATATAAGGTACCAACATGTCCTCATATCTTTTAACCCTGATTGACTTTTAAATATGCCTTTGAAAGATGTACATGATAAAAAATATTTTCTTTTTACAAAGAGTCTTTTTCTAAGAATTGAAATATCTTGCATGGTTGTTAGCCTTCCAGAACATGTCATACTGGCCAAATATCAAAATAAGTATGTTGAAATAAACAAACAAACAAAAAAAACAAACAAGCAAACAAAACAAAACCAAAAAACCCAAACAAACAAAAAAACCCAAAACAAAACAAAAAACCAGATTGTCTTCAATTACTTAAAGTCTGCCTAGAGAGCAAAAGTTTATGCTGGCTTGTGTTTTCCTATGTAATAATGGCACAGAAGCATTAAAAATACCCCATAATGAAAGACTGGGGAATTAAGATCTTTTCAAGCATTATCAGGTGATCTGAACTCTGCTTTCTATAATTTCTGAGATGCACACAGCTCCTCTGATTAAAATTCTGCTTTAACATATCACCATACAATTACTGCAGAGAAAGATTATTAGTTTATTTCGATCTTTATTTTGATCTAATTAGAAGGATAAAAAGTAAAATTACAGAAAATAAAATAAAATACATTTTACATCATTAGAACATAAGCACTTTACCACTAATATGTTGAGAAGTATGGAATATAAGAATAACAACCTGAAAAATGGAATCTAAAATTCTAGTATAAGAAGCTCTTAACTGAATAAAGAATGGGCAATACTTTAATTACATCCAATTTGAAATATGTCAGTTACTAATTGGGTTCTGTTGGTAAATTTTTATCCTGCAAGGTAAATTAAACGCATATTTGTGTTTAAATATAAAGAGATTTAATGAGCAATCATAGAATTATAGAATGGTTTGCATTGGAAGACTTTCAATATTCATTCAGTCTAAATCCTCTACCATGGACATTTTTCACTAGATCAGGTTGCTTAGTCCTCTGTCCAACTTGGCCTTGAACTCTTTCAGTGATGGTGCATCCACAGCTTTCCTGGGCCACGTGGTGTTAGAGTGTTTCACCCTTATTGTGAAAAAAAATAAAAATATTCCTTTTATCCAATTTAAGTCTACCCCCTTTCAGTTTAAAACCATTACCCCCTCTTCTATTGCAACAGGTACTATTAAAAAGCCTGTCCTCATCTTTCTTATAAGCCCCCTTTAAGTATCCGAGACACACAATAAGGTTTCCCCAGAACCTTCTCTTCTCCAGGCTGAACAACCTGAACTCTCTTGGCCTTTCTTCATAGGAGAGGTGTTGCATCACTGACCATTTCTGTGGCACATCTCTGGTCCTGCTGTAATATGCCCATGTCTTTCTTTTGGTGGGGGATCCAGATCTGGATGTAATATTCCATGTGAGGTCTTACAAGACCAGAGTAAAGGGGGAGAGTCACCTCCCTTGACCACTTGAGCATACTTCTTTTGCTGCAGCCTAGGCTGCCCGTCTGGGCTGTGAGCACACATTTCTAGGTCATATTGAGCTTCTTATCCACCTCCAAGTCCTTCTTGGGAGGACTACGCTTATTTCTCTGCCCAGCATGTCTTTGTGCTTGGGATTTTCCTGACCCAGGTGGAGGACCTTGCACTGCCTTTGTTGAATTTTATGTAGGCTTTGGATGGAGTCCCATCTTCATAACTAGCTCTTCAAGGAGTCTGCAAAAATGTGTCATGAGCCAATTCCTTATATATGCTTGCACCAAGACAGACCTTTTGGGCATCAGCATCAAACACATGATGCTTGATGGTTGATTTCATTCCCCAATACCAATTCTGTTTACTAGAAGAAGGCCCTGAGAACTTTATTCTATGATTGTGACAAGGAAATACTTAACCATTTCTTACCTCATCAGCAAACTTCAGTTTCTTATATGGAGTGAAGAGAGAGAGAGAGAGAGAGAGAGAGAGAGAGAGATGCATATAAAGTGATATATACCTTCTGTACTTGGGCCTTCTTGCCTTTTATTACTGATCATTCCCTGGTCACAAATTACTGCTGCAATGTGAAATGCAGCAACAGCACTTTGTGTGAATTGTGAACTATGTGAATTTTTGTGAAATGTGAATCGTAGCAATGGCTACAATGTGAATTTTTTCTTGAATTCCTGAGAATACATACACAGCTTTCCTGAGCACATATAAAATTATTCCTTAGGTAGAATGAACTAAGCACAGAATTAAAGCAACTTTAAAAATACCATTACAAAAACAAACAAAAAAAAATCACAATGCTATTAAAAAAAAAATCAAAACATTGATCCACACAAACATACAGTTTTCTCTGGACCTCTTCTCTAAACAATAGAATTTTAAATTGTCTGGTTAATCTCAGGTTTTCCTTCAAAACTGAGCTCACACAAAGCATGTCAGGTAACCAGTATGCCTAGTAGTTTAATCTATAGATACTAAGTGGTTGCAGAGGCTTCAATATAGATACATTTGGAAAAGACCAGTAAGAAGAAAAGATAGGTAACAGTGAAGAATTTACTAGAAACATAAATTCATACTCCTAAAATAACTTTCTAAAAAAGAGAGAAACATATTTCCAGAATATGGATAATCTAATATTTTTAGGTATCTGTTACATATTGACATAAATCACTTTTCTAATTGCAAATTTCTCGTTA
Source organism: Dendrocincla tyrannina (assembly GCA_035047865.1). Classification (NCBI taxonomy): domain Eukaryota; kingdom Metazoa; phylum Chordata; class Aves; order Passeriformes; family Dendrocolaptidae; genus Dendrocincla; species Dendrocincla tyrannina. The sequence goes on from JAWWMP010000001.1 coordinate 71,217,800, forward strand.
TTGTTTATGATGGTAATATTTGCTCAAACTCATTTCTAAATCATCAGTCTGAGACCTGAGCCATTTCACCCTAGATCTGAGAAAATTCAGCGGACATGATTACTGTGATCAATACATTCTTATGAAAATTTCACCACATAGATGCTTACTGAAAAGTTTCTCATCAGTTCTAACAGACTCCATTATTAACTGCTGCATGAAGAGTGGAAGCTCTGTTCACTCAGCTAATCCTCTCAACCTGTAGGCTCAGCCAACTTTTCATTTGTAAATTAATTCAAACTCTCTTGAGGTTGGAGAAGAACTCAAGACATGTACTTAATACAAAACGTGTTTCTGTACAAAAACACAAAACCATAGATGTCTCATCTTTTGTCTGTGTACTAGGAGACAGATTTCTAGGTGTTTTTCACCTCAGACAAGATTAAATGAGTAGGAATAAAAGTAATGAATCAATAATTCAGTTAGGAAAAAAAATATCATCATTTATTTCTTCTTCATTCTGACTCCACCTCTTAAACAGTTCCTGCTCAGTGTACAGCAGGATAGCTTAACACCGTTACATGAAGTGCTTAAATAAGAAGTAGAAATATGGCAGTCATCTATTGCAACAGATATTTTTTTGGTTTGGATTTTTTTTTTTGTTTCACTTATTTATTCAATTAAATGAGAATTAGGAATGAGCTACAACTTAGCCTGGCTGTTTGTAACTATATGCTAGTTTTCCACACCTCACCACCTCCTTCTCCTCACATGAATAACTTCTGTACATGTGCAATTTCTGCCAAGTTGGCAAGGGTCTCTCAAGCAGCTGAGACAAAGAAAATTAGCTGCTGAATACTGCAGGAGATATATGACTGAAATTTGTACAAAGCTTATTTTTATTCCTACTGTTAATAGAATAACAATAGAATAAGTTATAAGATTAAAATTCAAATGCTTTGATATTGCTTATTTACTTTTTTATTATTTTTCTAATGATAGAAAAAAGCTTACAATTTTTTTTGTCTTTTTAACTTTATTTGCCAAAAAAAAGTTAATTAGAGGAAAATATTACTTCTGTGTAATGCCTAGTAATCAACTATGTACTTATCAATTTATAAGGAATAACAATGAGTTTCTTTCTTTCGTTTGTTTGTTACAGTAGAGCTAGCTTTTATAAAATTTGTCTTTGCCTTTTTTCTTCCTTGCTCTTTTCTACTGTGATGATTTTTACCAATTCCAGAGCTGTAGATAGGAGTCTTACACAGTCTTACAGCTTCTTGAAACTTTGTGACTTGTAGAAAACAGTACAAATAAACCTTTCATAAATAAAAAATTCTGCAGATACAAAGAATTGTCCTTTATAATTTGGCAGGAGCTAAGACTGCAGAAGAGATTATGGCTGGCCAGTCATTACAAGCAAAACCCTGAATAAAGTAACAGTAGGCTGAGCACATAGTGTTCCTACTTTTCCTTTTTACAGGAAACATGTACCTGGGAGGCAAACTTATATAGCTCAGTACTTAATAAACAATTTAATTGTTGTTTTAAGTCAGCCGTTTCCAAGACTGCATCATTTGACTAATCTCACACAAAGAAATATAGCATTGCAAGCTTCATTTAAACAACACCCTGAAGCAGTTAGAACATTCCTGAAACTTCTGGTTTAAGTGGATTAGTATATTCCTTAAGAAGTCTTCACAGATTTGAATGGAGAGAGTTCTTTTTCTTTCATGGAACTATATAAACTTCACTAAGCGCCTTTTTTTTTTTTTTTCACCACACAAACAGATATTTTATGAGCTAGGAAAGACTACAGAATTAATTCCATTGAAGGCAAGGACATCTTACAGCTCCAAGTGAATACATCCAAATTCTGTAAAAAAACCTGAACATATAGGATTTTCTCTTTGAAATAAACGATGAGACTTAAGTATTATAACAGTCTCATTAGCAAATGCTGTAGTAAACTATGATCAAATGTTCCAGGATAGAGTTGAAATATTTCATTTTGTCAATTTCTATTCTAAACAATTTGTTGTCCCCCAAATATGAAAGGTCATTTGTAGAGTTGTTGATCTGTGCATCTTCTTTGAATGTACTTTTTTGTCTCCATCATCTTTCAAAATATAGCAGATTAAAGTATTAAATTTTTGTATGTGTCAATATATAGTAATTTTATTTTAATCACACTAACTATTTCCCCAAAACAGACCACTTCTTTCAAGCATCAAGTGAGTGATAAGATGCAGAACTCCTTTAAAATAAATCTAATATCATACAATATTTATATTTTGGAGTGAAAATATTTTTAAGTAGTTTTATAGAAATTTTGAGGTGGAACTTCTTGTGTTTTTTAGTGTATGGGCATTACTCCTTGTCCTGTCACTGGACACCACTGAAAAGGGTGGCATCATCCTCTTGATGTCTGCTTTGAAGTATTTACATGTATTGATGAGATCCGCTCTCAGCCTTCTTTTCTCCAGACTAAACAGAACCACCTCCCTCAGTCTTTCCTGATAAGAGAGATACTCTAGACCCATAATCATCTTTTTGGTCATCTGCTGGACCCTCTCCCATAACTCCTTTTCTTTTCTGAACTGTGAAGACCAGAACTGAACGCAGTACTCCAGATGAGGCCTCACTAGTGATGAGTAGAGCAGTAGGATCACCTCCCTCAACCTGCTGGCAATGCTCTTCCTGATGCACCCCAGGATACTACTGGACCTCCTGGATATGAGGGCTCACTGCTGGCTCATATCAACTTGTCATCTACCTAGACTCCCAGGATAAATCTATCAAAGGCCATTTTATAATTTAGCTAGGTAATTAGCTTTAGATACTCTGCCGGTCAACCCCTGATATGCCTTTTTTAAGTGATAGATGTTTGTTTGCTTAAGTGGGTTGAGTAACATGGAAAATCTGACCATCCCAAATATTATCCCACATAGTTTCTTCTGCAGAATTGACCGAATCATGTATTGACAAAATGCACAAATAATGAGCATAAACTCTTTCTGAAGATTCAGAAATGGTTAAAGAGAACAGACATTTACAAATAGCTATGGTGGTTCAGAGAGGTTATGGTAGTCCTTTTAAGATAATAACAATAGATCATGCAGTTGCTTGGTCCCTACAGTCTATATTTCCTTTTCTTATTGTATTCTTTTCCCTAGAAAAGTTCCTTAGCTGCACAGTCCCAGCTAGTTTTTTTGAAGTAGGAAAGAAACTTCTTAGTACTCACATCTCCCACAAGAAGATTTCACCAGAAAACAAAAACAAGAGCTTGCATCACATTTGTCCATCCCTTTAAGAAAAGTACTGTATGTTTATATAAGTGCATGTGTCTCTGCACCATGTGTCTTTATATAGATCTATAAAATGCATATTGTCATGTATAGGCAGAAGGGATTGGAAATAGATGACCTTTAAGGTCCCTCCCAACCCAGACCATTTTATGATTCTATATAAACCCCCAGATATTATTTCCAGTAACCAACAAATTTATTCCAAGTTCTACTATTTTTGTGTGTGGTAACATCTCTAACAGTTGATGTCTGAGTCAGCACAGGCAGCACAGCAAGATTACTTGAACGATTTACAGCCCTCCTTGCCAGTCTTCTGCTTTTAACCTGTTTCTCCCAACAGTTGATTTGTTTTCAGTAAGGCTATGGAAATATCACAGGAAGTATCTATAACTTGAGGAAAAGACAAAAAAGTTTGAACACAGCTTGAACAATACATATTTCCTATCCATCTGCTTTTTTGGTTTTGAGCCAACCCAACTGCATCTGTAATATAAATGTGTCACTGAGGTTACTTCCCAAAATAAGAGCAATTAAAATGAACTTGTACCACAGATTTCAGAGTCAGGGACTCGTCTCTGGTTTTTATTTTTCGTTTATCCTAATAGACAAATCCAAGCTGTCTGGTTCCCAGTGGACTTCAGGAGCATGTCAAACTACCTACATTTTTGGCACAGAAGTAACTATTCAGCAACTGCCAAATCAGCTCTGACTCCCCAATAGGTCTCATAGGATATGAAAAAAAAATACTTAAGTAAGCAAGGAAATAGATCTTTTTTGTACAGGTGAGAGAGTATGTTGTTCTGTCCATGTGTCCAAAAATTTCATAGTGTTACAGTCTCATTGCTGAAATTTAAACTCTTATACACATATACACAATTAAACATACACCCATTTTTATTAATCTGCCTTTTGAATGGGTTTTCTTCTCCCAGTTTACTGTGAACTGGTTGTACATATATTCACACACCAAAAAAATTATCTGGAGAAGTTTAAATAGCTGATGCTATTCAAAGGTTTTATATGGTGGTGGTGGTGGGTTATTTTTGCTTGATGCCTGGCTCTGCTTGTTTGTTTGTTTTCTCTCATCTGTGCTGGTCTTTCAGTTTACAGCCAAACTACATAGTTGACATGTTTTGCTCATTGTATATTGGCCTTCCTAAATACTAGCATTTTTGCTTCCCATACACACTTTCCCCATCCCTGCTTTACTTGGTGGTATGTAGACTATTTCTGTCAGCATTTTCTCCTTAATTATGCTTCCTTAGACGAAACCCAGACATCTGTGCTGTCTTAAGCATTATGGGAAGAATTATTTCTGGCATAGACTCCCTTCTGCATAGCTTAAAATTAAGTGCTACTGCACTAGTAGTGTTCCATACTAGAGTAATTTTGATCAACTCTCACTGCAATTATAAACTTTGTAAATGTTGAAAAGAAAACAGATATTATATGAAGATTTGAGAGACAACAGCTGTGGACAAGCTGTACAAATTGCACATTTTAACTCATCATAGCTGTAGAATGTAACAGGCAAGTGTAGTTCATTCTCCACTCTTGATTGCTTTCCTTAAAAAACACAATTACTCAACACAAGTGAGTTTTCTGTCTTTTGGATAAGAGAAATGGAAAGGGACAGAGAAAGACAAAAGAGGAGAAATAGAGGAAGAAGAGAATAAGGGAGGAAGGATCTGTCTTTATATGACAGAAGTGAGACTTTAAATAAAGATTTTTTATTTTTTCAATCATTTAATGGTTTACCTCAGAAACATTCATTGATTTGGGGAGATATCTGCTGCTCTATCAAGACAAAATGTCATATTTGGCTCAAAGACATTTTTAGCTGTGGGTATTAGTAATGTAAATCATCCATCCTCAACTAAGGATGAATGAAATTAAAATATTTTTTTAAAATTTTGCATACCTAAAACTCCTGTAAAGATGTTTACCTAGCAAAGTTGGTATCTTGAAACATGTCAATCTAATGATTTAAGCAATGGTTAACTCAGCAAACCTGTATAGTAATTGTAAGCAATTTTTTGACATGTTTTACATTATCTACATTAATTTTTAATGTGAAGAAAGGGAAGGGGAGGAGAAGGAAGGGGAGAAAAGGTGAGGCGAGGCAAGGAGAGGAGAGGAGAAGGCAATCATTCACTTTTTCCCATGGACAGACTGATGACCAGGCAGTTCAAGAGGAAATTATGACTAAACCTTCTATAGCCCCCTTTCTTCTTTTATTGCTGAGCATGATGTTATATGGTACAGAATGCCTCTTTGATTCGTTCAAGCTATAAATGGGCTAGTTATGCCCATTTCCATGCTATTCAAGAAATAATGTAGATCTTGATGTTTTGTCAACTCTTCAGTGAAAGCTAGAACATTAGTGCGTTATCAGTATTCTTTAAGACAAAAAAATCTAAACCACAGTAACATGAGAGCTATTATGAAGAAAATTAACTCTGTCCTAGCCAGGCCTAGGACAATATTTTAGAATTTAATTTGCACTTTCACTATTTGTTGCAATCCGGTTGGAAATTGTAACCAGGTTCTTTTAAATTGATTGCTCCGAAGGCAAGATTCAGGCACGTAACTCCTTATGTTGGATCTCAAACAGATTTGAGGTAACAGGAAAAGGGGCAGGCTAGAACTAGAGAAAGAATTACCATCACCAGTGGGAAGGACTTAGAGGGGAGGGAACCGGGTACCGGCAGGATGGGGAGGCGAGGGCGAGGAGAGGCAGGCAGGACGAGGGACGACAAAGAGAGGCAGGCAGGACAAGGAGCGGGACCAGCAGTCAGACTGACACCCTGGGTGAAGCCGAGGTGGAAAGGGCTGGACCCCAGGCACCCCCAGGCATGGCTTTATAGACCCTCTGCTGGGCGACCACTGGGTATCTGGGCCTCAGGCCGGCTCCCACAGGGTGCAGATCGGCCGGGCCGCTGGTATCCAGGCAGGGAGAAATGTCACCATTTCCCCGCGCCTCTGCTGTCAGTCCCACCCTGAGGACTCCTCGACATGTCTGCCAGCAGCCCAGAAATGTCTCCCGGGTCGGTGAAGGCAGCCCAGGAATGTCTCCCAGGTTGGTGAAGGCAGCCCTGCCCTGCAGAGAGAGCCAGGGCTGTGTCCGCCAGTCTGTGTGGGCACTGGGCAAGGTGTGTGAGGGGGCGCTCCTGGAAGGCTGAACTGCTGGGGAAAACTGTCCTTGGTGATTGCTACTTGTCCAGCTTCAAAGTAACTCTGCCTCGGGTGTTTAAGTTGTCTCAGTAATGCTGGTTGTACCTTTTGTAATAGTAAGTAACTTCTGCCCTGGTCAATGCAAAAGCATACTAGCCAGTTAGAGACGGAATAGTCTCTTACAATATTTGGCACATAATAGTAAATACTAATGCAAAACACTAAATCAATAACTATTTCAGTAGTTCTATTGTCCTTTGATAGTTCTCTTTTTCTTTCTTGTTTTATTATTTTGTCCCCAAAAATAATGTTTAACAATTTTGCATCATACAAATCAAAATACAAACTTAGTGTTGAAGTTTCCTGTGGAAAATGTGCAGTCTTATTGATCATTTTGTTGGTAGTTTATGGGATTTTTTAAATAATTTGGTAAGATATTTTTTCTCTCTTTTAAATGTATAAAATGGGACATAGAATGATGGATTTTTGTAGGAGTATTGGACCAGTATAATATGATATTGAGTCAAATCCAAATGCTAACACCAGAAAACAGGAAATTACTAACAGATTTGGTAAATGGTAAGCATGGAACTTGTTTATTACGCACTGTTATTTCAGAAAGATTTCTTTGTTGGAATACTTCTGGCAAAGAACAAAATAATACCACACAATTAATTTTAAAGAGCCAATATCTTAAAATGTGTATCTTAAAAACCAGTTTAAAATTAAACCAAGAAAAAAAAAGTTTAAAAACTAAACAAAAATGACAATTTCCTAACAGCATTGAAATTTGTGGGGGCAACAGATTATTGAGAGTTTGTAACAGTGGGCCTGTGAAGGAGATGAAGAAACCAACCAAAGGGCCTTAAAAGCCTGAGGCTTTTTACTGTATTGTAAAATGGAGTCTTTGCCTTTTTTTTTTTTTTTCTCGAGCTACCCTTCTCCTTCCCCTGACCCGGTGAGAGAAAACCCTTATCTTCCTAATTAGCACGCAAGAATTTACCTTGGCCAGGCTATGTGAAACCCCCCTTATTGGTTCATTGTTAACCCTTTCCCCATTGGTTCTTAACTCTTGAATCCTATTGGCTGTGACCAACATCCCCTAAAGCCCCTTAAATACCTCTGGCCATGTGAATAAACTTTCTCTCTGCTTTCCTCTCCTGCGGCCTCTGTGTGTCTCTTTGCAGGGATGTCTCGGGATGACGTGGCTGGGGGGGGATGGGAAAGGAGAGTGAACGACCTAGCTGTCGCAAGAGTTAAAAATTTTCAGTAGGGAATATGAAGGTGTAAGGAATTCCCCACATATTTCAGATGTTACTAGAATGACAGCAATATGTGTAAAACTCAGAAAAGATCTGAAGTTTTAGAATATCAGACAAAATTGTACTTTATACACACATGAGTCTTGATAGGGATGTTACCTCAAAACTTGGTATGGAATGCCAAACAAACAAGTTTTGAAGTTCTAGGTGAAGCTGAAAGAGTTTAAAAACAAGAGCAAATATGTGGGAGATTTATCCCTCTTCTCTCTCAGAAAGAAGTGATATTATAATTCTGTATGAAAAGCATGTAGCCAGAAAATATAGTAGTAAATGTGTTGTATAGTAACTTCATGAAAAGTGTTGATGTTTTCGTTAGATGGTCACAAATAAAATTGATTACAACCACTTGAAATTACTGTGTAGTGTAATGGGTAATAACACATAATTTGCTGATCAAATTAAAACTTGTGAGTTTTTCTTTGTTTGTTAAGGTTTGTT
>JAWWMP010000001.1:71234172-71251413 GCA_035047865.1 Dendrocincla tyrannina
AATATCTAAACTTTACTGCTTTGTATCAAATTTTCCAGGGACCCATGTCCCTGCTCTCTCAACCATTCCTCAACAATCCCATCCCTCTAGTGTATCAACTGCACCACTCAGCTTGGTATTCTCTGCAAAGCTCCTGAGGGTGCACTCAATCAATTGTCCCTATCATTGATGAAGACATTAAGCAGTACTAGTCCCAGTATGGTCCCCTGAGAGACAGCAATTGTCACTGATCGTCATCTGAACATTGAGCTGTTGATGACTATCCTATGGATGGGATCATCCAACCAATTCCTTATTCACTAAAGAGCCCACCCATCAAGTCTGTATCTCTCAAATTTAGAGAGAAGGATGTTGTGGGAGATCATGTCAAGGACACTACAGAAGCCCAGATAGTCGACATCCATAGCCCTTCACTTGAGGACTGATGAAGTCATTCCATCACAGAAGGCGCCCAGGTCGATCAGATAGAACTTGCCCTTGGTTAATCCATGCTGGCTGTCTTGAATCACCTCCCTGTTCTCCATATAAGCCTTAGCACAGCTTCTAGGAGGATCTGTTCCATGATCTTCCCAGGCACAGAGGTGAGGCTGACAGGTCAATAGTTCCCAGGGTCTTCCTTTCTATCCTTTTTAAAAATGATGCAATGTTTCCCTTATTCCAGTCACTGAGGACTTCACATGACTGCCACAACTTTTCAAATATGATGGAGGGTGGCTTGCCAACTACATCAGTCAGTTCCCTCAGGACTCTGGGATGCATCTCACTGGGTCCCACAGACTTATAAACATTCAGGTTCCTCAGGTGGTTATGAACCTGATCTTCTCTTACAGTGAGAGGGAATTTTCACCCCCAGTCCCTGCCTTGCAGTGTGTCCACTGCAGAGGTGTGAGGACACAGGTTGTCAGCGAAGACTGAGGCTAAGAAATATGTCAAGTACCTCAGCTTTCTGTTGTTACCAATCTTGTTCATCAGTGGGGGGGTTACATATTTTTTACCTTCCTTTTCTTTCTGACATACCTATAGAGGCTCTTCTTGTTATTTTTTTTATCCCTTGGCATTTCTGACTCCATTCCTTACAAAACAGTGAAACATCCCTATACTTTTACGGGGATACCTGTCCCTGCTTCTACTGCCTGTTCATTGCCTTCTTGCCCTTTGTTTGACAAGCAGGTCTTGACTCATCCCTACTGGTCTCCTGCTTCCTTTTCTGATTTCTTACACCAGGGAATGGAGAGCTCTTGTACTGTGTGAAAAGTGTCCTCATGGATCTGCCAGCTATGTTTTAGTCCATTTTTCCTGAGGGCAGTTTCCCAGGAGTTCTCATTGACTTGAAGAGTTGGAAGTTTATTTTCTTAAAAACCAGAGTCCTGACATTAGTCTTTACCTGACCCATATTCCTTGAGAACTGTGAGCTCTACCAGCAGTATGACCACTGCAGCTCAGTCTGCCTCCAATCGTGATGTCCTTGATCAGCTCAGTTACACTGGTGACCACTAGATCCAGTATCACACCCTCTGTGGTAGGACGGTCTATTACTTGGCTCAAGAAGTTATCCTCCATGTATTCCAGAAGTCTCCTGGATTGCCTAAAGCTTTCTGCATTACTTTTACAAAAGATGTACCCCACCAGGACAAAAAGGGAACTCCTCCATCTCTCCTTCCTCCCTTATCTCTTCTGTAGCCATATAAATGCACTCCAGTTATGGCATTCACCCCACCAATTTTCACTGGGGCTTACAGTTATTCTCTAGAGAAATTTTCCATCTGAATGAAGTGTTCAATTCAACATGCCTTTGGGATATTTTTTGTCTTGTCACTGGAAAAGACACAGATTGTGACTGTTCTAGCAAAGCAAAAAAGAGTTAAAAATCGAGTATTACTGTCTTTCCACTCCGACCTACTCTGTAGTATTGACATATCCTCTGCATTTTTATAACAAATAGATAACTCAGACTAAAATGTTATTTCTCTTTCTGCCCTAAGACCACAACAGTTTTTTAGACATGAATGTTGACTCTTCACTGTAAATACCATTCCAGGTTCAAAATGAATGCATAATTGATATTGATATGCATCCTATCATGCTCATATTGTACAAAACTGATAAACTTTCCCTCTTGGTATTTGAGACAACAAAGGTCACTTCTATCCTTGTTTTCAAGACCATTTAAGAGGTATGTTTATAAAGCCTTAGGCAAAATGTCACAGGTTTCCTTTGTCTCTGCTGAGGTATCAGACTCATTCACCTCAGTTCAGGGGTAAGAACTTTTCAGATGAAGACTACTTTCATCTTGGAAGCTTCAAGTACAACACAGAAGGCTCATGACTCTATTATGAAATGGCCCTATTATGTCATGATTTTTTTTTTTGGTCAATTTTTTTCCGACTTATTTTATGCATGTAAATGATTTTCCTTCTAAAAAATTTGCTTTTGTTTGTTCTTAAAAGTATGTTATAATCCTTCCCATCTCATCACTATGCTCCTTACATTTACATTCCTGGTTGTAATAAATTGTACATATATTCCTGAGCCAGCTCTTGCCTGTATTTTTGTTAGAGGAAAGTAATACAGTGGAAATATCTTTAATAAGATAAACTATTCTTTCCAAAAAAAGGCTATTATAAAATGACAGACATTTGAATATAAGCCAATCTGGCTGAAAGTAACTAGATAGGAAGGCCAAATTAATTTGAACAGTTGTATGAACCTAAAACAGCATCTAAGATTTTAATTAACTAAGAAAACAGTCACATTTTGTCAGACTCAAAATAATTGGTAACTCCCGATGCAAGTATAACAAAGAAATTGAGGTAAGCCAGTGATTCTCATTAGACTTTACTTAAATTACAGCTCCGCAGCAGTATAAGTTTTCAGGAACAGATCTTAAATCAGTATTTTGCTGGCATTAAATTTATACTTCAGATTCAGGTACTGCAGTGTCTTCACAGTGGCCTTCACACAGTCACATAGAGAAAAGAATTGCTCTGAAACTAGTGCTCTGATGCCAACACAGCAAAATTGTAAAGGTAAGCAAGAGAGTGCTGATACAAGATGTCACTCTAACAATAGAATGATGTTTGACTGTGAGTTGTTTTTTTTTTTCTGCATTGTGTATCAAATCTCTGAGCAATTTGAGGGAACAGGCATGATATAATCCAATAAAAGCAATTGAATAGATAGAAAATAGAGTCTACTCTGGTTAATTTCACTAGGAAATATTTGAAGAGAACAATGAACTGCAGACAGAAAAGAATAATTTTCTTCTATTTCAAAATTGTGGCAGGAAAAAGAAATGTGCTACAGTGGAATTATTTTCGGTCAGAGGTTTTATATGATAACACAAAAGAAAATGTAAAATGTATTATTTTTATAGTTCATTTACTTAGTTTCAGAGTCTGAAAATATACAACTAGATAAAATCTGTGAAATATATTCTTAAAATGACTGTGACAACAGAGTTCAAAACTGAAGATGTCGTAAAACTTGAGGTAAAAGACAATTTTCCCTGACATCCTTGAAAAAAAAAATTGTTCATAAAAGCAACTAGAACCAGAGCCTGGAATCTGTACAAAAGGTTTTTAATGACTGAGTCTTGATGAAAAGTCTTGTCAGTTATTGCTGGCATTTCAGTAAAGGCATCATCTGAGACATTTATTGTTAAAGTATTAAGACTCCTCACACAGAGAAATTTTGAAAAAGACAGATTTAGAGAATTCAACTTAATTAGTGACTTGAAGATCCTGGACACACCACAAGCTAAATGAAAGATTAAAGCTTAAATCTTTCTGATTCAGCCCTAACACAAATACTAGGGCAGGGTGAGGTGGGACATACACAACAAAACAAGGCTTTAGCAATGACATTATTTAATTAAATTTCAATTGTAACATATGTAACCTTCCAACCTTACTGGTTTTCTTATTGCCTTACTTTCTTAGTGGCTTCCTTTATACATTTTTATATTACAGTAGAGGAGTATTTCTCTATATAAGTCATCCAAAAATCAGTGTCACCTGTTGTTAATCTCTGCCCTCACAATTTAAGTGATTTTTTGCTAACAACTGAATGAATATTTTTCTATTATTATTTTCTCCTAAATCTGTATCCTAAGTGGTCTCAAGGCTAGTAAATAGAAATTATATTATAATATAAAAATGTAACGCAAATAAGTCAATAGAAGAATATCCAAATAAAATGATAGGTGGGTGAGTTTTACAATTAGGCTGCAGGACTACACCAAAAAGAGCCTCTTCAGTCTCAATCAGGTCACATGTTAAGAAATACAAAAGAATGGATTTTCTCTGGTCAACCTACTCCAGTGGCTCCACAGTAAAGAATTTCTTCTGAATATCTAATTTAAACCTACTCACTTCCAGTTTAAAACCATTACTTTTTATCCTATAGCTACACGCCCTTGCAAATAATCTCTCTCCATCTTTCTTGTAGGGTCCCTTCAGATACTGGAAGGCCTCAGTTAGGTCACCCCAATGCCCTCTCATTTCCAGGTTGAACAACCCCAATTCTCCTAGCCTTCCATGATAGGAGAGGTTCTCCAACCCTCTAATCATCTTGATGGCCCTCCTGTGGGCTCGCTCCAACACGTTGATGTCCTTCCTGTGCTGGGGACCCCAAGAGCTGCATGCAGTGCTTCAGGTGGGTTCTCACCAGATCAGAATAGAGGGGCTGCAAATGCACACTGCTGGATCATGTCCAGACTCTCATCCACCAGCACCCCCAAGTTCTTCTCAGCAGGGTTGCTCTCATCCCTCAGCTGATCATCCTTCAGATATTGATACCAGGGGTAATTATTAGAATCTGGTGCCTAGGGATGACTCAGCCTTAGGGGAAAATCTATTACAGTGCCATGTTTTTATGACAATACTTCTAAAGTAGGGTTGGCTCAGACAAGTGAACAGTGAGGTGGACTGAAAACTGTTTCAGCTGCTGGACTCAGAAGCACATCATCAATGGCCCAAAGTCAAGCTGAGGACCCACCAACAGTGTGTGTAGCAGGGTTGACACTGGTGTCAATATTATATGATTTCTTCGCTCGTGACCTGGATATTTAGAGAGAGTGCGCTCTCAAAAAATTTGCAGGTGATATAAATCTGGTAGAAGTGGCTGATAAATCAGATGGTTGGTCTGCTGTTCAGAGGAACCTATATAGTCTGGAGAAATGGGCCAATAATAGTGTAAAATAGTTCAGCAAATGGAAATTCAAAGTTCTGCACCTGGAAAGCAATAAGCCCATGCATGAGTACATGGGCAACTGGAAAGCTTTGTAGAGAAGAACCTGGGGTTTTGATAAACAGCAAATTGAACATCAGCCATTAGTCTATTGCAACTTCACAGGCTTCAATATGAAGAACATTGTCAGAAGGATTGGGGAATTAACTCCTCCTTCTAACTCTGCACTGGTGAGGTCACCTTTGGAGGGGCTGGGTCCAAGTCTGGGCTTCTCAGTAGAAAGGAGATATGGACATGTTGGAGTAAGTCTTGCAAAGGATCAAGAAGATCATTAAGGACTTCAGGAGTCTGTCCTGTGAGAAGAGGTTGAGAGAGCAGGGACTGTTCAGCCCTCTGTTCAACCTAGAGAGGAGAGGGTTTAAGGAAATCCTACCAATGTGTCTAAATACCTGATGGGGGGGCAGAGGATGAAGACAACAACCTTCTCTAAGTGATATTCAGTGAATGGACAAGACACAAATTTATACACAAGAAATTATGTATAAGAAGAAGAAAAATCTTTTTTACTGCAAAAGTGGTCAAACACTGGACCAAGTTTCCTGGTGAGATTGTGGAGATATCAATAACTCAACATAGACACAGCCCTTAGTAACCTACTGTAATTGATCCTGCTCTTAGCAGAAACAATGAACTAGAAGAAATCCAGAGGTTCCTTCTGACATGAATAATTCTATGATATTGTGCTAAATAATCACATTGTACTACAAGAAGCATTAAAATGCATTGATTTTAGCAGCTTCTCTGGCTGTGCCTTCATACATTTTTCAAGCAGGTTCAGATGAGATTGATGATCTCTAGAGATTTGTTTTAGCTTTTATTTCCTAAATTTTAGTTTGCTTTTGTGTAGAAACAGCAAAATGAAAATATATTTTGGTTGCATACTTCGAAAACCTGAAAATATTAATACGTTTTTTTTCTTTTTTTTTCCAGTTCAGTACTTAATGCCAAGTCATACTGTGATTTTGTGCATAGATGAAATTCATGCTGGGCATTCCCAGTTTGGCAAAGTAGTCAGGAACTCACACAACAAATGCAATGTATGCCCTAACTAAAAGAGCTATGACTGTGTTGTCAGTTTGATAAAATAAAGTAGTAATGCCCAGTGTTTTTAACTGCCCAATGTGTCTTTGTTGTAGAACTTTTGTGCAAAATGCAGTATGGTCTTTTTCTGTCTTATGCATTAATTTAAGGCTATGTGACTTTGCTGTCAGAGTGGCACAAATGAAATTAAATTGCTGATATGGTTTTCTTTACCTTACTAGACAATACAGAAGTATATATACATATATACAGAAGTAGCTTTTCTACTTCATATTAAATGAAAAATAGAATTTATTTATTTCATATTTTGTAGTCTAAGAAAACTGACTACATACACTGTTGAAATAGTATGACAAAAAAAAAAACCTGCAGCATTTTTTTCGGGGAAAAAAGAATAATCAAAACTTACATGTTTACTATAGGTATAGGTTTGAGAATTTTTATTTTAAAGTTATTCCAGAATAAAGCTAATATTTATATTCAAAGTGAGAAATCCTAGAAATTGAATACTTATATTACTGGATTTGAGTAAAAATCAATATTCTTAAAGTGAAAATGCATTTGTTAAATGCGTATCTTGTTTAAATTAAATGCAAACATGCTTGACTTTTCCTCTCCCCCCAAAAAGAAATAAAAATCCTGTAAATCCAAAATAATGAAAAAGTTTAAAAATATAGGTATTGACACAATTTTTCTGAAATGTCATCTATTCTGTAGATGCTGAAGATGTGCAGTGCAGTTGACATTCTTACCAATTTCACTGCTGCAATAAAGCCAGAATGTCAACTGTGCTTCAGCCTCAGGGATTTCAAAAGGTCTTAGAATGGTTTGCTTATCCATGTACCTATAATAATTATTTTTTCATTCGAGCTAACCATTCAGATTCACTTTAAGGAATTGGCACTTCTAGAAATGATTCATCTTGTTATAGAATGTACTTATACAATTGCTCATCCATTTGAGTTCTGTTCCTGACTGTGTGCCTCAGCTGTGAGGAGTCTTATACAAGTAGTTCAAGAAGATGCCATGTTGGAGATGTTTAAAACTAAATAAGGCAAAGCCCCAGGTTTATTGGTAGGGACTAAAAGCTCTGGAAAGACTGAATCACCAGTCATTGGGTGATCACAATTTCTTTCTTTTTTTTTTTTTTTTTCAAAGTGTCAGTGGCAATAGCAGTTGGAAATTTGTAAAAAGCAAGTCCTATTGAATCAGTGTTAAAACTGAATTGTTTAGAAGAAATTCTTTTTGCCCCAGAAGACGGAAGCATTTTAGAAACATCCTTTAATGCTTGCACAATTGCTATTTTATGTGAAATGTGCCTGAAAATATCTGATTGCACAAACTGTGACATTTTATCATCTGTCCTTCACATTTATTATTATTTTCTTGGCAGACAATTTAAAGCTAACATTGTAGACATGCTGTGAAATACATATGGCAATATAGTTTAGACAGGAATATAACCTATGTACATGAGCTTCAGCAAACAAAACAAGGATAAACACACACCACAATATATGTAAGGACTAACCGAAAGAGATACTATCAAAAAAAAAAGAAACATACCAAGAAGAAAGGAATACCAAAAGGACCAGTTATACTGCCCATGCTTGCAGAACTTGACAAAAGCTGCAAATTCTACAAAACTGAGGGAGGACATTGACAGTGTGGCAGAACTTTAGAACACCATTCATAGAAAATAGGGTGATAGAATTCAGTTCTGGAAAAAGGAAGATATTTTATTAAAAGGTAGACCTGGCTTGTGAAATGTCAGGCATTTATTGAAATTTGATGTCCATGAGTTGAGAAAAAACAAAGGATTTACAAGTCCTAAGTATCACAGAGTAGCGGACACAAAAATAAAAGATAACCATGAAGAAAGCACAGAAATGCTCTACCATTGAAGATGCCAAAGGGAATCCTTGTTAATCACTGGTTACACCAAGAGAAGAGGTATTGCACTGTCCTGCATCATATCCATCAGCCCTCTGATCAAGCCTTTTTTATCCCGGAACATATGTAACAGACCTGGATGGATGACAAAACTCTGGGCCTTCAGCTGTTTAGGCAAAATCAACAATACTAACAGCTTATTCAGGAAAAACTAGGGAGCATAAAGGAATCATGTGATATTAAAACAATATGCCACCAGATATTCCAGCTGCTATGCTCTTTACTAGTTGCAGTTACCAGGCTGATTTAATTCCCTGAAGAGCTCATTACCATACTCTAGTTTTGAGTGTTTAAATTCCCATCATGTAATTGCATAATAAGGAAAACACATACTATCAAGTTATAGTAAATACAGGAATTTCAGAATTTCCTAAAAGCTGCCTATCGATAAGTCCATTTGAAGCATAATGCAGGAATAAAAAAAGCAACTGACCAATCCCCCACCCTCAAAAACCTAAGGGACCTAATGAATATCACCCTTAGCACTTCAAAGGCAAGCTTTAAAGCTATTCAGATTTCTTCTTCCCCACTTCATGCAGCAGGCATGATGCCTCAATTTATAATCAGTTTTGTCAACTATTTATAGTCAGCTAGGAATTATTCAAAGTGTCCTCATTAAATGTTTACCCATCATCTCTGTTAAATATGCTTCCTTTTGCCCATATTAGTAGAAATATTTGACTTCCTCTCAGCTTTTTGAGAAATGCAAAGCAATTTGCAAAGAGAGCAACAGTACTGAAATCAAGACAGGAATTCAGATAACACTAGATTCCTTTTAAAAATGCAATTAGTTTTTTTTCATCATGTAGGTAAGCTTTTATTATTCATAGAAGCATAAAATTGCTAAGGTTAGAAGAGACCTTGAAGATCACCAAGCCCAACCATTAACCCAGCACTGCCAAGTCCATCATTAAGAATTTTTCCTTAGTACCACAGCTACACATCTTTTAAACACCTGTAGGAGTGGTGACTCCACCACTTCCCTGGGAAGCCTGTTCTAAAGCTTGGCAACCATATTGAGGAACAAATTTTTGCTAATCTCCCTAGCACAACTTCAGGCCTCTTATTTCCTCTAATGGTGTCACTTGTTACCCGGGAGAAGAGACCTACCTCCATCTCACCACAACCTCCTCTCAGGTAGTTAAAGGCAGCAACAAGGTTTCACCTCAGCCTCCTTTTCTCTAGGCTACACAACCCCAGTTCCATCCGGCACTCCTCATAAGATTTGTGCTCCAGACCCTTCACCAGCTCCACTGTCCTTCTTTACACACATTCCAACAACTCAGTGTCTTCCCTGTAGTGATGGACACAAAACTGAACATGGTTCCCTATTTCCCCAAGATTCAAAAACGGTATTTTCATGATTTCTATGTCCAAGACGGCCTTCAACCATCACATCACCCACCAGTTCTCTGTTCACAAGCAGCAGGTCTAATGGTGTACCTCCTCTGGTTGACTCATTTCCAAGCTGTGTTTGGAAGTTATCTTCTTTATGAAAACAATTTTGATGCAGGGTGTAGGACCCTGAGATTAGCTCAGTTGGTTAGAGTATAGTGCTAACAACACCAAGGTTGTGTGTTTGACCCCCATAAAGGCCATTCACTTAAGATTTGGACTCATTGGTTCTTGTGAGTCCCTTCCAATTCAGAATATTCTGTGAGTCTGTGAACTTAACCTCAGCGACACAACCAAGCTAGATGAACTTTCATCACTGTTGTTGTTCAGTTACACTTGCAAAACACAGTACCTATTATTTCATGGCACCTGGGAAGGTGAGGCAGTCATAGGGTGGCACGTCTGCTGTATCAGGCAGGAATTTTTCCCAGTTGTCATCTATCACTTGAGTCAACACATTGAGCCAGGTGAAGAGAAGACAGGGAATCGTCCATACTTTGCATCCTCTCTGGCCTTTCCCAGGGAAGGTAGAGTGTGGTTCCAGTAATCTACCTTTGAGACTCCCTGGTGCTCCTCAACTTACCTCCTCTCAGAGCTCTGTCACTGAGCAGAGGAGTTCCTCTACCTTGGCACACCTCCCACAGGTGTGCTGACTGCTGCAGTCCAGTACTGGTAGAAGAGCAGGGCACACCTGCAGCAGATACCTGGGTAGCAGTGTGTTCCCACCAGAGCTCTGTCTGTGCAGCTGCATCTGTCGTGGTGGGTGCAGAGCTTAGACAGGTTGTGGCTTTCTGCTCGATGGGTGCCATTGCTCCCTGGCTGATGTGGCAGGGCTTCAGGACCTTTCCTGAATACCCTTCAATGTAAATTGCCACATAAATGGACATACTATGCCCTGTCTGACATGCCATGTTTGTTTGCTCATCCTGTTGGTGGCACAAGCTGGGGGCTCCCAGTGGCTTTCTCTTTTTCCCCTGAAGTTCCTTCAGGTCAGGAACCCCCTGCCACTGCTCTAGAGTGCTCCACTGTAGATCGTGTTGGAACTGGAGCTGCTTGCCTTGGTGACCAAGTAACTAATGTTACAGAGGAAGACTGATTGTGCTTTTATACTTAGGCAGCAGATGGTACTTAAATGTAGAAAATCTGGCAGGTATGTGAAGTAACATTTAGACATCCTTTGGTTTTTTTTTGTTTGTTTGTTCTTCATCAAACAGAAATCTGCTAATATGGAGCTAGACCAGACCTAGAAGAGAAATTCTACAGAAAAAAACCACAAAAACAAACAAACCACAAAAAACAGCAACTGAAGAATCATATATCTAGTGGGAGTAACACATCTATTCCTTTCTTCTGTAACATTTTCTCTTTCATGCGTTGTCATCCTTAAAAACCCTACCTGGATGTATTAGAAAACATTGAGATTAAGTATAATTTGAAACAGAACAGAATTGCATTTATGAAAAAGCCTGAAATAAAATAAATTGAAAACAAATTTGTCATTTCTCTTTCTTTGCTTCTCCTCAATAGGGTCTGCTTTTTCCTTAGTTCTAAGTCCAGAGACTCTCAGGGCCTTACTGTACTACAACAAAGTCCCTCCCCAGGAAGATTCCTTTTTTTTTTTTCCCTTGGCTTTTTTTCTATCTGTATTTGTGTGATTCCACATTACCTTATAATATATTGGTTAGTGAAAAAAAGCAATCCCTTTTCCCTGTTATGTAATTTCACTTAATTCAGAATATCCAAGAATAAGGTAAACAGGTGGTTGCCTTTTTTTCCTGCTCTGCCATATGCTTTGAAGAGAACACAACATAAAAAGCACACACAGTAAACACCAAAGGAATTAAACAGTTGCATTGCCCATCTCAGACAGGAAATTATCAGATTACAGATAGGAATATGAATTAAATCTTTCATTAAAATAGTAGCATTAAAATAGCTGCAATAACATTTTCCCCACAAAGCCCTCAACAACTTTCCTAGTAAAATCTATGGTGAAACCAAAACTATGAAAAAGAAAAAAAAAACAACAAACAAAAACAAAAACACAAAACACCAAAAAGTAATAGAAATAAGAGAAGTGTGGCTGATGAATCCAAATATTTAAACAACTTAAATATTTATACTTTCTTTTGAAGATTTTAACATATGTAAAGCCTGATCGTGCCATTAATTAGTTTACTATGGTGTAAATCCCTCCTTCATTCCCAGATAAAAAGATCTTTAAGCCTAAAAAATTGGCAGATGGTAAGGTGAATTCTATCTGTCTATAACCATAATAGTAACTCTAGCTATATATTTAATAAGAATAATATCAGAATAGGAATTCTGATGCTATTTTCCCTATTATTTTTAAGATTGATACATTTTTACTCTATGTTGGAATTAGGTACAAGATGCAATGGATTGTAGTCTCTTGTTTTAGAATATCGTATTCTTTGTCACAGCTACAGAACTGTCTGAAATTGTTTCTGCCATTCAATCAGTGCAGCTGCAAAGAAAGATGTTTCATGAGAAATTTGGCTGGATCTCCCAGCTGATGCAGTTGGTGAATCAATTCAGTAGTGAAACAATTTACAGAAATGAAGTAGAAAAAGGAATTATCTGGGGTTTTTTGGGGTTTTTTTGGGTTTTTTTTGTCTGTTTAAATTAGAGTCTCAGCACATGTATGAATTTTGGCATCTTGACAAAATATCTCTGTAGTGATGAACTTTTCAAAAACTTACTCAGCTCTTTCTAAACCTGAAAGACTCCAAACAATACTCATTTTCAGAATCTACTCAGGAAGAAAACTTCAGGTTGCCTCTTCAGGAAGGAGTGAGATGAAAAAGTCTGTGTTTCCTCATGTAAAGATTTAATCAGTAGCTCAATACATGTTACAGGTGAGGTTGAAATTCTGGTCAAATTCCCCACTCCTTCTGGTTTAGCAGAAAATTTTATCTTGAGCTAGCAGACTTTGCAAAGCCAGAAAACAAAATGATCAATGTCAAGCATTGGCTTGACATTGTGTGGACCAGCATGTCACATCTAAGATGTAAATGGAAAGGATTTCTCCCTTCTCTCACATAGTCTATTTCTTAAGATCTAAGTTGCTTACAGGGAAAAAGATCCTTTCCCACGTGTTTTATCTGGGGGAAAAAAAAAAAAAAATAATCATGTAAACTCACAGAATCTAACTGAATGTTTGTGTGTTTGTAAGTGAATGTGTGAAACTGTATTCTTGAACTTTCAGGAGGCAGTCTGACACTTGCTAGCTGTCCCTGGTATGGGTTGGCTGTGAATTTTGAAAACACTTGGATTAAACAGAAGTGAATCCTTCATTTAAGAGTGACAGGAGACAAAAGCCCCAGAAATAACAATACTGAGAATATTTGTTTGTGCATACAGTCTATATTCAGTGTGTAAACCAGGGACTTAATGTTCCAGAAAGAAAGTGTTAAAGAAAATAAAGAACTCTGAAGCAGAGAGGTGACTGTGGAAAGGTGAAAGAATAAGGGGAAGATTCTATTTGGAGGAAAGCTCTTTTAATTGGGAGAAGATCCTGGAGATGGAAGAGAAGCACAGGAATAAATACCTGGCCTTGGCTGGTGGTGCCCAAAACTGGTAATTACCAGCATCTCCAGAGCAGGAAGAAACACAACTTTACACCTGACCTTCTCAGAGCAGCACAGATGTTTGTTACAACTCTGTCCAGAAGCTTCAAGCTTTACCTGGTGTACACTTTAATTTCAGACTTCAAGAAATTTTGTCCCACATGAACTCTTGCAAAGCCTTTGATTCTTTGATACCTTGAGTTCACATCTGGAGAAAAAAACTACACAGTTTTCTCTAAGAGATTTATTTTAATTTGTTGGGAAAATAGGTGTTTTGGCTAAAAGGGTTTACAGGAGTGCTATACAACCAAAGAAAATATTCCTTAGAAGTATTGTACTTAATAGCAAGCTACTAGACAAACACCAACCCATAACCTAAGCGAAATACAGAAAATAGATGTTTAAGTTACCCACAAGAGGAAGAAAAAAGTAAAGGAAGAGAGATTAAGAGAAGAAAGAATAAAGAGAGGAAAACACAGTCACCACTAAGAGGTCACACGCTAGCAAACTTCAGGAGGGCGTGCAGAGGCAAGAGGGAGACCTTGTGTGTGCCTTTTATCTACTGTGGCCGCTCCTCCCAGGAATGATCTTTGATGCCCTAGCCACTCTGGGGTTCCAGGCCAGGGTGAGGGGCAGTGTTCTCACTGTCCCTGCCCATCCCAGCCTGGCTCAGGGGCTCCAGGAGCCTCAGGAGAATCCAGGAGGCTCAGGGCCTCCCATGAGGGATAGGACACCATCCCACCTCCAGGAGGTTCAACCCATCCCTTCCCCCTCCATACACACATGCACATGGACCCCCACAAGGTGGTTCTGTCCCAAAAATCACTGATCTGGTGTCTAACTTTTCCCACAGGGAAGTGAAGTCAACATCTAGTGAACTACTTTATGATCTCTTAGGTCTTTTTCAACCTAAATGATTCTATGTTTCTATGATTCTACAAACTTAATGTTGTGGGAAAGAGAGGGTGATAGCCAAACAAAAAAAAAAAAGCTTCCACCTCTTTTGTTTGCTTTCTATAATAAATTAGTTCAGGGACCTATTCCTTCAGCCATCCGTATTGGTCTTCAAATCATAATCTTTTTGTGTTCTCTCTGTTCATGAATATTTTTGCAAATACACACAAGTATACAAATATTAAACCGGAAAGGTCTAAGACTGGTACTAGTGTACCCACAATCTTCATAACTAAGGCTTTCTCTGAATGCTTTAGAAGAATTTTGGCCATCCTCTTCAAATCAGACTGGCAATAGTTGTCGCTTTTGGAAAGGATTGGTAAAAGATGAAATATTTGTGCTCTTTCAGTAACTCACAGGGACTCAATGCACAAGTAATCTCAAAACTGGCCAGCCTACTGTGATTTTGAACAATTGAAATGCCTTGTGTCTGACTTGCTGCTTGCTATTTGGGGACTAGAAATTATTTTTGTTCCTTTCAGCACAGTGGATGATATAGGAAATTTACTTGCCTAAAGAGAAGTTATTACACAAATTGTACCAATCCAGTTAAATAAATACTATCATGAATTTCTCCCTCATTCACCATCACTTATGTTCATAGAAAAATCCATGAAGCATAATCGGAGCATAAAGTGTCTTGAGAATTTTTTTTTATTATTTCTTTGCTGTAGCTGATGACTGTCTTGCAATCAAATAGTGAAATGTTTATCTGAGAATGGAACAAGTAATATGCACACCAAACACAGACCTTCACTGCTCATCTGCATAATTACATGGTAGAAGCAAAATTAATCTCAATTGTGATGATCATTAAAATTACACAAAATATTCCTCGCCTCCCTCTTCTTTCCCAGACCCCCCAAATATTTTCTAGGGCTAAAAGAGACTGCTGCTATTACTGTTATTCTGACCCACAGAGAAAAGGCAGTAGTGGTAGTAATCCAGCTATCTCAACTCCAGCAATGTAATTCTGAATTTTTTGTAAGTATTGTCTTTTCTTGACACTTCTTAGAAAATTGTTGAGGAGAAATGCTCATTTACTAATGTGACTGAAAAGCACTGTCACTCCAAATCAACAGAGCCATTTAATGAAAACAGGCTTTTCAGTAATATAATGGATGCTGCCAAAGCAGAGATCGGAAGGAGAAGAAAGGGAATGAGCTAAATAACATGAGCTGTTAAAAACTTCAGCTGTGTTTTGCTAAAATGTCTGACACAATATGATATCTGTCCCATTGAATAATTTCCTCCACCAGCTTCAGCTACCTGAAAATGTCTTCACTTTTTTTTTTCACAGGCCACATACTGGCTAATAAGGTGAAAGTTTTCATTCTTGTCATATTAAAATGAGCCATTAATACTGAAGTATTTTTAAAGGTGCTGCCAACTGCAATCATTGTTCAGATGGTGCCCAAGGAACAGCTTTTAGCTGTTTTTTTAAACTTTTCCCTTTTGAAACTAGCACTCCATATTTCAAGTTCAAGTACTTACCTTTATATTTACATAATAAATAACTGGCTTCTGTTCTAAACTTCTTTACTTTTATTGTCTTTTACTATAAGGTCCAATATTTTAAAATTGATTGTCATCCTGGTTGAGAATTAAAATCTGAAATATGCATTTATTTGAGGAAGCAGAAGATAATGAAAATTAACTAAACCTTACGGATTTATCAGGTGGTACTGTTAATATTTGTTTCATTTTTAAGGCAACACTCAATTGTCCCCTTATACATATCAAATACTAAAGAAGGGGTACCCTGCTTGTCTCCAGATGCTGTCAGGATACAGGTTGTCCACAGATCCTAATTTGTAACTGCCAACCCCTATTTTGGTTACCTTTAATATACCTTAGATGGCCTGTGAGAATGAAATAGATCAAGTTGCAATATGTAGAAGAGTTAAATTCCATGCATTGACATACTAACATGTGAAAGATGGACGTGATTTGCACACATTCTGTTCAGTTGCATGATAATTTCATGTCCTGCTGTAGAACTGACTTGAGAAAGACCACTGCCAACTCTTGACATAAGACCAGGATGTCACGAGTCAGGTACCACCAAAGGCATATTAAAAGGTAAAGAAAAGTCTTTGAATCTTTGAATATACTATGTATTCAAAGACTGACCATCAGAAGTTTTAGCCTTCATGTGAAATTCTGCAGAAGCAATACCATCTCATAGTCTTTGCACAATAGTCGTTGGATAGTTCTATGAAGTAATGTCTTTATTCAAGCAAATTAGAATTGTGAAAAATAAAAAAGAAGGTTTTTTGGTTCTCAGATTTAACTTCCTGAAGTTGTAGACTCTTATTCTGAAAATTCTTTATGAACTTATATCTTATTTTTCAATGTACGTCTTCACTGTGTAAACATAAGCATGTTACAAATATATACTCTAGAAACAGTGTTGAAAAATGACACTATATAGAACATCTCTATGACACTGTATAGAACATCTGTTTGTTTGTTTTTTGTTTTTTTTTTTCCAAGAAGCATTTGGAACATTCTCTCAGGCATATGACTGGATTCTTGAGGTGCCTTGTGTAGGGTCAGTAGTTGAACTCAATGATCCTGGTCAGTCCCTTACAACTCAGCATATTCTATGATTCTACAATTTGTTCTTTAATAACATATGATTTTAAATGTAGACCATGAAACTGTAATTGTTATATTACGTAATTGCTATAGAAGAAAAAGTAGCTTTGCCTTGGGGAGATTGTTTGCTTGTCTACTTTCCATGCTTAATATTGGTATTTTTAGATGTTGAATTCAAGAAGTACCACATTAGCAGAGTGAGCTGATTTTCCCTTTGATAAATAGCAACTATCAGAGAAGGAAAAGGTTTCAAAAAAGAACCTGCTTTTCTTTGGACTTTTCTCCTGTTTTGCACAAGCAAGATCATTAGCTCTAAGAGTTACACTATTGTGGAACCTAAGTGAAATAATAAGATTAATTCATTTTTCTTAGAATTCAAGCAATCTATTCAGAAACTTAATAAAATAATTGAGATTTCAGGGGGGCTTGTTTGGTTTTCTTCTGTTTTGTTTTTAGATCG
>JAWWMP010000001.1:71255789-71258289 GCA_035047865.1 Dendrocincla tyrannina
CTTTCCCTTTCCCTTTCCCTTTCCCTTTCCCTTTCCCTTTCCCTTTCCCTTTCCCTTTCCCTTTCCCTTTCTTTTCTTGGAAAGGAAAGGAGGAAAAAATCAGCGAAGTAATTAGACTAAGATCCTGAATGAGATCTCCATATACAAAACCTAGGACAAATTTTCCTGTTGCATTACCATATTAGAGGAATTTACTTATCATTTCAGGGTCTGAAGTCCCTCTGCTCTGCTCTCTGAAGTGGTACCAGTTAAAAAACTGCGGAAAAATGAATACATACTTTCAATCTTTTCTATTTCTCTATTGAGAAGGACACTTCCCATTCACTTTATAAGGTTAGCCCAGTAGGGGTAAAAAGAATTATTTTGCCAGAAACATCAAAGTGTGGATATGTAGTTAAAAGGCTACTGATTAACAAATTTGTGCAGGATGTGAGGCAATGAAATATGAATTTCTTCCTTGTTTTAATTATCAGACTATAAGGAACAGTTCTTTTCTTTGACCAATAATGAACCAATAATTCATGTTTTCTTTTGACTAAGAATTCAATCTTTGACACAAGAAACCTCTCAGATGGAAGCTTTTCAAAACAAGCATATTTCTTTGAAGGGATCTGACTTGAGGAAGAGGGTTCCTCAGTAGCTCAGTTAAGCAGGAAATATGTAATTATATGTAATGCGTATTTAATAAAGCAATTTTTCAGCTCTTCCTATTATGAAGTTAAAAACTGATTTGTTGAAACTTACTGGAACACAAGGGAAGAGAAAGTGATATAAATAAATAAAAATAATAAAAATCCTTTGTGGGATTGCATCTGCACAATATTTCTCTCTTGTATTCTTGCAGACTTCTTAGGTTCACAAAATAATTGATGTTATCCAGTGCTAACTCTTACTGGAAAATCTGCCCAATCCTTGAGGGATCCTAGTGTCTTGGGGCCTTTGTTAAAGGAATTCTCACTATTAATAGAGGATTACATTTTCTCATTGCTTTATCAAACTCTGATTCACCTACTGTGTGATGACTCAATAGTTTATTTAACAGTTGTCACTTGAAGACTAGAAAAAGTAGCAATAGAGCATCTTCAAACAAAACAAAACAATTGTTATTTTTATATCCATTCTGTGTAGTATTGATTCTTTGGAAAGTTAAAAAAAGTTTAACTTATCAGAAATGTTAAAAAACAAACTTTGAATTAGAAGGACTACATGAAGAGGAATTCAGAAGAATTGCCATGTTTTACATTTGAATATTGGGAAAATCCTGTTCCATGAATGCAGGGATCAGAGCCATCTGGTCTCTTGACTCATCCCAGCTGAAAATAATGTGTTCTTCTTCATATTCATTACCTTATTAAAACAAACAAACAAGACCCCTTCTTTTTGCCAACATTATCATATTTTCCAGTGAATGAAAGCCAGCAGTATACCCCTTTTAGCAATAGTTTATGACTATTACAATGATAGTGGTAGTTTTGCTTAGTGGAGAAAATTTATCTTTTTGTACTGTGCTATGTTATGGGAAAGAGATGTGTAATATTCTAGAACTATACAAATGTCAACTTCCTGGGCTTTACTTTATAAACAACTTGATTAAATTAGATGCTATGAGGAACACTTTTGCTGGCCTTTTGCTGTCTTGAAAGAGTTGATATGTTTGTTGGCTATTTCTCTTCTGAACCTCTCCCCCAACTGATAACTTTGGAAAAATATGTGCTATGGCATTGTGTATACAGGAAATAAATAATAAAATTGAAAAGAGCTATTTAATTAAGGTGAGCCACACCTGTTACCTATCTGTATCTCCTCAGCTTGGCATTAAAATGTTAATCGAGCACAGCTGCAGGATGGGCCCAATCCTCCTGCTTTGGAGTCTCCTTGACCCTAATGTAAAATAGTACAGTTTGGCTAGGAGGCAGAATTGTCGTTCCAACCAACATATCCTTCTTTTTCCACTACTGATAGGGTAGCAGGACTTTTACCATATTGTAAATTGTATGAGTTTTAGAAATTTAGTTTTATGTATTTTAATCTGTGTGTACAGTCCTAATTTTTGCCATTACATGAGCATGATAAAACCATAACTAGCAGATTCCAGAGTTTAAAAAATTAGCATAAATATACCGAGGTACTTCCCACATATTGCATAAGTATCAGTTCCCTACTTTCCTTCCATTTATTCATACCCTTTTTCCATTTCTCCATACCCTTCTTTGTAGGAGACCCCTGGGAAAGAACTGGCCCACTCAGCCAGTCACTGGGGAAAGGAAAGAGCCCCACAGAAACTGTTGCTCAGGCAGTTGCACCATTTCATGCTGCTTGGAGCCTCCTTCTCAGCTGCGGTCATCTCCTTCTCTGACAAGAAGTCCCTTGTGTCCTTCACTACTTGCTTCCCTTCATGCCATTGCCCCAAGAGCTCAATAATCTGCTCTCCCAGCAGGAGGGAGTCACAGCAGCAGACTGGTCAACATTTATTTTGAGGGAACTGTACTTTTATAAAGCA
>JAWWMP010000001.1:71263289-71284567 GCA_035047865.1 Dendrocincla tyrannina
TGGAATATAAGAAAGAGCTTTACTGTGAGGGTGACCACACACTGGAACAGATTGCCCAGAGAGGCTGTGGAGTCTCCCCCACTGGAGATATTCCAGAACTCTCTGGATGCAATCCTGTGCCATGTTGTCTTAGTTCAAGAGAGAACTAAGATATTATGCTGGCCAAGAAATAATCCCTCTCCTTTTAAATTTTGAAAACAGAACTTTAATTAGAAAAATATATATATAAAGAAAAGGATAGCAGTTCTTAACCACACCACATATATATATATCTCCAGAAAAGAACCAAACAACAACAGTCTGCAACAAACCCCTCCACCCCCCAAATGACAAGGCAAAACAGTCAAAAAGGTCCTCTTGGCTACCCCCCAAAAGGGGGAATGCAATTATATCCACGGACAGCAGGTGGCGCTGTGGCACCTCCGCTGCTGGCAGCTCGCTCTCTCCCAGGGGTTGCAGTTATATTTACGGACAGCAGGTGGCGATGTCGCGCCCGGCTGGCTCGGCTCTCCCCTCAGGCGAGGTGGCAGGCAGTTCCCAGGTTAGTTCCCATGAGAGGAGAAATGGAAAGCAAAAGCAGCAGCAATCCTGTCTTCGCAGGGGCAGGGAAACCGGGGCTTTTCTCCCACCTCTTTTCCTTACGGCAAGCTTTGTAGTACTTATGATCACTCACAGATGAAAACAGTCGAGTTGGGGAAAGGAAAAAAGGAACACAAATCCTGTATCAGTGATGCTGGGATCCCAGTGTCTGTGTCCCCGTTCTCCTACTCCACCGAGAGCTGAGCTTTCTGACCTGTGCAGAAAGCCAGAAATACCAACCCCTTCCCCCTCTCTCCACTGCTGGGGGAAGATCAGAACAAAGACCTGGCCAAGGTAGATAATATCAGCATATGCATGTCTTTTGTCTCTTTTGTTAAACATCTTTACCGACGCTGAGGCCTTGGCTCCAAGCTTTTTGGAAGGAATTCCAGCTTAGGTTTGAAACTCTAACACCCATAAAGACATTAGCTAGTACAAGACAATAAGTTTAGTTTAGTTTGTAGACATAAGTGAAGAAAAACAGTGCTTTGAAATGGCTGTAGTAATGTAAAAATTGTTATGTAGTTACCATATTTAATAGTTATCATTATATTTGCAAATAAAACCTATGATCCAAAATCAAAAAGGAACATCTTTTGTAGTCAACTGATCTTCGAATATGTCTCCAAATAAAAACTAACAAAAAACCAAACAAACTTCCTCATGTGTATAAAAATACATGCATTCTCCTTTTCATTTGAATACATCAGCTACTGAATGCCGCAACTTAAATCTTGCAAGTCATGTATCTCATTTAGTAGCAACAAATAAATACTCCAAATAATAAACAGCAGGCTCCTGAAAAAAGCCTCACTCTTCCATTCAATAAACCAAATGCTTATTTTAGTAATATAAAAACACCAATGCATAAATGAGTTCATTTAAACACTCACTAACATTTCTAAAGAATTTTCAGTCAAAACTATTATGCAAATTTATATCTATTATTTGCTGATTTTTGCTTACTTTGCATTTTGTAAAAACTACTTTCTGCATCAAATATGTCAACACTCAAATTTGGAGATCATTTTTTAAGTGCTCCACATACAACAGCAGAAGGAAAGTAACAGTTCCTTGACATCTCCAGGTGCTAGAAGGGAGAGTTCAGTGGGAAGAGATTATTTGTGTGGGTGGTTTGGTGGATCAAGGGAGAATGAAATATAGGGAGTATCTGTGTGTTCCTTTTATAACGCATTTTAAAATTAATAGCACCTAAAGATACTAATGAGAAGATTTAATGAAATTCATCAAGGCATAACAATAATTGTGTATGTGTGCATGCACACATACATATACCAACACATATGTGAAAATACATATATGTAGACACAAGTCGCACACACAGAGATTCACAGATTAAGTAAAATTACTCCTCTGCTGTTTGAGATGCTTTGACAAGCATCAATCAATTTCAAAGTATTGAGTTTAGTCATAGTTAAATGTAAAAAATACCACTGACCTGGTGGATGTCTCATCATTGTACACATCAGGAAGCACTGAGAAGTTTATGGGACCTTTAATGAAGTCTAGGTAGGTATACAATATACATTCCATTTCTGTATGTATTCTGTACCTGTTTTTGAAATAGTTCCTCATAGAAGAAAACTCCTAGTGTTAACCTAAGAATTGTGAAGTTTCAGAGAAACATTGATACTAGTCCTGGCAGAAAGTATAAATGTTGCAAGCAATACAGGATAAACATTTTTTTTTTAATTTTAATTATTGCTATTTATTATTTAATTTTTAGATTTTATTTTTATAAGAGAAAAATAATGTATTCTGAACAAATAATATCCTCAGAATTATTCAGCACTCTCAGTGTCTTTAAAATTCTGGTAATATTTTTTCTCTGTACATTTTTGATTTTAAGGACAAGAAAACCTTTTTAGATCAGGTTTAATTACAGACTTTTCAATGCTAAATTGTGAACTTCAGCACCAAAGCACTAACTTACCTTATATTACTGCACAGTCATTTGCAAGACACAAGAAACTCCAAAAGATAATTCAGAACAAGAGGCTCATTTTAGATTTTATTACATCTCAAAAAGATTTTTTCCAAGTACTGTGGAGGCAAGTTCTATGAAATCAGATTGTACAGGATAAAATTAGCTTTTCTGAACCCATTTTTTCCCTCTGCTCCCTTGACTTCACCTGTGGTTTTTGTCTTCTCTCAATTCCTTCTTCCTAGGAGTTCTCTTCTACAGTAGGTCATGTTAAATTCCATCTGTCCTTTAAAAGAATGAGAAACTTTCTGTATCCTCCTCTGCTACTTACAAAACTTTAAATCGGGGAAAGCCAAAAAGTATTTCAAATGGCTCTCCTCTTTCTGTCTCTACTTGCAGAGATGTGGGAGAACTGAAGTTGCTTTCTGTTCTTCTGATATCTGATAACCAGAAGAAGGAACATAGTGAATGTCCTTTTTTTCCCCCCCCTTAAAAACAATCTACTCTTTCTTTGGGAACATAGAAGGTCAGTGTCTTTCAGCTTTATTGTTACTGATGTGGTGAGAAATACTGGATTTCTAGCTTAGACATAGTTATACTCTTAGCAGGTTACTTGAATTGAGCCTCTCTCCTTTGGTTCTGTATCTCCTAAATCATTAACCTTTACTAATTGTTCTCTGGAGTTCTCTATAGAGTCCTTGACACAGTATTTCTGTGTAATGGCATGATTGGTGTTCCAAGTTTATATACATCAATGCTCAATATGTCACTCTGCCCCTCTGTAGGTTTCCTAGAGGAGTTCTTGGGCCAGCTATGGCTCAAGACTTACCTTCTTTGGAACTTAGACCAAACAACTGCTGCTTCATTAAGGTGTTGACTGTATCCATCACAACTTGCCTAATTTCAAAAAGTGTGATGGAGTATGTATATTCCACTTGGACATGATCCCTGACCTGGAGACCAGGCTGTGCAGACTGACTGGGTTGGTGATCAGACTCTTCATGCTTAATCCCTTGAGCAGCCTTGCACTTGGCTTTGAGTCTTCTTTAGTCCTCCATGGCTCCAAAAGTGTTTGGATAATTACTTTTCTATTTCAGAATATTTAAAATAATAAGATTTTCTCACAATACTGGTGACCACAAAAGTAGCGTTTCTCTAACCGCAAAAGAGCAGTGTGACAACATGGGGAATTTTGGGTTCAAAGTCTGCTATAAGTATGCATGACAACTCAGAAGGTCCAGTATCAGCTAAGAGCTGTCTAAATTTCACAATGAGGGCTGCTCTCAGAATAGACCATTTGCAGAATCAAGAATATATTTCAGAGGGAAAATGCTGACCGAAGGAGTGAACTTGCATTAATGCTACATAAAATGGTGAGGCTACCAAGACCCAGGAATAAACTAACTAGGGAGTTATTAATTAGCAGTGTGAAATACCTACTGAGAAAGAGGAAAAATAAACACAGTATACAGTAAGAAAGGTAAAAGATACGAACAGAGCAAGAGGTCTTTACTTCTGAAGAGTTTTGAAAAAAAAAAGGAAGATCTGTTAAAAATTAAATAAAACTACATGTTAAGTAGTATTCCTTCAAATTATTTTATATCATGCAACATCTCACACTAGACTGAAAATCTTTTATAAGAAACATTTGTGGAAGACAAACATAGGGAGGCATACTCAGCTCCAGCTGCAGGGGTACATCATGGGAATTTCATACTGAAGTATTAGGAAGCTGTGTTTTTCAGCCTGCCCACTTTTAGTTCTCGTTAATCCTTAATAATTTTAAGGTCATATTTTACCATTTATGTTGATGCTTCCCTTTCTTGAAAATAGAGGTTGTAAATAGTTTGGTTTTGCATAATAAAAATCAATGTAACACAGATCTTTTATTTTGATCCGGAATGCTTATATGCACTAACTGTAGTTAATTTTATTAATTTATTTTAGTTCAACAGCCTTGACAGAAAATAATATTTTATTTTTATTGTAAAAAAAAAAAATAATGTATGTTCTGTAAATTCTGAAAAAACAACATGGAGTGTTTAATCCAACTCTAAATATCTTTCTTAGGACAAAGTTTCTGCATCAGAATTGCTATATCTTCTGAGATATGGAGAATTTCAGCCACTCAGTTTCACTTCATTTATCTGAAGAAAATTTGTATTTGACTTTTACTCATTTATTCCACTTTGTCATGATATATATATCTTCTTCCTGCCTATGGACTGTGACTTAAAAAAATTAAAGGAAGTTGAAAGTCGTTTAAGTAACATGAAAAAAATGGAATTTCTGCTTGTTGTTCTTCATACATAATCACAAAAAAACCCCAGTGAGACAGTATAAACATACATAAACATATTGAAGTCACAGTAGGCATAGAGATGTGAGAAGACCCCCAACAGTGATACTCTTACACACTCAATGTTTACCGTATACGGTACTGCCACCTTTTGGTTGTAGTGTTCACTGCTACATATAGGTAATTGCATTACAAACATTTTGTCTTAAAAACTTAATTTGAAAACTTCGTCTTATTAAAAATTTAAACATACTAGATAGAATACAGGATCCTAGGAGTTTGTGTCGAGTTCCACGACAGTCTTTCAGGATTTCTAGAGCTAGATGTTCCACTTTATCTGAATGTTGCTTGTACTATTTACCATTAAATTTCTAAGCTAGGCAAAGCCTATGTGTGAAGGAAGGGTCTACAAATTTGATCATTTGATTTCCTGTAAAGCTGAGCTACTCAACATATATTTCAAAACTGGTGACATCAGCTGATGAATTTTCTTTCCCTGTTTCTCCATTTGAACAACTAGACCTTAGGGGACAGTAGATCTTGTAAACTGCCTTCACCTCATCTGCTCCTTCCAGAGATCCCTCAGAACCCTATAGCAACCACACATCTTTTGGACTCCTACTTTCCAGTCAGATTTAAGGCTAATCACAATGCTTCACATTTAAACCTCTATACTTTGGGACCCATTATCTTGGAAGTTGTGTACAGGCAGAAAGATTCACTCAAAATAAATCTGGCTGAAGGAAGCAAAAGTTTAGGTGAAAACTATGAGGTTTAATGTTAAGTGAATTAGTACTGTCTGCAGCTGTTGCAATTCTAAATTAAGGCCAAACTTACTGTCATATAAATTCTTAGAAGTAACTGAAATTATGTAGTCTGTCTAACTATAGATGTCTACATGTGAACTGCATATCTAAGATCTTGCTACATCCAATGCAAACCTTGAATTTGATTCAGTGGCCCAAACAATGATATCTGTTGCATGTTCACTCACAAAGATGTATATATGGAATTGGAATATATGACACAAGATTTTGGAAACATTTATGCTTTCTGTAATGCCAAACAAAGGTCAAATGGTATATGTATGATAGGGCATCTCAAATGCCACTGATCATTTTTGTTCAGGCTTGTCTTTGGGTATTATAGGTGATATAAATGCCTGAGTGTAGGTGTCTACTTGACCTCACACCATATTTCCTGTTGAATTTAAAGTCTGTTCTTATTATTTATTTCAATAGATATATGTAGATCCAAATGTTAGTAAAAAGGTTATTTGGGGAGAAAAAAAAAAGTGCATACATTTTTTTTCTTAGAATCTCAGCAGCCTAATTAAGATACAACAAATACTTGTTGATGATTCAATCATAAGACTGCAAGGATATAAAGAATGAGGCCACACTCTTAACAGATTTTAACAAGCAATGATAATGCCCAGAGTTATAGAAGGAAGACTCGCTAATGCATTTACAACTGTTGTTGAATAAAAAAAATCCTTTCAACTCCTAAACCTTTTCTTTGGTATTGCAGTCATACAATGTCTGTCTCGGTCTAGAGTGCAAAAGCTTCTGAGGTCAAGTGAAATAAGGTTGTCCGGGCTTACGGTGAAGTCACACCAGCAACCTACAGTCACAGCCAGAAGAAATGTTATGTGTGGCCCCCTCGGGCAAAGAGTTCACTTTGGGCTCCCTGTGTGGGTTCAAAGAAAGAGAAAGATTCTGTATCGCCACAGGTAACATTGAAAAAGGGACCAAAATGGGAAAAGCAATATGTTAAGTAACACTCAAAACTACTATTTCTTAGACTGGAAGTCCACTATAATCACTGTGAGTTGAAGCATATAAAAGAGCTATAATTCAACAAGGCAATGTAACAGAAGGAAATCATGATTCAGGATAATTGTCTCTCTAGAGTAAGAAATGCACCACCTGCAATAAAAAGTGTTATAAAATAATAACTAGTTCATCAAAAATAAAGCATGTTATTTAAATTTAAGGACTTATTGCAGGTGAGAATCTTTCAACACCAGACAGAATACATATTTCATCTAAACATACTAATTCAATCATGCACATCATCCAAGTACAGAGTGTTTTTAATAACATGATGATTTTTTTAATTGTATTTGTTTCATTTTTTTCAGTATTGTTATACTTTAGATTATTTTTTCCCTTCTATTCAATTTAGTCTGTCTATCTGTGTGTTGAAATCCTTGAGGATCTTATACAAAAGATAGATCAGAAGTTTTAATACAGTTTTCCTACAGAAGACATTTTGCTGTTTTCAAAAAGTTGAAGAGGATAACTATTTTTAACATGACCTTTATCACCTCAGGAGGTTAAAGTTATAATGAGGTTTCCCATGTTATTTGTAGGAAGTGTTATGAACTTGATTTGGTATATACACCTGAATTTTATTGACATCACATTATTTGGGCTTCTCAGATGACATTTTAAGATAAATCTTTCCTTACAACCTTCTTAGTTTTACTAAAAAAGTTTATTTCTGTTTTTTATTTCTATAACTAATTTAAAATGCATCTAGTGATACTTGGTAATTAAGAACCCATTTGACTCAAGCGGCCCTCAAGATTGGGTGTCGCAACTTAAAATATCTTTTGAATTTCTTTCTTTCTTTGAACTGATCTTTTCAACAGATTGGATTGGGTTATTCCAGAATTCTGATCAAGGTGGGGAAAATGAAATTTTGTGTCAGGGTTGTGTCCTTAACTGGCACTTCCGGAAAGCATCCTTCGACATGGGAAGATATTTTGATACTTTTTATGACTGTATCATCATTCCTGCTGTGCTGCTTGTGCAATAAAAATATCTTCAAAAGATATGCCCCATTATATTTTTCTCATAGAAACATCAATCAGCTATGAACAAATAAGCAGAGAAAAATAATAAAGCACAGAGAAATGAATTCCCAAGGAAAGGTTCCTGTTTTAATTGGTCAACTTATTATAAAATTCTCTGTGATCTATTTCAGGTCTGTGAACCCCTACTAATAGATATGCAACTCTTACAAAGATTCATTGGCGGATTATTCTAAAAATTGATAAGTAAGATGAAAAAATTGTGTATTTGTTAATTGTCAGATTTAGTTTGAATGCATATTTTAAAAAATACCTGAGCATGAGACCAATGAAAAGAGAAACTAATATCTGTACAGTTTGGACAGTCCAGTATTGAATATGTTTAATATGATTATGGATATGGTTTTAATTTGTTGATTCAACCAGCAAATTCTGGTGAAATTCTTGCATGAAAACTAATCACAACAGAAACAAGAATGGGCCTCTGGTTTGGAAGGAAAGCAAGGATCCTTCTTCAAGAAGACTGTTAATTTTGTTTAGAAACTTCTGTGTTAGAAAGATTGAGAAGCTAGATTAGTAAGGAAAGAAACAGTCTCACAGACTGAGGACTGCATAACTGGGTATTTCTATGCATGATCCACTTCATTCAAGAGTAAGCATGAAAAAATAAGATATTTTAATCAGAGGGAAAGTAAGATTTCAGAATTTTTTTTCCAAATTATATAAATTTGATTAGCTGCCATAAATTTGTTTCAGATTTAATACTTTGATAAATAGGAAGAGATGCAATCTTTGAAATTATGTGTATGAAAGGCCATATACTTAAAATATTGAGCAGCAAACTAAAATCATTAGTAGATCTGTTGATCAAACATTAATGCATTTTACTTGGCAGTGATATTCATCATCCTTACATATTGTGATGTTTTTTAACCTTTTCATATAAATTCTTGTCAGTAACTGACATATTCTAATTTCATAAAAAATACTATTTTGGAAACTTTATTTTCTATTTTTTTTATTGTTTCAACCTTCTGATTTATGGAGAAGGTTACTTGAAATCTACCTGTCTATGTGTGTGTACATATATATATATATAAAGTTAATTTAATATAGAAATATAATTATTAATATTTAATTTTGTGAGTTTAAGAACAAAGTCAGTTTGAGAACACTTAAACTAACTGAGATTTTTTTGATGGTCTCAAATTTCTTCAAAATACCATTGTTCCACTAAAAACCACTGTACAACTCAGCATAACTGGCATGTTTTGTCTGGGTATGACCTGGAACACAGAAATAAGACTCTTGCAGTGCAAGAACAAGGCAATTTGACAGAACATGATAGAAAATTATCACAACAGCTTCCTGAACAAGTGTTTGCTAACCTACTTGATAGCATGTGGGAAGATAGGGAAATTAACAACACTGTATGCTGTTATTTATATACAAATTAATTTTATGATTAAACTCTTATGAAAATCTACCAGGTTTTTTTGTTTGTTTGTCTGTTTGTCTGTTTTGTTTGTGTGCGTGTGTATGTGTTGGTTTTTTTTTTAATTGGGGGGTGGGATGGGGATAGGAGTGGATAAGTGTATGTAAGAAAGTACTTGTAAATAATTTAATAAAGAGCAGAGTTAAGATACTAAAAGACTTGATGGATAGTGCTCTAAAATAGGCTTATTACTACTGTGAGCTCTCCCTCACAGCTGGCTCTTCCACTCCTAATTGCTAGCTTGAGGAAAAATCATCTTATCTACCAGCTATCTTTGTAGGCTGTTGGCTGTTGTACTCCTGCTACATGTCCCACTTTCTATTTATAGGGTTGGTTGTTTTTCTTTCCCTTTCATTCTCTCCCCGTTTACCAAACCCTTCCTCTCCATAGGAGTAGTCTCCCATATATGTGCTCAGAAGGACATATGTACATTATTCTCTGGTCTGAAGCTTAGATCTATACAGATCTGGGGATCAAACAAAGAAGAAAACATGAACTGAAGCTGAATATTTGTAGGTGAATGATTGACTTTTCTGCAGAAAGATCTTTCTCTTTTTTTGCCTGTATGTTTTGTTTCATTGCCTTTACTGTGTACTAGGTCTTCCCATAAGAAATGATAATAATTTAAAAAAAAATGAACAAACAAACAACGACGACAAAAAAACCCCAAAAACAACAAAAAAACCCCACCCAGATCTAATTTTTTCAATTTTTACCAAGTGGGGCAGGAAAGGGTGTAAGTTGCATCTCCCTCTTCAGGTCTGTGCAAAAGTCTGGCAGTGTCATCAGATCTGTTGATCTGCTGCTGGAAGCTGTTCTCCCCCTCACATCCAGATGTGCATTCCCGTTCCCCTGGTGATTTTCCTCCATGAACAGGCTTGTTGTGTGAGCAGATGTGCTAGTGCAACAAATGGGGAAAGGGAGGCTAGAATAATCCCTGTGAATGGAAGCTACCTATAAGGCTCCTTATCTTGTGCAAGTAATCATGAGTTATATTTTAGGGACAGGTAACACTATGATCTCAGTTTCAGATGTCCCATCTTACATAAGTTAATTAGAGTAACTCTCCCATTTTACAGTTACTGAGATTCCTTAACTTTAATGAGGATGAATATCCCACACAACTCTGACTTCTAGGACTATTTAAACTATTTAAACTTTTACTATTTAGATTTCTATGGACACTTGATCCAATAGTAAAGGGATGATTTGATTTATTTTTCCTCCACAAATTTTATACCAATGTTCATGTCCCCCTGAGTATATTGGAGCTTTTATATTATATGTAAGTTACATATTTTATATGTGTGTGTATGTGTGTGTGTGTGTGTATCTTGGCCCACTATATGCATCAACAATTTATATCTGTTTTCTTTGTATTATCACTTTTAAAGCTCTTCTCTTATTTGTTAGCTTTGAAGAAATTCGAGATAATTATAGGGATAACAGAGAAAATTTAGTATTTCAGAATATAAAATATCAACAAATTAATTTAAGGCACAAAACTCCACAATTAAAGGAAATCTACAGTGTTGCTGTTGATTTTAGTATGAAACAGCTCAAGATATTAGATTATCACATCTAAATATATTTACGAGGACTAGGTTAGAAAAAGGGAGTGTCAGTTCTGATCCTCTTGGGATTGTCTCCAGGTTTGATAATATTTACAGCACATTTGCACATTTGGACTAACAGATGTTCATTCTTGATTGAGCCACAAAAGACTATGCAAAAGTAACACCTGTTAGTGTCCTTGCATCCATTGTCTGGTCACATGATTAGGATTAATCAACAGAAATAAATGATTCAGAGGGAATTAGCAAACCCAAAGAAACTACTGAAAGTATTTCTGGGGATTTTATATATGTTTTATCATGCTAGTGCACTGGTACTCCAAATACTTTTGTTATATAAATGAAATGTTATTGGCAATATTTTTGACAATGAAATACAGTTTTCAACTTCTGAAAAAAGAGGTGGAAAGGCTTAGTCCCCCCCAAATCATTATATCTTCCATTAAAATTTCAGCACAATACTGTTTACATCCATTTAGAGAGTTCATTGTTTGTTGCTGGGTTTTGAAAAGAAAGCAAAACAATGTATTCAATTAGAAATAATAAAAGTAATTAAAATGTACTAACAGATAACTTCTATATAACTTCTGTTTGCATAACTTTACAATGGATGCCTTTTCTGATTTACCTCCCAAGTCCTACAAAATTAGAAATAAGAATAAAGGTATATAGTCAATACATATTTATAGAGGACAGAAAGCTTTTGAAAAGTAGTAATACAATAAAATATATTTGCCAAGAACTTATTATAAGCTAGAAAATAACACTCTTTGTAGGCACTGTGGTTTTATTTTCAAGAACTTAGAAGAAAGAAAATAAATTCACCAGAAGGGACAATTATACATTACCAAAATCTTTCCTGTGCTCCAGATATTGCCAGAAAACTGGAATGAGTTTTGCATTCACAAATGAAACACGACACAATGTTGTTTTGCATGGGCTTGCTTTCTGTAATGAAAGGTTTACACATCTTGGCTTCGTGAAGTAAAATGGTGATTGAAAATATTTGTGACAGTTGTGGGTAGTTAACAAAGTTGCTGTTAGTACTTCAATAAAATGTTGCCACTTTAAGTGCCAGGAACTGAGCTGATTGGAGTATACAACAGCGTTTTAGACACTGTACTTTATGTGAGCTCACATTCTATTAAATGAGTCACTTCTTCTGACTGACACCCCATTTATTCTGGAAACAGTGAAGTTACTTACTGGATGAAAAAACAAAGCCAACTGTGAATTTTTATTCCTATATTCCATGCTGATCAAAAATCTGATTTACTTGTCAGAATTTGTAGCCATTTCAAATTTGTTAACCCTTCTTAAAATTATTAGGAAGAAAAACTATATTCAGAGTGGAGACAAATGCTGTTACAATAATATTGGTGAAGTTTATATACGTCAATAGGTGTTAAAACTGCAGATTACATGAAAAAATAGATCTTCCAGCACAGCCATATGAGGTATTTTTATTTGTTACAATTAACTGCTTTCTTGGGGTATTTGAAGTTATGTTTACAGTGGATCAAGTCAAATAAAAATTAAAAATGGATATTTCAATAAAATAAATTCATATTTATAGAATGGTTTTCACAGGTTTTACACTATTTCTTTAGTTGTCTTACATTAAATCAGCAGCTTTGCAGAGTTTCTTGTCTTTAGACATATTAGAGCTTTAATCTGCTCCATCTAAAGATATTATGTTTATTAAATGATTGTTGTATATTTTCTAATCTCTTCTGTATTAAAAAAGTATCCATAATTCAATCACACACAGTGTGTAGAAGCTTAAAAGTTAAATAAAATTATGATCTATTCTGGGAACCTTGTATCTCCAGCAGACAGGAATTCTATAGAAAAGAGAACTTGCTTCTATCTCTCTGTCTTCTTCCATTTCCTTTTTTTTTTTTTTCTTTTTTTTTCAATTGAAAGAACTACAGAAGTTCTTTAAGGAAACTAAAGAATAAAGGATACAGCTGTGTACTGGACAAGGTTAAAAATCTGCCTGGGGTGCAGCTAAAAGCAGTTTAATACCCTTGTAGGTTAAATGTGCATAACTAATCTGACAGTGTTACAGGTTCTGCCATAAAGTATGTATACTAGATGTAGACTGGGAGATAATGGTTTGAGATCTGTGCCTCCCTGTCAGGAAGCATAGACCCATTGTAGGAAACTCTTGTAAGAGACACGATCACACAAAATATAAGAAACTCTGAAAGGTACAAAATGTGAACCAAAAAAACTGAGAGCCCAGGAAGATTATTTTTTCTTTGTTTTCTTGTTTTATTCAACAGTGAAAATTTATATTGTGAAAAAGAATTTTTAGAGAAATTCATATTGATAGTGTCAGTAGTGCCATTGTTGATTGGTGACAAGAAGGAGACATCTATAGGCATAGATTATGAGTAAAATTAAAAATTAGGTAACACTGCCGTAAATACTTCAGTATAACAAAATCTGTCTCCAAAGCTTTAGAATATTTCTCTGATCTAGAAAATACATCTTTCACTTGTTTATTTTAATTCATCACAAAGACTTTTCCTTATTTAATGTTCTATA
Organism: Dendrocincla tyrannina; assembly: GCA_035047865.1. NCBI lineage: Eukaryota > Metazoa > Chordata > Aves > Passeriformes > Dendrocolaptidae > Dendrocincla > Dendrocincla tyrannina. The sequence goes on from JAWWMP010000001.1 coordinate 71,276,553, forward strand.
AAGACGGAAATTGTTGATATTTTTAATTGCTTTGAAAGATATTACAGATTTTGTATGTCTTATCTTATATATTATATAATTAATTATTATTATATTCATTTAATTATCTCAAATATAAGTATAAAATTAATTTACAGTATTTAGATGGGGAAGCGCATTAGATGTATGGAGGAAGTATATTCTGCAGGTCTACAGGAAGCAAACAGCAAAAGTAATGGAAACTCATATTGGAAAGAATAAAAATATTCTATGAAATAAAAATAGGGAGAAAGACTACTTAGTCTGACATTCCGGCAGAAGTAATGTAAATGGTAGTGATTTCTTTTGGAAGGGCCAAGAGAGAGCAGTCTTTACACTACTTTCTAGAAGCCAGTTTGTTTGGATGACTTTTCAAGGGGCAATACGCATTAAGCAAAAATTGACTGTGTTAGTATTTGGCATAGTATACAAAATGTTGTAAATCAAATTTCCTCTGTGGCCTTCAATTCTCAAAATATGCTTTACTTCTTCTATGTATACTAAAATAGATCTCAATTTATCAGATACTTTTCTGCCACCGTTTTTCCTCTATTTTAAAGTACAAAAATTCTATTCTAAACAGAATTTAAACAGAAAGGTGAAGGCTGGATCTGCAGTTACCTAAATACTGCAAAACCTTTAGATGTACTGGTTTGAATGTACTGGTGAGCCAAAGAAACACATTCCAGGTCATATGTACTTTTTGTATGCTATTATAACGCATTATAAGAATAGGAATTGCAGGCACAGACCCTTGGAAATGAATCTTATCCTGAACCTTGGAAATGGAATTAAATTTAAGTCTGATATGCAGATGTTTAAAAAGCATATTCTATCAGTATGCTAAGAACTCATACTACTTTTCTGGTTTATTGTCTGTACGATAGTTCCTGCAAATTAGGAACAGTGTTTTGTTGTCTTTTGTGTTGTTTTTTTTTTTTAATTTTTTCTTGTGTTCTTTGTATATCATAATATTATGATGCTTCTATTGTATTGGCAGATACAGTAGGAAGCATTTAAGATAAGAACATTTTATAGCTGGTAATGAAACTATATGCTTCTGAAAATATGATAACTCTATTGGGAAGAAATATTTGAGGCTCTTTAAAATGACTGGTACTATCGGAAAATAAAATTGGCAATTTATGTATATATGCTTGGAAAGCAATATACTAAGTCTGTGTAGTTTTCTAGTCAAGAACTTGAATCTGAACAAAAATTACAGTCTTTAACTGTGTGGATGCCAAAGACCTTCAAAAGTAAAGTACCTGTTATTCCACTGTACTAATGCATGCTGGCATGCCTCTAAGTATCATTCCATTGCTGATACATAGAGTAGGATTCAGTGTCAGAGTTATTCAATGTTGTTTGAATGTCATTGCTCTGCGCTTGATGAAAGCTTTCAGCCTTCGTGCTTTTGAGAGCTAATATAGGAAGTCATCTGTACTACAGGCAGTACGGAAAAGCTCCTGCTGCTTTTTCACAGTTTAACAAATACAGTATTTATGAAATGCTAAAATGAAATCAGCATATCATCAAGACATGCTTGCAACTGCTGAAGAAACCTTCAGGGAATGTTACTGGTTATAGCACCTTCAAAATGGCAACTTCTAAATTAAACTTTCCCTTACAGGAGGTATGTTCAGCACAGTATTCTGACATTCTCACTTTGCTGCCTGACTGCATGGTCATTGACATTCTAGGGTTTTTGAGGGAAGGTTCTGTTGTGGGGTTTTGTTATTTGCTTATTTTTATTTTTATTTTTTTGTTTTTTAATTGAGCACTTATAACTATACTGTTCAGGCTTTTTCGGCCAAATAAGTCACAAAGACATGTATGGAAAATAGATATTTTACAAGAATTAACTGCTCCAGGAAAAAAAAAATAGGCTGTAATGAAGTTTTATATTGATACATCACTATATCTAAACACAAATCCAGAGAAAATGACAGATTCAAGAAGAAAAATACTATCTTATCACAATATTAGCTCATAAGAGATACAATGTTCTATACAGGCATACATTCACTTGTCTTGAAAAGTGTGGATTTGCTTAAACAAGCAGGATAAACATAGAGCATTAAAACATAGAATCTAAACCCAATAATAAAAAAATAATTCCCAATTCCTTTTAGTAGAAATGTGATTTGCACCAGAATGTTAAATTAAAGCCAGAAGTGCGCTGATGCAAACAAATTTTCCATTTTCTAATTCAGTTCGAGAAACTAGGACTCAGAAATTGTTCATGTACAAATTTTTCTGAATAATTAAATAAAATCTATTGGTCAGCACAGTTAGAACAACAAAAAAAGAAAACACCCTGTCTCTGAGTTAAATTTATAGGGCCTTGTTGCCCAGCTTGTCCTCTTTATGATGATATTTTTTTTTTCCTCTGTGGAGAGGAACTAAAACTGGCAGCATTCTCTGTCACCTTGTTGAAATTTCCTGTTTCTAGAAACAACTTTTGCTGACATAGATAAAATGTTTGAAAATGCATCCTTTTGTTGCATAAAAATTCAGGAATTCTTCCAATACATTCCTTTCATTCCCATGGAAGAATAATTAGCTCCTTAATAGTGGATTGGCCCTGTATGAACCTGTCATTTGGATCCAGGGAAGGAATAACCTTTACTCTTGATGAAATAATTTCTTGCTCTTGGTGCTTTTCGAGTTGTGTTTAAGGTACTTCTGAAACTGGATAAAAAGGATTTTTGCTTAGGGACTGTCTTATAAATACATTAGTTCTCTGAGTGTTGAACATTTCAAAGTGGGTTAGAAAAAACCTATTTTGCCTCTATTCTGGAAGAAAGAAGCTTTGTTTCTCATTTAAATCTCTGCCTTTTCTCAGAACATCCATCTTCCTTCCTGCAAGCAGAACCTTAATAAAATTGGGGATTTTGGCATGTATTATGAACAACCCCTCCTTCCTATTATAAAACGTTTTGAATGTTGCTGTTTCAAACAGTTGACTTCATTAAGATTTCTTTCCGTTTCTCTCTAAGATATAGAGGAAGATATGGGGTAAGGAATGAATTAAAAATAAAGTATCTTACTAAGGTAAAATTGTAGTTAATTGAAGAATGTTATATTTGCTATATAGTACAGCAACCATACGGTTGCACTTTGACGCATCACTTTTTGTTGCACTTTGACACATCACTTGTAAGGTTGCTTTGTTACAATAATAACGGATTATATATATATATATATATATATATGATTAACATAAAGGTAAAGGTGTTCCTTGAAAGATCTCTAACAGTTAAATATTCAAATGTTTTAACAGTTTAGACTTGGAAAATCATGTGTTAAATGATAGGGCAAGATAAGATAGGATATCAATGCAAATGTTCACATGAGCTTTTCTAGGGCAGAATTAATATACCTTGTTCTCCTTTTCTACTGTAGTGTGATGCAAGTCACAGCTGACATTTTCTATTCTACTCTAAGTCCATATAGACATAAATTGTTTTGGTTTTAGCAATACAGGAGCATTGACTTTATCTCTGCTTGTTGTTTTTGCTGAGTAGAAATAGAATTCTTTGACAATTTTAGGGACACTTTGGTGAGTTGGACTTATGGAAATACTGTATATTGAACTGAATTTATCTAAACTAATTCTAAATTGTAATTAAAAAAATAATTTGAGGCATTAGCAAAAAAAGCTGTTGATTGGATTAGATCTTCAATTTGAACACAACTCCAGCTTTGTTGAGAAGAGGTCAGTTTATGTTGTTTAACTGACACTGCTAAAAGTTTATCTTCATATATTCCAGTTAATGTTTCTTCTCAAGATTCTTCTTCCCAAATATCCATAATAACTACCACATAAATTCTTATTTTCATTGATTTTATGTTAATTAGAAATATTCTCCCTGTTTTCAATCTGTCTAGAATCAAACAATTAAAAACAAAAATCTGTTTTCTGGATTCTTTTTCTCACCATTATCTTAATTTCCATACCATTAATGAAAATATATAACTACACCATATATATATATGTATATATATACATATAACCTCAAAATGCCTTATCATTGATATTTTGTTTTACTGGAAATTGATAATCTATTTCTCCTTTAAGTATTTTATATTTTTTTGATAGATGATAAAATTTTTAATCTTCATCTATGATTGTTCATTATCTGTAGTGGTTTCTTCTGTGACACCTTGTCAAAAGGTTTTTGAAAGTTGCTGAAATTATGTGTACTGGTTTACCTCTACCTAGATTTTTTTGTCAACCTATACTAGGAATTCTCACAGACTGATATGATTCCCCTTTATAGAAACTGTAGTGATCAGTTCCCTTTAAAAGTTCAAATATTATGAAGAGTAATTAAAAGAGAATAGAAAGTTGACAAAGGATTTTCTTAATGAAATTAAAAGAACTTTTTTTTTTTCATTAATAGACTACTTACAGGTAATTAAGGAACTGCCATCTATAAATTGGAAAACTCCAAACCTAGATTAGCTTATTAAAATAATATGTTAGACAAAAGTCAGAGAGTAACATCAGGAATTTCCCTTTTTTTTTTTTTTTCGTGTGTGTGTGTGTGTGTGTGTGACAGGTAGGCTTCTCCCCTTCTTATTAACTGTCTTTAAAGCTTTATTTTTTAAAGGTTGTTGTAGTATGAATGTAAAAGTGTTAACAAACAACTTTCTAGGAAATAGCAATATTTAAAAAAAGGTATCCCTATTTGCTAATCATAAATAATGAAAACGTTTGTGACATCTTGTATTTCTTAGAGAAAGATATAGAAAAAGATATTCATACTTTCCATCTAACTCTGAATAGATATTTTTTCCTGAAATGGTGATAGATATTCCAGTGACAATCTGAAACTGCATCTTCATACCTTTTCCAACCTACCTCAGCCACAAACTTGTCCAAAATGTTATCTGGAAGCAGGAAACAAGAAAAGAACAACTTACAGGTAAATGAAACATGAAGAATACATGTGAAAGAAAACCCTGATACAGTAATGAAGGCTAAACATTGTCAGAATGAAAATAAAAAAATCCTACACTTTCATATAATATCAAAATAATTAACTTGATTCATCAAGAAAAGAATTAATTTGTTTAGCCTCTCCTCTATAAATCTCTAGACTGTAGTTGATCTAGTATTCCATGAGTCTTGTAGTTTAGTTACTGAATTCATTGGGCCTAAGGTCAAAGAATTGGCTATGCTTCTCATTATGCATTAGTTACTTGTTCTTCAAAATAAGACCTAAAAATACAAGCAGAATTTAATACAGTTCTTTATATGTGATGCCTGGGTAAAGAGTCGACTCTCTGAAAGACACCACAGGCTCATGTATTCTGGGTAATTATTTCTTTCAGACACAGTATCAACCCAGAGAAACTCACATTAATGTTTAGTTAATGTAAAACAAAATAGTCTCACTCAGCTTAACTATGAATGATATTTTGCTTCAAGACAATACAAGCAAAACACCAAGTTAAAAATTCCTGACTGTGAGCATTCTGGAGGAAAATAGAGTATGAGGAAATCAGCCTATTATGTCAGCAACTTTTTGTTTTTCTTTAGTTATTTGATCAATTTAGATGTGCTCCTTAAACATATTTTAAAGCATTTAGCGTACTTAGTGGTTCGTGTGACTTCTTTCTTCCTTTGGTTATAAATACTTCCAGGTGTACTAAGTTCATGTTGCATCATTAGAGGTGTGGAACTCACAATTGTCTTTTATAGTGATACCATCAAAGACATAAATTATATTTGCTGTATAACAAAAAAAAAAAACAACAAAAAAACAAAAAAAAAAAACCAAAAAAGCACACACACAAAAAAATTGGAAATATTTAAAACTAAGTTTTAGATAAGAATATGTAGATTATATAGGCTTTGAAGGTATTATTGGTGGGATTATTAATAAAATGCTGTTATCAGTATTCCTAAAAAGAAAATAAAATTAATTTAAAATATGGAAAGATTTCAAAGAACAGCTCAAATTCCTCTGAGTGTTTAAAAACCATCTGGGAAAGATATACTTATCTAGTTCAACTGTTTTTGTGCTAGTCCTCCCAGACTTTGTAGATACAATTTAAAAGATGAAGAAGTATAAATTCAGTCTAAGAGAAAAATGAAAAAGAAAATATTACTTAAAACCAAAAAATAAATAACCAGAATAAAATATTTTACCAATAAATATAACTAATCATAAAAGAAATGGAAATTGGATATTAGTCTTTTTTTTTTAATAGATAGACTTAAAAAAAAAAGACAAAAACCAAAAAACAAAAGAAAGAAACTAATGTTAAGAACGTACTGACTGCCAGTAAGAGGGTGTTTGCCTTCATTATGTTAGTTCTGTAATAAAAACTAAGGTGTTTGGGTTTTATGATGGTGGGGGTTACTTTTTTGTTTGTTTGTTTTTTGGTTTGGTTTTTTTTGTTGTTGTTGTTGTTTTTTTCTTGGTTTGTTTGCTTTTAGGGATTTTTTTTTTCTTTGGTTATTGCTGTTGTTTTGGTGATGGTTTTGGGGGAGGTTTTTGGTTTTCTTTTTTTGGTAAGAGAAATTACTTGAAGTTTATGTTTTACAACATTATCATAAGGAATAAAAAGTTCAGGTCAAAGATTTCCCTAACCTAAACCTGAGTCTACTTTTTCCTTCCTACAACCATATTGTGGGGAAAATGTCTGTTGATAAGTGATTTCATAGTGAAAAACTATTGTCAGAAAGAAAAATAAAAATCTTGGACTTGCTAAAGATTATGTTTCCTTTTAGTTTTTACCTGGAAAGCAGAAAAACTTCTCTGAAAAAGAATAGGTAGTTTTAAAGTGTTGGAAAGACAAGTGACAATTTTTTCCAGTGCTTGAGGGAGAACACATTTTGGTGCTAGTTATTTCCTAGTTAATGTATATCATAGGAAATTAGAAGATACAATCAGAAGTTGTGAGATTTATATCTAACAGGAAAAGAAATCCAGAATTAGAAAAACCAGTTTATTTATTGTTGGTTTCCATGTATGTTAAAAAAGAAATTAGCTCATAAAGGTTCAACAGATTGTGATCCTTGCTAAGAGTCGGCTCTTAAAATAACATTCATATTGCTCTATATGGTACACTGCCAACAGAGTGAAATCCATGCTAGCATTACAATTTAGCATTACAAACTTTTATTAGAAAATCTATGAAAGCTTAGCTGAGAAGCTAGATTTTGGTATAGTGAATGACCTTGAGATTCACACTTCTGATCTTACTTTTGAAGGGATAATGGAATTTTCTTTTAGATATATTTTAAAGACCAGTTCAGGACAGAGAAAGATATTTGTAAAATTACTGCACTCATTAAATTTGAAGTATTTTGAATCCAAATATATGAATGAGAGCAGGGTTTTTTTTTCAGTTCATGTATCATCATCACATTTATTACAGTTCCAAACATGAAATCTTTATTGCCACTGTTAGTGCTTGAACCAGAAAGAAGAGAATTTAACTGCTATAATCAAGCTCTATTTTTCATTTTAAAAGATCTATAATTTCATATCTGTATTACAGAGGAATACAACAGTGTCATCATAAAATAATCAAATTCTGTTAAATGAGGAATGAATGGGCATGAGGAAGGACTCTAGAATTAGACAATTTACATGTGACATGGAAGACTAAGGTTCAAACCTTCTCTCTGAATAGTCCATGTAAACCCAGAAACTTTTATATTCAAATGCTTATATTTAGATCTTTATTTTTCATTGTTGCTAATATGTAAAATTGTAACAGAGACTGAAAAAAATGCATTAATTCTTTTTGAGATAATGTGCCAGGTGGGATCTGAAGGGCTGTGGAAACTGAAACTGAGACACCACTGAAAGCTTAACTCAGACAGTAGTTTTATTACCAAAGTGGCCAAGTAAGCAGGAAAAAAACAAGAGAGAGAGAGAAAAGGAAAATAAAACTCCAGGTATAAACGCCCAGGTGTTTCCCATGGAGTTGTCTTACCAACCCTGGAATGCCCAGGATTCCCAGAGCAGTGG
>JAWWMP010000001.1:71291266-71326084 GCA_035047865.1 Dendrocincla tyrannina
CGACGCTCTTCCGATCTCACTAAAAAAAAAAAAAAAAAATCAAAACTCTAAAATGTATGCCAAATATGTTGCCCCAAAATAAAATTACTACACAAAGCTTTTACTTACTTCTGAAAATCCTGCTTATGGGTTAATTTTGGATTTTTTTGGATGTTGGTTTTTTTTTGTTTTTTTTGGTTGGTTGGGTTTTTTTGTTTGTTTTTGTTTGTTTGTTTGTTTAATTGAGGCACTGAATGTGATGAAAAAGTGCAAGAGAAAAATCTAATAAAAGTAAAAAAAGACTGCTGGGAAATTCCTAGCAATTTTTCCTTGCTGTCACAACAAACTACGTCTGGACAAAACTAATAGCATCTTGAAGTTGACTTACTAAATGGATTAATCTTGACAGCTGTCTCAATAAGTAATATATGGTTATTTAAGTGCATGAAATGTATCAATTTAACTATACGATCATGAAAATTTTTTCATATCTGAGTGAGTATCATGGAAAATTAACATAGCAAAATATCTTTATTGGAATAATTTTAATTTCTTTTCAGTGACTACAGCAATGGTGCAGTTAATGTTTGTCAATCACCATACATTAAACTGAACATTTCATATGAAATGTAATAACATCTAACATTTGACAGTAATAGTAGCAAAAACAATAAGGGTTTTATTAACATTTTATTATTTCCAAATTTTGCTACAAACAGTGATAAGATTTGAAGGAAAGTCACTGAAAAATGGCTAGTATGAAAGACAAGGGAAACAGCTTTTAAATTCTAAATGAGATTTTTCAGTTTTCAATCAGCACCAAATATCTGAATTAAACAATTATTTATGCATAGAGTTGAAATGTGTTTAGATATATCTTGAGTTTTTTGGCATATGTGAAAGACAACATCCTCATTTTGTTCACTTTTCATAATTTTTAGATTTACTAATTTATATTTGACAAATATTTTGTTAACATGAATACATATTATATTTATTTTTTAATTTTCCAAATGACTAGCAGTTGCAAGGGAAAGTTGAGGAAAGAGTTAAATATATAGTTTTGTATTCACATTTATATTTATAAAAATATTTTAGTGGTGTTCTCTTTTAAAGATGGATAGTGATCAATAACCATGGGAAATGTCTTTCTAAATTTAGTCAACTATGAGTTAGTCATTTAATCTAAGCTAGGCTTCTATAAAGTCTATGACTACTTCATAAATTTTAGATGCTTAATAATCCTGTATGTTACATATACACCTTAGGTTGTGCAGGAATTTCCTCTGTTAAAATTAATTCTGTCCTAACTCTCTTAAGATGCATAAATATCGATGCAATATAATTCGAATTAAGAGCAATTAAAGAAAACCAACACTAATTATATAGCTTGAATTCCATCATTTTTCACTCAGACTAACTAAGTTCTGTTTGGACATGCTGTGTGGGTTTCATCTGACCACATATACAATACCTGTCTGAGAAAGTTCAGTTCAATTTCCTTTGAAGCATCTTCTGCTCTCAATTCTACCATGAAAGTCTGATTTAAACTGAGAAATCTAATTTTCAGACGTAAAAATCTTCATGCAATATTTCTTGTCAAAGATGTCGAAGAACATAACAAATATATATTTAAAAATACTCTTGATATTGTCCAATACTTTCCTGGATTTTAACATTTAATCAGACTTAACTAATACCTGTGATAGTAAAACATATCTCTCAGGTCAACATTGACATCATTCTTAAAAATCTGATATGAGGTAGTATTGATATTCCTTCTTGACTGACTTGAAATGGTTGCTCATTTCTATATCTGTTCTTATTTATATCTGTTCATATCAATAACAGCACCAGTCAGAAACATCCAAAACAGTTAATTGCATTGGCGAATTCGGAAGGCACAGACACAGATTGCAGAGATGTTAATCCTGTGAACACAGCTGGTATCAAATGCTCTTTTATTCTTCTTGTGTATTGCTCCTTGTGGTATACTCTTAAGGTGAAGAACATCTCAGCTTGTCCTCACTAAAATGTTAAAAGTCACTGAAATGTCCATGACCTCTTTCATCACTGAGGAAACATGCAACTGAACAGTAACAGTTACCCTTCAATCCAGTTGTCATCCCTAGAACTGTGAACAAAATAGCTAAAAGGATAACTTTAGATGGAGCATATGAAAAATCTTTTTTCATTCTGTAATTCAGTTTTTAATTTTATTATGGATAGTGACGGAATAATGACTTTGTTCTAAAATAGAAGATTTGCTTTCCCCTTAATAAAAAGAGAGACATCTTTTTGATCCTGAATTTATGTTTCAACAACTATTTGGCTACCTACACACACAAAAAAGAATGCCAAACCAAAATAAATTAATAATCCTATTTTAGGATCTAAATACATCTGTCTGTCAGGAAGCTTTTCAAAACTGAAATATTAAAAGCAGGAAACTAAATTGGGACAATGGTAGTGAGAGTACATTTTGTCAAGGAAGGCTTTGGTGGTTGGAGTCCATTACCAAAATGTATATCAGCAAGTCATCAAAGCACATTAGAGTGCAGGCTGATCAGTTCATGAAAAGTAGTTTGCAGTATCTGTGAAAAAATAAAACATGCAGTGCTTAAATCTGTGATGTACTATGAGGCTCAAACTTCAAATACAAAACTTCTACGGAATTTCCAAGTTTCAGATAACCTTTTCTTCCTCTGAAAGTCCTATATCCAGTATAGGAGAGCACTGTGGTAGGTCTCACAGTGTTTGGTGAAAGGAAAAGGCCAGCTATTATAAAAGCAAACATCATAACTTTGAAAACTAGGTAGTTAAGTATGAAAAGAAATGCATGAATTAGTAAATATCTAGGACATTTCCAAGCTAATCAATATCTGAAATTGTTTACTATAGTGTAAAAATAAATAGTGAAAACATTCAAGCAAAAAATCCATGCTTTCTATGAAGCAAATGAAAAAAGGTTATAAAACATAAATGACACCTCTTTCCCCCAGTATAGAGCTCTTCAGCATACACAGACAGGAAAACATGAAGGTTTTATAAATAAATAAAAAATCATAATCTAGAAGAGGGTGACAATAGTGAAAAGAGTAAGAAAATGCAGTAAGATTATGGCAGAACAATTTTGCATTATTTAATTTTATATAATTATAATTCTGTACTTATATATTAACATAATTTTAAATAATAATGTTATTTATTAAAAGCATACTTTTTTTTAGTTGATATCTATTACAGTGTGGTTGGTTGTTGACAGATCTTAACCGAGCTGCTCTCCTACTCCCTCTCCTCAAGAGATGTGGTGGTAGGGAATAATATGCAAAAGCTTGTGGATCAAAATACTTCATAATTACCATCATGGGCAAAACAGACAAAACTTAAGGAAAATCAATTTAATCTATTTACGGTTAAAAATAAAGTTTGATGGTGATAAGAAAAGCCAAATATCAAACCAGCTTTCTTTCTTCCCAAGCGCAACTTCACTACTTCCTTTCTGATTCTTCTGTCTTGCCAACACCTCTGCCCAACAGCACAAGGGAGGGTGGAGAATGGGTGGTAGTGGCCAATCTATAACAGCACCTTTCTGCTGCTCCTTCCTCCTCACACTTGTGGCTCAATTGGCTGGAGTCAGCTCTATCTCTTCTGTCAGTCCCTGTCTCCTTCTCACAAAGGCCATTCCTGCAGCCCCCCAATACCCAGAATCTTGCCACATAAACCCAATCCATAGTCAAAGGTGGAAGTATCACAGCACGAGTGAATGGTTCTGAAAAACCAGAGGGCAGCCTCAAGTAGACTTTCTGGACCACTGAACACAAGACTGTGCCAAGTTACATCAATTAGCATGTGTTATAAAAATTCTCTTTCCTAACCACTAAATGCATTCATATTTAGCAACACAGTTGGCAGTTTGGGCATATGTATGACATGTGAACCATGCAGTTTACCCCATTTTTCTGTAAGCAAAGCAACTTACTGCTAGTGTTGCATTCTATTACAATTACATTACTATTACAATCAAATGATTACAATCAAATTGCAATATTACTATTACATATATCACGAGCATTAAGATTAAAAGGTAGTTGGCAGGTTATAATAGTGACTTCATTGAAAAGGAAGTAAAGGATAATAATTGACTCTCAGCACCCCATTTCCATCACTCATGGTGTCTCTTTCACTTGAAAATAGGACAGTCCTTAAAATGCACAGAAAAACACAAACTATAGATTCCAGGTCACTTACATATCTTTTAACATACAACATAAAAACAAGTTCTCATATCCACTTTCTGGTTTATCTTATATATGTTCCTACCTATAGATACTTATCATAATGACTTTAAGACAAGTATAATAATTCCTGTTAAAACTGAGCTGCAGAATTAATTTTGTATCTTCATATTTTCTATCAAATCTATATAAATACAATATAAGAAATTAAATATGAAAAAACTGTCTCAAAAATTCATTTTAAAAATATTTTAACTTCATAATTTTATTTACACCAGTGCTTGAGATGAAATAGAGGAATGTAAGAATGCTGTTTTGTGTCACCTTCCCTACTGCTGAATATTGCCCTACATATGTAAGATTCTCACAGGAATTGATGCAACTGTTTATAACTAAGCATAGCCTATGTTAAGCCATGGAAAATGAGGTCTACTACTCCGTGAGTAACTTTACACTCTTTTTGTCTCAAATCTGAGACAGCTCCTTGACTGCTGCACGACTGAATACTGTCAAGTAATGTGTCATTTGTTTGAACTACAATATTTACAAGCCAAAATAAACACTAAAGAAGCAATGAAGAGCTCTGCCAGACTGAATATTGATTGCCAAGCACCAATCTTCCCTTCTCTTTTTTATTCACTTATTATGCAATTTACTAATTTTGACTATAAAGATCAACAGTAACAGAAAGAGTAGAAGTTAAAGTGATGTGTGCAGAAGAAGGAAACGAGTAATTAGGGGAATAAAAGGAGGTCATAGAATTTCCTGATATTGCCAGAATATGGTATATTGAAGAACTCAAAAGGAACATTATGTCTTTCAGACAGTGTGAGACAATAGCACACTAAAATAAGTTAATAACATAATAAAAAAATATGAAGGAAGATTTAAACATGGTATCTGCTTATTTTTACAAAGGAGTAGTTATGATAATAGTATTCAAATAGGTGAAATGTTGTTTTGAAGGTGAGTGGGATAAATTGTTTTCCAAGTCTTTTGTAAATAATCAGTAGATGTAATGGACTTAAGCTACAGTAAGAGAGATTCAAAAAAGAAAATTACAAATAAACAAACAAACAAACAAACAAAAATCAAACAACAACAAAACAATCACACACACACACAAAAAAAGCCTAACCACCAAACAGGAAAAAGGCTAGTAAACTTCCTAAGTCTAGCTGATAGCTGTTTCCTAACTGATACTTAACATGGGAATGACCTGCCTACAAATTCTGTAGAATGAAACCTACTAGAAAGATAATATCAATAAATTAATATTAAAGAGTAAATAATAACAAGTTAAACATTATACTTTTTTCAACAAAACTCTGAAAGCCTTTTACCAGATAAGTACTCTGCACTAAGATAAGCACCTACAGGGCACCTAAAGTTCACAATCAAAATGCTTTTTGAGAAACATCAAACACACTTACTAAAAAGACTGCAGAGAGGAGTACTAGCCATATACTAGTTTGATAATTCCGTGGCTATGACAGCCTAGTAGTAGCATCTCTCCTGTCTGATGTGTTATATTAACCTGAGTAACCATATAATGGCAGGACATGGGTCTGAAAAAAACCTCCTAGATTTTTGTCCCTAAAATGTCTTTCAGTGTGCACTTGTGCATGTATGTGTGTGTTCTTTTATGTATCTGTTTCAGCATGATACACTAGCTGGACAGAAAAGATAGCACATCTGGAACATTATGAATAATGTGTTTTACATAACATAGGTGCAGATTTTTTAATTTTAAACTTTTTTCTGCCTTCATATTTCTACTTTACATGTTCCTTAATATTAAAGATCACCAGTGGCATGTTATCAAAATAATTCACTTACAGGTAATAAAAACATTTTTGAACCATGGAATGGCTAATACAGATTGACTGTTCCCAATGTCTGGTATTCCACTGTGTTGTTTTTTTTTTTTGTTGTTGTGTTTTTTTTTTTTTTTTTCTATTTCAACACAAGATTAAATTCAGAATACCCAAATATTTTATGCATTTAATAACACATATTCCCCTGTGGATTCATATGCATTTTAAGTCCTTGATAAGATAGCTAAAAATGGGAGTTAATCTTTTTGTAGTCCTAAGGTATAGTCAGTCAGTGAGACCAACAGATACAATCAAAACCACAATCACTCACAGTTTTGTTTTTTAAATCCTCAGTGTGAGCTGCACAGGACAAGTTTGAGCATTAAGATGTGAAAATATTGTCTGATCATTAACTTAGCAAACCAAGATTAGATTCAATTGCAGTTGAATTTAAATGTTTACAATCTTTAGCATACTAAAAATGCTGATGCAATTTGTTTACTTATGAGTGAGATATAAAGGCTTTTATGACAGAAATTTATTATTACTCATGGACACTTTTTCAGATTTTCCAGTGAGTGTGAACTCATTTTTACATGTTTTCTTGAAATTAAATCCTGAAAGTGTGTCGTCTTCACTAGCGACATAAAATTCTCATTCTTTTATTTGCTTTTTTACTTTATTGTCTTGTTGTCATGACCACCTGAAATTGTCATGTGGGAAAAAATCAGTGTTTCTTTCCTATATTTTGCATCATCCTACATGCCATTAAAAATGTTTTTATCCCTTGCTTTTTTGTTGCCTGGCATTTTAAGTATAAATTCCAAATAATTAATCTTATAAAGTAATTAATCTGCCAAGTTAAGCATAGATAAACCTGAACTTCCATTCCAGCTATAAAACTTCTTCTCTCTTTCTGAAATCTGTTTTCGGAAAATCTGAGACTGAGTTGTGGTATTTAATGAAACACTAAAACAAGCAGTTGTTTGAAAGGAATAGCCTGTATTTTTTTGTAAAATATGTGTTTGTTGCACTTACAGCAACCCCCGGGAAATTTTGTTCCTAGAGATGAATTTACATAAAAGCCATACATTTGACCAATAAGTATTTAAAGGGAAATGCCCTCAAAGATCAGTTTTTATGATGGTGTATTTTTTTAAAAATTCTGGAAATATTAATTATTTACATGAGAATAATAAAAGTTAATGCAATATTCCATTCCACACAGTAATATGAACTACTTGAAAAATGAGAATATCTGAATAATTGTATTCTGATAACAGGTATATTCTTGTATGATGTACAAGCAAATGCACAGACTCTAACAATTATGTTTACAATTATCTGAGTCATTCATTCTTCTCTGTTGCCTCCTTACTTCCTGAAAAGATTTAAATATTATTTTACCGTCTTTGCTAAGTCACTTTAAACAGATAGCCGCTCATCCATTTAGTACTTTGGAAATGGAAAGATAATAAACATATAAGCAAGCCTTCAGGTTACAAAGATCCAGGAGTTCATGCATGTACTGTTTGGGAAGCAGAAGAACATTTTGGCAAGTCTTATAATATAGTCATAATTAGCTCTAAATGGTTGCTTCTAATCATGCAATGCTATGTAAATACATGAATAAAAGAAATACATATAAGAAATCCAGAATTGATTTTTGAGCCAAAAATGTTTCTTATTATCTTGTAATACTATCTCTGATTTTTTACAGTCGGACTTTATTTATTCCTTTGGCCATGATCATAAACTTACAATAGTTACATGAATATTCTTTTTCATGTCAGAGACAGTGACACTAAGGCAATAACCTAATTGCTTTGATCTTTAATTTCTCTAGGAGTCTTGAAAGGACTAGGTTCTTCCCCTGTGTATGTCTTTTGCAAGAGTTCAGTATAAATGTCTAGGGGCACTGTTTTTGTAATTCAGGAAAAAAAAGTATTATTGAAAATATGATACTATTGCTGTCAACATATAACAAGTAACACAAATAATTATAAGTGCAGTACAATATGTACCCAGTTGTACTACTATAGAAGGCTGTAATCCATTTTCTGATTCCTTGATGCATCAAAGAAATATAAAATTCTTTGATCAGAGAAGTGTTGTTTGGTTTTGGGGTGTTCTGTTTTTTTTTGTTTGTTTTTTTTTTTTCAGTTTCTGCCAACACATTAGTTCTGTGCATGCTTCTTCAGGTCACGAAGTCTGAAATGACCTTTTTCAGTCCTAGTTTGAATTAGTATACTAACAGCAGTAATATTGCAATCCCAAGAATGATGATACAGTAATTTTCCAGCCTAATCACACTGAACTTTAAGCATGTTCATAGGAATTCTATTGAAATTACTGTCTCAGAAGTGTTTGCAATGTGTGTGAATCACACATGAGGACACAGCCATTAGAAAAGTTCTTTGTTGAGCTCATTGGAAATGAAATAAAGCAAGGTACTTCACAATGTTAGAAGCTCATGTGAACAGTGCCCTAGTCTTTGATTGTATTTAGATCTCACATGAGTATAATCAGGAAAAAAGCAAACAAACAAACAAACAAAACCAAAACAAAATAAAACAGAAAATCTAAACAAAATCTAACTTTTTCAGTCATCATTGGCAGCTCATGCCAAGTATTAAACTTGAAAAGCAATGATTAGTCAAAATACGTCTCTATACATACACATGACTCACACACACACCCATGAACAACTGATATCGTGCTGAAGGTCCAAGACGACAGTGAAACTGTTGCACATCTCTCGTATTTGGATAAATACAGGGGTCTGATTTTCCAAGATCCTGATGCAGACACATTTACTGTCATGACTGTGTCATCTGCAGACCATGTGTATATATATGTGTGAAATAGAGAAATCATTATCAACCTGCTGTACCTATCTTACTCAGACTTTAGTTTTTATGTCACAGAGTAGCCTAGTTCTGTTCTTGAGGTTAGCTCACTCTATACTTCCCTGTGTCAACAGAAAACACCAAAATACATTCATGATCTTTGCCATTGTGGATGACAGAATTGCTGAAATCAGAGTAGTCCTCTGGAGACCATCTAGTCCAACCCACCTGATTCAAGATAGATCAGTTAAATTTTGAATTCCCCTCACTGTCTACTCATCAATTCTGTACTTCATCAGATAAACCTAGTAAGACAATCCTTAATAAAATAAAAATAAGTACAATGTTCAATGTTCTCCCAACATAGAGCCAATCAACTCATCATAGAAGGCTATCTCAATGGTTGAATATGATTTCTAACTCATGAATTCTTGCTGATAACTCCCAGTCATCTTCTTGTCCTTCATATCCTTGGAATCAATGTGAGATTGAGCAGAAGTTCTTTGGTTCTTTGTTCTTTTCCCTCTTGGAGATAACAATGGCATTTGCCTTCTTCAAGTCCTTGGGAACCTTTTCTAAGCACCATGACTTTTCAAAGGAGTGGAAAAGGAAAGTGATATGGATTACAAGATGCTGCAATTACACCACTGCAGGGAGAGAATTCATACGGCCAAAACTCAGTTAGAGTTCATGTCTATTACTGTGAAGGGCTTTTCTAAATATGTAACAACAAGAGTACAACCAGAGATAACACTGATCCATTACTTGAGGAGTTCTGTCACCTCTCTTATAGGGACGCAGACAAAGCAGAAAGGTTTAACACTGTCTTTGCCTCTGTCTTTAGCAACAATGATGGGCTCTGTGATCCCTGGAGTCCTGTGTTGGAAGACCATTCCTGGGGGGTGATAAAGTTGCAGATGACTTTGAATATTTTCAATACTTGCTTCTCGAGATAGATGCACATATCTCTTTGAGGCCTGATGGGATTCATCCCAGGGCACTGAAAGAGCTGGCTGATGTTATTGCAGGACATCTCCACTATTTTACAATGGTCTTGGGAGTCTGGAGAATTCACAGTCAGATGGAAGATGCCAAATGTTGTTTCAATTTTCAGGAAGGGATTCTAAGAAGACCAAGATGAAGGAGGCATTCAGTCCCTTGACGTTTTCCATATTTTCTGCCATGAGTTTACTCGCTGGTGAAACTTCACTAGCAGTGGACCAACAATTTTCTGATAATAGTATCATATAATTATAGAATTGTTTAGGTTAGGTTTAAGATAATCAAGTCCAAACGTAAACCTAACTCTGCAGAGTCCACCACTAAACTATGTTCCTAAGTTCACTGCTTTCATTATTTCACAACTTTCAGCTATGTCCTACTTCAGACAACCAATTTAAAGAGCAACATAGGCTGTAAGAAATCTTTGTGAGTCATCTTTCCCTATCTCTTCCCTTTCTGCAAGCCAGACCTGTTTAGAACAAGTTGCTCACAGATGAGTCTGGTTGAATTTTGATAATCTCCAAGGATGAAGATTTCACAACTTCTAAATATTCTTGAGGTAATTTATTTTCCTGTAATGTTTATCAGCAATTTCATACATTCTCTTGTAACTTCTGACTCTTGCCTTTCATTGCTTTTTTAACTCTACAGTAATAATGCTAATGTCTCTCTCCTGAGTTTTAACTGCCATTTCTGTGCCCAGAATGATGCAAACTATTTTCTTAACATTTAGCCTTACTCTTTTTTTTTTGCACAGTAACTACTTTTTATCCTCTCAGGCGAAGGAAAAATCTGCTTCATTATTTGAATCACCTTGAAAACCAATCCTTTTCACATCCAGAAACAATCCCTTAGCAGGTCTTGCCTAGCTCAAGCACTGACCCAAAACACAACACCTTAATCAAAATAGGATCCATAGACTGTCCAAATTCAAAATTCACCAAGCTTACCAGCTTCTAGGAGTTAACCTCAGATCTTCTTCCTCTGGCTCTTCCTATGCAAAACTGTCATGAATACTTCACTGTGTCCCATTTGTTATTCACTACTTTCTTTAAAATGCTGAGAAAAAAAAAAAAGATATTGCCCTGTATGGTGGTTTAGTTTTCTTGGTTTTGGTTTAGGCCTTCCTTAGTAACCAGGTTACTAAGTATTCCACACCATTCCTTCACGTGATCAGGGGTATATAAAGAGGAGGAAGTTTTCCTCCCTTTTCCTCTCTCTTTTCCTTTCATATGTTTGGAGGACATCAACTCTCTGTGTCGGCCGAGCTCTTATCTCTGTGAGCTGAGGCCTCTCGGAGAAGCTGGTGACCCACTCGTACGGAAGGGAAGGACCTGCTTTCTCTTAAGGGGAATTTGGTGAGAATTGATTGTATTAGTTACTTATTGAGCTTTTCCCTGAGTTTACGAGTGTTTCTATTTGTTTTGTTTGGTTTTACCCATTTTTGTCCCATTTCCCTTTCCCCCTTTTCCCTTTTGGGATTGTTCTGGGATTTGTTCTGTAGATTCATAGTGTTTGATTGTATATAATTGTGAATAATTAATATATAATATAATTCACATATAATTCACATATAATATATGTGAATATATATATATATACTTTTACTACAATTGTCTTTGTGGGTACTTTTTTTTCCCTGCTTGCTTTGGGGGACAGGGAGAGAATCTGTGTGGCCGACAGTTGGGCTTGGCAGGGAGCCAACCCAAACCTCCACACCCTAAATTTAAAAGTTCATGTGCAACTTAGATTTTTAGCCTTTTGCTCCAACTGCCAAGACAAATAAATCTACCTAAGTGCCATTTTTACTACTGGCATTCCTGACCTAAAGGATATTTGAAGGAGAAATTAATAAGAATTGACATAATAAGTTAAATTTTCCAATACAGAACAGGACTGTAGTTACATGACAGCTGTAAGGTGTTTTAAGCAAGTAAAGGTGTAAAGACCATTTTTATAGTAAGAACTCTGATTTCAGTTTAATGGTCAGTTTTTTTCTTTTTTCACAGTTTAGCCAGTTTCTGTCTTGATTAGACATCTTGCCTACAGCTCATTTCAGATGCAATACTCACAATATTTCTACTTACATCTTCCCACTCAAGCTCTTCTGTTATTGAATTTGTAGGCCATGCTATCTATTCATGTTTGCTCAGTAGCGTTAAACATTATTCTATCAAAAGTTTGAGTCATCAGCTACACAGAAGAGAATAAGAATATATAAATTCTGATGATTTTATTAGAAACAACTTAAGCAGAAAAGGCACTACTGGAGACACTAATATTCCCAGTTAAATCTCCAAGAATAATAACAGTAACAACAAAACTAAAACTAGAAAATTGAGTGCTAGAAAAGATGAAGCTGAAAAAAGGAATAAATTTGGTCATGGGGAAGTGCGAAGATAAACAGAATTTTGAAACAACAGCTGAACTTATTTCAAAGAACCAGAACTGAAGGAAATCAGTTAGTGATCTGTATAACTATTTTGTCCATGACTGCTAATAAAAAATTGAGAGAATAAACCATTATATTTAATATTTATGTTCACTGAAAAATTTTGGTGGGGGCACAAATAAAAATATTTAAACCCCATAAATTTTATCAGTATTTTGCTCTGGGATCCAAATAACAAAACTCAGTGCCAGACATATATTATCATTAAATTGTTAATGTGGTGCACTCTGAAAACAAATATTTCAAGAAAATGCTCTTCATTCTGATAGTCTCAAGACAGACTAGTCCTAACTAGTCCAATTTCATCATTCTGTGTTTAAATGCATCTAAATGTCATCTGTGGCACATTCAGCACCTCTTAAGTGTTCTTATCTTATGATTATTTCCTTTTCATATATTACCATATAACATTACTTCTTAATCTAACTGAAGTTCTTATGCTAATTTGTGTTAATTTAAGCAGCCTTAGACCTATGCATATGTGAGGATCTCACCTGAAACAAAGGGCTCCAGCCTTCTGTTCATCTGCACAAGGATGCTTCATATCTGATAAACTGTTGCGGTTTTTCTGTGCAAATCAACCTGAAATGCAATGTGGATCCAATTAACATGGCTAAAAGCTCATAAAAACATATTTAAGCTTATGTTTTATTTTGAAATATGGTTCTTAAAATAACAGTAAGCTGGGTAGCTGCGGGTGAGCAGGGTAGTGTAAATATGTTTGAAAGGATATGCTGACTCAGAATCTCTATACAAGATGATGAACTCTAGGAGTCACTGCATGACTCGTATACATAGACAACTTCTATATAAAAATATTCTCTTGGTCAAAAACTTTTTGTGTCTTCTCTTTTTTTCTTCTCATCCCCCCCCATTTTGAAGTGATTTTTGTGTGCCTGTGCTCAGTGCAATTCACTTCCATCTACCACATAGTGTAACAATAAATGTTTTCAACTGAGTCCTCAAATGGCCTTTGTTAAAACTGCAGTGCAAATATCAACTGACATTTTTAAGGTCATGACCAATCCTATTTAAAAGTAAGATTAAATAAAAGGTCTGATCGTAACCCAAAAAAAACAAAAGTGCAGAATTCACAAAATGCTATTTACATCTGTATTTTAGGCACAATTAGTTCTAGTGTCTGAATCTGAGGACAAAGCCCATCTTGAAAGACCTATGTTTTATTCTATATCAGATATACTGACATATTGATATGTCTTATTGTAGCATTTACAAACTAAGAGCAAATTTTCATGATGGTAACAAGAGAAAATAATGTTGTTTGAAGTTGTTAAGTTTCTTTTTCAGGTCTTTTCTATCAGAAAATATACAGCACCTACTAATTTTACAGCACCTTAAGATTTTTGAAATCCTTTCAACAGTGGATTCTGGAAGAGACATGTGCTTTAGGATGCTGTTCAGTATTGTAAACTCCCTATACTTCCCAAGTGTAATTGTCAACAATAATGCAATAATAGAAGAGACATTTTAATAGGTATAGACATATAAATCCACACTTCAATTACCTATTTAGTATGTATATATCTACCTATTGTTGACCCAATTTATCAAGTATAGTCTAAATCTCTGTTGTGGTTTCTTCAAAAGTAGTGTGTGATCTTGAACAGAAAGAAATTGCACTAAATTTGCTCTGATGGTGCTCAGAAACACAGTACTACTGCACATATTGGAAAGGAACCAGAATTTATACAAGATATTTTTATTATTCACAAAATGAGATAGGAGGAAAGCTATGCTAAGTGTTTGTAGTTTCTTGAAAATACAGCCTTTTCCTCAGCTGTTTCTCATGATGGATTACATTTACTAGTGTGCAGGACAAGAGGCAAAAATGCACCACAGTACCAATGGAAATATCAGAAAGAAACTTGCAGGGATAGGCTGTATTTTGCAGGCTTTCTCCATCCTTCTTCAAAGTACCTTATATTCTCATCCAAGAGAGGCTGAGAAGCAGAGTTATGTAACTCTAAATTCTATGAGTGCATCTCATCAGCACCAAATATAGCTGCTATAAAGCAGAAGGGTTTTTATTATCTCTCCCACTAACAAGTGTTACTGTCTTTCTACATATTGTTTCAGGCCAGTGCTGTCATAAGGTAGTGAAAGAATAACAGCACAACATATGTTTGCTTGTTTGCTGTTATTCTGCCATTATTTCAATCTTTACCTTTCCTTACATTATTGTCTTAACTGTGATCCTGAACAGGTTAGAGTTTTGAAAAATGTTCCCATTCTCATTTTCTGCTCAGGCACAAGATACTTCTGCCTTTCTACCTTTGGTATCTTCTGCTCCTGAAATCTTGACACTGTTCTTGTTTCTGATTGCCTGACTCTACTTGTGCTGTCACAAGTCTCTTGCTGAAAATATGCTTCATCTTCCTGACAATGTTAAAGGATGCAACTGATCCAGTTCTGAAATTTTATCCAGTATCAAATTCTGCTCCAAATATTAAGAGATTGAAGAGCTTTTTACAGTGCTTTACCACTACAATGCATCAATTTATAAGTTACATATTATAGGAAACTACAGAAAGAAACTTAATAGATTATAATAATAATAGATTAACTTAACTTAATAGATTAACATTATCTATCTATCTAATAGATTAACATTATTAACTAACTTAGTAGATTAACATTATCTGATTCAACTATTAAATTTTATTTTGGAGGGTGAAATGTATAGTAGTAAATGAAAGAAATAATTAAACATTTAAAACTGTAAGACATAGTTTCAGATTTCCTTTTCAAAAAACTAGTCTCCATTGTTTAGATAAAATTTGTGATGATGTATGAAGTATTGCAGTATCAGCTTCAAATGAAAATAGTGCAGGAGAAAAAAGTGTCCTACTCCAAATAACATAGACTCATAGAAAGAGTATGATATATGGAGTTTAATTTATGTCCGGGTTAACACAAATAAACAAGCAACACCAACACCAAAACTAAACCAAAACAAACAAAGAAAACCCCCCCAAAAAACCAAAACCACATCAGCAACAACAAAACTCCCAACCAAACAATGAAGAGCTGGTATCCTATACTTTACTGAGTAGTATGGAAGTTGTAATACAAAACACAGTATTAGCTGCAAAATGGAGGCATTCTTCAGCTGAGAGAAGACAGGTCAGAATGGACCTAGTACTTCTTGTATAGTTTATGTTTGTGCAAAGTATATTTGCTAATCAGGGCTTTTTAAAAACTTTTCCAGATTTTTTTTTGTTTTTTAAGTTTGGTAGATTTTTAAGAAGAGACTCTGCTTCAGCTAGTTTTCAGAATGGAAAAAAAAATCGCCTCACAACTTCATGTAAATAAACAATTTGCAAAGGAAATGGAAATGTGTATCTCAAATTTAATTCTCTTTTTAAGTATAAAGTTATGTCTGTGTGAAATTTGATTAATTCTAAATCTGTATTTAGGCTGAATGCCCACAAAAACCTTTTTAAAGATCCTTCAATTCACTATTGAATCTGATTCCTTAGTATCTAGGACACTTATTGTAAAAGAAGATATCTTTGCAACGCATGATGAATTACAAAGACTTTACAGAAGCAGTGAGAGGTATTATCACTCAAGAGATATTGAGTTGACACTCAAATTGTAAACTCATCTGGTCAGCTAAAATTAGGAGGGCGGAATGGATGAATAGTTGACCCTTTAACACAAATGCACTATTTATCTCTAACCCCCTTTAACAATAACTTAAACTAGATTTTTAATGTTATGAAAGTTATCACAAGTGAAAAGGAATATGAAGCAAGAGCTACTGAGATCTGTAATGGACAAAAAGACATCTGTGATTAAAGAGGAGTAATTTTGCACAGCCCCTAGCAGGTTATACAAAGAATGACTACTGTGGTAGGAGAACACAGAGAATAAATTAATAGCACTGATCCAACAACACCTAAGAAGAATACCAGGACCCAGGAAGATGCACTGGACCTCAGCCTTCATTACTGGTATGTGGAAGATGTGGTTAACAGTTTCTTAATCATAAAAGAACATCCTTTTAATAGAAATGGAGCTAAATTGACCAGGAGAGCATTCCAGGTTATGTATACTCTAGTAGAAGTGATAAAAAGAAGGTCTGTGGAGAGACTGAGGAATGGAAGGACTTCATACCTTTTGAGAGTGTTGATCCCCATGTAGGTAGCATGCTGAAAGAATTAGAGCATATTGTACATAATTTGTGATGAAATGCAAAAACTACTCTTATCTTGATTCTCTTTGTTATCAAAGGTTATTGCTGAACAAAGAGTAAATAGGCAAATGGCGTAAACCCTCAAAATTTTAAAGCTTAAATCCCTGCATTGTTCAAAAGCTGTTTATAATATTAAGAAAATAAAAATTAAACAAATGTGTTTCCTCAAGATGAGGAAAGACTTTGAACTGTGAGATATAGTTATGTTAAATTAAGAAACATTTAACGTGAGAGAATGAAATTTGAAGGGTTGAAGGAAATTTGAAAGGACTCAGTCGGCCATTTGCAAAAGCAGCAGGGGTTTGCACCCCACAAACAAAGGGGAGGGGGAGAGGAGTTCTTTAAGTGTGGTATGAAATCTCTGATCCACATAAGACATAAGGGGTGCACACGCACCACTAGAGAATGACTATGACAAACTGACTTTTGATCAGACAAACCAATTGAGCCCTGCAACTCACTGTGTACCTGATAATCTGTGACTGATGTCTTAAAAAAGTTGTTTTCTGGCCAGGTAAAGGAAAAGGGGGATAAGAAGGAGATCCTGAAGAGGTGAGGTGATGGCTTCTACCATGCCATTTCCCTCTGATAAGGCACAACTGACTCAACTACACAGGTGTAGAAGTAGGGCCAAACAGCAGAGCCTTAAATTATCAAAGACCCCCAAAGCACCCCCAGACTCATTCCTAGAGCCTTCCACCAGAGGGCTGCACATGATCTACAGTGTTTTAATAGACAGTGTAAAACTGCCCCCCACCCAGTGGAGGTACCTGGGCATCCCCACCTGAATCTGAAAGTATATTAAACCATTGAACTGTATGTTTCATGGGCTTCCCCACTCCTGATTGATCAAGACTGAGACCATCACTTCAACCAATGGACATCTAAATTGCAAAAACCAAGTCTTGTCGCTGGATCCACAGGTGGCGATATTTTTCCTCTCCACTATCTACTCTTATCCTTTCCTACTCTTTCATATATATTTCCTTAAGTGAAATTTTTATATTTCTATATTGCTATATTTCTATACATAATAACCAAAAATGCTATTTATTTCCCTTCCATTTCAAACAAATTCTTCTAAAATAAATCTTCCTTAAATATATAAGCACAGGTCCTTCAGTGCTGTTCACTCTAATCCTCCCCAAGGGATTTATAAACAAAAACTTCAGTTACCCTGACCTTCAGGGACAGGTTGTAATGCCATGTAGACTGTTAAGAAATAATTCCAACACATAACTCACACAAAAGTTATTGGCGTGTTGGCCCAGACAGGATATCATCCCACAAAATAATTGTGAAATTAAATTTCTGTGGAATCTTCATTCCTTGGGTTACGTTACTAACTAACTGCTTAAGACCTATATCAACCTCATCTAGCTTTGAAGTGCAACAGTTTAGGCAGAAAGTTAAGCTCATAGGGTTCCCTGCAAACATTTTTTTTTCCTTCAGAACAAACCAACTCCAAAACAGTGGGTATGGAGACCCATGTATAAAAAATAATCAGTAAGAAGAAAGGCATTGCCTGATTTGCTTTTCTTTTGTGGGATGAGGACTGCAGTTTTGTCAGAAACAGAAAAAGACTATGAGATCATATACATATGTAATTTATGATACCGAAAGCCATTTGAGGAGAAAAGGTTTTTTTTTTTTTAAAAAAAAAAAAAAAGAAAAAATGGAACAAAATAAGAAGCATGAAAATAGAATACAAAACTCTAAAAAGCAGAAGATGTGAATTCTAGTAGTTTTATTTCAGGGCTAAGTATGTACACTGGGAAGACGCTATTAGTATCCATCTTGTACAAACATCTTGAGTTCTTATTGCTGTTGTGTAGTAAGTCAAGATTTATATTGTAAAGTGCTCATTTACAATCCTTTCTACCCACACTAAGTACCTTTAAAAATGCATCATCTGAGACAAATGATCAAGAGCACATAGAAAAATTGCTGCACATTTACAACGGACTACAACTTTATTACAAGTCACAGACCATACATTACTTAAAATCTGGTCAGTGCAGTAGCACGCCAAGTAGAACAGTGTTTATATCTTACTGCAAGCCTTTTTTTTTTTTTCCCTGCAAGATACCTTACTGGTAATCATGATCTTCTGAGTATCTCCTTAGCTACAATTCTGCAAGGCCTACTTAATGAACTTTGTAGTGTCAGAAAACCATGACTTTGCATACTGTACAGACTTGGACTAGATATTTTATAGCAACACACACAGATCACTCGATTTTACTTGACAATCTCTCTCTGTGTATCAATGGCAATATGTGGCAACTGTCTGTTTCAGCAGTATATACCTCATTACTATTCATTATGGGCTGGCTTGAATGTCTCTCCTTCCACAATATTATCTGTAACACAGATTTTGCCTTCAGAAGATAATGTCTAAATACAATTTATAGAATGCAGGTGCATTTTCCAATTCAGAATCAAACCTTATCTGCTTTCCACTCCATAGCATGGTTAGGACTGAGTGCAAACTACCATCTGACCTTGTTTTTTATAAAAAGGGAAACTCAAACTCCAGCAGGCATCTAATCTACTTAGTTAATGGTCAAGCTCCCTAGCTAGTTTTGCAGCACGTCTACAGATAATAAGCCTAAGTGCTTATTATCATAAATAATCTAAGTCATAAAACCATAGATAAAAAACTAGAAGGAATTAGTTCTGACTTTTTCAGAAGTTATTTCATTTATTAATAAAAGCCTATGACTTTATATCATGAGTCCAATATCTATGGTAGTGTTAATGAAAGAACACATAAAGCATGCAGTGGTTTACTTTCCTTAGTAGTATATTCTCTTTAATAACTGTGATTCTATGATTCTGTATTTTGCACCTTCATAGAAATAGAAGGAAAATTTTGAGGATAGCAAGGCAAAAATCACGACAGGCATCCGAGGGCATGAAACTTTTCTTATCTCTAATTAAAATCCCTGAAATGTACAGTCATGCGCTAGTCATAGTAATTGTTTTGTCCTGATCACACATTTTGAATTCACCATATGGGCTGTTCTGCAGAAAGCTTTTATTTCCATATCCTCCAACTCTCAGAGCTAAGAAAATAACACGTAACATTGAATAAGACTCCAACAGTGCATTTATATTAGTTCTCTGCTTGGTTTTGTTTCCTGTGGCATTATCATCAAAAAGGAGAATGCATGTTTCTTCTATCATGAACTAAATACAGAGACTTAGATGTTTAGAAAACTTTCCTAGACGCAAGATGTATAAATTCAGATTTATTTTATTTCCATGTTCAATTTGGATTTTAAAAATGGAAACCTATCTGATAATAGAATTCATATGCACTTTAGCCGAAGGACATGCATGTTCACTGAGAGGTTGCTGCTTTTTCTTCCCTTAGGGGTCTCTGAAGGAGCTCTTGACTCCATGCAGCTGACTTGTTGAAAACTGAACAAACCCACGCTGCAGAACATATAATTGTGCTGGTAGTTTTTATTTAAAAAATCATTATAATGTCCTTATACTAATAGTCATTCCCTGAGGATGATTTCATATGTGAATCTTGTGATTCTGTTCACTGCATATGGGTAGATTGTGTTCAGTAACATAAGAACTGAAGTAGTTCACATTATTCTAGTTTTAGATCAAAAATAGTGTGGGGTGGATTAACCCTCACAGGATTCCACATGCCCACCAAAACTACTCTATCCCTCCCATCTGCAACTGGACCAGGTAGAACAAATATAATGAAAGGATCATCAAGAAAGGGAGAGATCACTCACCAATCACCATCATGGGTAAAACAGACTTGACTTGGGGAAATAAGTTTAATTAATATTCAAACAGATCAGAGTAAGGTAATAAGAAGTAAAACAGATCTTAAAAAACACCTTCCCTCCACTCATTCCTCCTTTCAAGGCTCTACCCCCCCTCCACCTCCCAAGTGATGCAGGGAGATGAGGAATGGGGGTTATGGTCAGTACATCATGTTGTTTCTGCACTGCTTCCTTCTCAGGGGAAGAGTCCCTCTCCTGTTCAAGTGTGTAGTGCCTTCCATGGGAGGTAGTCCTCCATGAACTTCTCTAGTGTGAGTACTTCCCACAGGCCACAGTTCTCCATTAACAGCTTCAGTGTAGGTCCCTTTCAAGGGATCCAGTCCTTCAAGAATGGCTGACTCCAATGTGTGTCCCCCATGAGGTCACAAGTTTTACTAGGAAACCTACTCTAGCATGGGCTCCTTTCTCCATGGGTCTGCCGGTCCTGAGAGGAACCTGCTAAAATATGGGCTTCCTACAGGGTCACAGCCATCTTTCAGGCATCCACCTCCTCCAGCATGGGGCTCCTTCATGGCCTGCAGGGTGACAGTCTGCTTCACCATTTTTTTCAACACAGGCTGCAGAAGAATCTCAGCTCCAGCACCTGAAGCACCTCCTTTCTCACTGGCCTTGGTGTCTGTAGAGTTGTTTCTGTCACATGCTCTCACTCCTCTTTTCTCTGATTTCAATTACTTCTGTGCCATAACATTTTTTTCCCTTCTTAAATATGTTATCACAGAGGCTTTACCACCACCTCTGATTGGCTCAGCCTTGGCCAGCAATGGGTCCACTCTGGAGCTGGTTGGCATTGTCTCTGTTGGATGTGGGGGAAGCTTCTGGCAGTTTTTCACAGAAGCCACCCCTGTGAATCCCTCCCTCAACCCCTGCTACCAAAGCCTGGCCACACAAACTCAAGACACAGTGAAATCAGAATCCATATTTTTTTCTTTAGAAAAACTTAATTTCAATTCAATAAAAATTAATATTAGACATAGAATTGCAAATGTAAAACCATATCCTCAGTTAACATAAATCAACAGAGCTCTGTGCAATTTAATTGATTTACACAAATTAACCCCACCTGATGATTTTCCAATCCTGTATTTTAATTAGGATTGCAATCTCAAACCCCTGGTTAGATATTGTTCAAACAATGGGGAGCAGTAAGAAAGAAGTGGAGTATTTATGCAGGCTTTCAAACAGAGATATTCACATGCCTTTGAACAAATTATAGATCTGTAGTTTTAGCAGAATTTAAAATAAATGTGAAAATAATTATTTATTTAGCCTGTACATTCAATTATATTTAATGAAGTACCTGTATAAGTGATATGACAAAGTTCTCTCTTCCTCCTTTGTTTTAGAATATTCTATTGTACAGGTTTTGAAAAGAAAATTGTATTTTAAAGAGATGCAGTCACACTGGGTTATATAAAAAGAAAAAAACCACACAATAAAAGTAAGAAATATCCTTATTTTACATGAAGTTATATGAATAACTTTTGATGAAAGTGTTGACAGGGAAAGTATTTTTAGTTGCTGGAAGGCAGATGTTGATTTTCCTGGAATTTAGTTATAGAAATATATTATGGCTATTATTTACTTTCCTGGTAATGATAAAAATATATTTCACAAGAGGATTGCAATTTATCTTTGAATATTTTTCATAATCCTTTATTGATGGATCATTATTATAAAAAGAAGGGATACTTCAGGGCAACTGAAGAATGTATTTTAAACCTGGAAAAGGTTGAATGGTCTAACAAAGTCCAACAAGTTGGTGACCCTACGCATACTGCTAGGGAGTTCCAAAAACTAAAATAAACAAAAAAAGAAAATGGAGGAAAGAATAATCTCTATTTCTTAACGAGTTTTCAGTCCTTTACCCTGGTAAGATAAACTAATAAAATATAAAGGCTAAAGAAAATAGAGATTAATACTACACTGCATTTTTCCTCTAAAG
Organism: Dendrocincla tyrannina; assembly: GCA_035047865.1. Lineage (NCBI taxonomy): Eukaryota > Metazoa > Chordata > Aves > Passeriformes > Dendrocolaptidae > Dendrocincla > Dendrocincla tyrannina. Next base: position 71,313,580 of record JAWWMP010000001.1, read on the forward strand.
ATCAGAAGTTATTTCCAACCTTTTCACAGTAAACTTGGGCTTGACTATGAGACCAAGTAAAAAAGAGGCACAACCATTTGAACTGACTAGCAATAAGAAGGGAAGTGGTAGGTGGAAGACCCTTCACATATCACTAATAGCAGTAAGAACAGTGAAAACCTTTGCTCTCAGCATTAGACTTGCATAGAAACTTTCTCCAGTCTGTTGCCTATGACTAAACAGAGCACATGACCACTGATCTTAAGTATGGACCAAAATCAAATCTGACTTCACTGAAAGTTCTCTCTCCTTTTTCTGCCAGTAGTTAACAATGAGGCTTAAAACCCTTACTTCATTAACTATTGCTTTTCACTTTCCTTCATCCAGGAACTTAGGTATTTCCTATTACAGTAGCTAATTAATAACTTTGGGTATCATTACTTTGTCTGAAATTTCTTAAAACCTTTCATATTTTTTACATTCAAAGCATCTTTTTGCACAAAAATTTCCACAATTCAATGTGCCATTTATAAATATATATAAGGCAAGTATGTCTCAAAAGAGGGAAGTACTATGCAGATAATAGATGTTTCATTTAAAACAATGTTTCATTCAATAAGTCCTCACAAATCTTGCAATTTTTATTTTCTTCTCTATCAGTGACTTCCTCACAGCAGGCATCTGGCTGAAAGAGAACAAGATATCATGTATTATTCTTTTGCTGTTGTCTGTTCTCAGTCTGCAGAAGATTCATAAAAGTCAGGAGACAAAACACCCACCAAGAACTGTTAATAAAGGCTGCTCCTGTGGTTTGCTACAAAGAATTTGATATAAATTTTTGAAAACCTGAAAAGAATGAGAAAAGAACAAAGAAAATACATTGTTGGCATGCAGTCTGCAAACACCTATACAGATGCAGAAACTCCTCCTCAGAAGTGACCACGCAATTTAGGAAGACCTGAAGTTCACATCATCCTCCAAGTCTCTAGAATAGCTTGAAATATTGTTTTTAGCTGAATGTGATCACCCGCTTAGGGCTTATGCTATGCATATGCACACATACATACAGTTGTATGGTACCTTCTCCATGTTCTTCAACTTTGTAGTGTAGACAGAAGTCCCCTGTAGACTTTTCTCCATTAGGCTGAGCAAACTCAGTTGTGTCAGCCTCTTCTCATACTCCATGGGCTCCAGTGATAAATGACATGGGCTTGGAGTGGCTGAAATTCAATCAAAAGGGATTAGAAAGGAACGAGATAGCAATTTAAGGGCAGGAGCCACGCCAGTCTCTGTGAGAGTTCCAGAGAACCTTTGAGATGGGCAGACTCAGAGCACCTACAATGGTGACAGCCTGAATGGGCTGATCACAAACAGGTATTCTCTACTCAATCCTTTAACTGACAGGATCTGGAATAACTCAAGGACAAACCTGGAAGAGACCCTGAGAGATCTTGGAGAGAGAAAACAGAGGATCCCAGGCCCCAGACCCAGGATCACACACAGGACCAACCTGACCTTTCTCCAGGACGGCGTTTTCTTCCCCATGGGAAAAGGAAACCTCCACTTGTTAACATTAAACAGATCTGTATCTGAATGGGCATTGGTATTCAAGTCCATTTACTCTCTGAACAGTCAATTTGGTTTTAAATCACAAGAATGAATGTTGATGTCAGAAGTGGGATACCATAATCACATATCTGTAACATGGGGATGGAAGGGCATTAGGATCTATAAGCTGAGGAAATGGCAGAAGCTGTCTCTGGGCAAGAGGCTGTCATGATCGAGGGGTGCCTGTTTGGGCACTGAGATGCAGAGTTGTTCATGGCCTGATGACAGGCCAGAGAGATGGAGATGCTACTCCTTGGTGAGTCAGAGAATGAAGGGTAGATCTCTCACTAGAGACTTAGGGCATATATCACCGCAAATCGTGTGTCATGTTAAAAAAAAAAACAAACAACCAACCAACCAAACAAAAACCCAGAAAAATATTTACCATCTCTTTCTGATATAGTTTTTATTTTGCCTTTTGAGCTCATTTAGGAATGGTAGCTACTGTTTGGTAGTACAAAATTATAAACGTTAATAAATGAATACAAAATCTTCCTCTCAGAACTGCTGTGAATAGGTAAATGACATTAAAAATTTCTGGAGTTTTTAAATAAGATTTTTTATTTTCCCCCAGTGAAAGTTCAGAGTTTCTAAATTTGTTTCAAAATATTTTTTTTTTTTGGCTGTGTATTTATGTATCAAGAATTGGTGAACCAAGTGTTTACACTAAAATATTGTGTTCCATTTAAAAACAGTTGCTTTGGTTACTATTAGTAGAGCAACCTTATTTATACATTAAAAACATTAGGATGACAAAGGTGAGATTTCGACAATTTCTTTTTATACTCCACAGGATATAACATGCATTTTATGTTTTTATATAGCATAGAATTTTATGTAGACAAGAAACATTTGCCTTATGTGAAAATTGAATATGTCTCTGTAACTTTAAGGCCAGCTAACTTCTGACCTTAAAAGCCATAGTGCAATCTCTTGATTAAGAGAAAACATTCTTGTATTCATTACCACACTTATGATGTGTGTGGTAAGTGGCAGACATCACTTCATTTGAATACCCAGGTATTCAAACCAAGATTTTTTTATAGCTATATTTATGATAAAGTTGTGGGACAGGTTAAAAAATTACACATCAATTCTTGATCTTCCTCCTGAGACCCATTCTATTCTAGATACACTCCCTCCTCAGCTCCCAAAAAAATCCTCCTAAAAAAACCCGAAAGCCACAAACACACACTTTTTCTGTCATATCCTTAGTTCTTCCTCAACATGAAAGAAGAACCAGATTGAAACTCTCAGCTTCAAAATTCCTGAGGCAACCTTTGAATTGATCCAACTCTCTTTCTGGGATTTGCAGGAAGTACTTTCTTTCCACCATTCCTGGAAGATTCTTGGAGGAAAGAAAAAGATGTGTCATGCCTGTGTTGTTAGCTTTCAGGCCTCCCTTATGTTGTTCTAATGCTGAATGAGAGGTATATTTCATTCATACATGTAGTTATCAGCATTACAACTCAGAATGACTGTCTTTCTAGATTTGCTATGAAGGGGCAAAAGTGGAATCAAGAAGATATTCTGATACAAAAAGTAGCATCTTGTGATTGTATTCAATCCATTTCCCAAAAGAATTCTAAGAAAATTAAAGAGTAATAGCATAGGGAGTCTGCAATTTCTGTACATTTACTTCTTTTTACATATAGGTGTTGGTTTGGTTGCTTATTGTTTTGTGGAACTGTTGGGTCATATAAGTCAAAAATATGCTGTGCATCACTTTTCTGTATCCCTTATGCATGTCAATACATCCCTCTTTGTAGTCATAAACTAGTAGAGTTATTAATAATTTTCAAAACCATAAGACAATATTTGAAAATCTTCCATACATGACAAATAAAACAATACACAAATTAAGTGAAAGTAGATTTTTACTCTTCTCTGATAGACTGATTTTTTGTCAAGGCTGACAAGTAATGCTTTACTTAAGCTGACAAATGCTTGATTTCATTCCCATTTCCTTAGGAAAAATTAGGATAGAAAGAATTTAAATTAAGATCCAAGAATTTCCTTATCTTTGCTACTCACTGTAGTACTTAATTCCAGTTTGACAGTTTTCATACACAGATAATATTTTTACATTTAAAACATACTACAGGTTCTAAGAATTCTAAGATATTACTCGCTTATATCCTCTTAGAGGAATTGTATCTCCGAGAACAATTTGGACAAACATATTCTCAATTGCAAAGATTTTTTTTGAAATTCTGTTCTAATTAAAGCATTGAATAGCATCGTATGTGTCAAAAAAATACTGTAAGAACTTTTCTACAAATCCTTCAAAGAACAGTAATTGGTTTGGGTACCTCTTTATTTTATAGTCATTTGAGAACAATAAATTTAACTCTTTTTTGGCTATATATGCAAAATGAACTGTTCACATAGCAGACTGTTTGTATTATTGTGTCCAGAGATCCTAGTATAGGTTCACAACACAGACTTCATGACAGAGACCAAGATATACATCACTTTTTCTTCCCTTCCAGAGACCAGTTAAGAAGTTTGATATAGGCGAAGTTTGTTAGCACATTTTGGGGGACATGCGTAGGGTTTCATTCTCAGAGTTTAATCTAAATATATCCTCAAGAAAAATGTCAGCCTCTAAGAAAAGTTTCAGTCATTTTTTCTTCTAAGATCCCAAGATCTGTAGTGCAACAACCAAATAAGATGCATTAAAGCATACAGAAGAGCAGAAATATACTTGTTTTGCTATTGTGTTTGGGGAAAAAAAAAAAAAATCATAGAATATGTGGGTACCTGAATAAGCTACCTTATCTTCTGATGTCAGAAAAACAGAGAAGTAAAACAGTCCTGTGCTATCTGCAAGCCACATGTGAATACCCTGGGGCATAAAAAAATAACACTAAACACTGTGTTTAAACAATTGCTTTTGGTCCTGAGGTTTTCAGCATGATATCCTTTTCTTTTAGGTGCATATTAGCAAGTTAAAAAAATTGCGTTCCTTCCCTTTAACCCCAGAGGTTAAAGGGCTGGCATTAATCCTGAGAAGATGTACAGTTACAAAATCTGGTGCTTTGAGGTGTCACCTGTGATATAGTACACTGCTTCCAGTGCTGGCTGATCTGGTGTATGTAATTGAGGTAACTTAGAAGAAGAAAAGCGAGGAAAAGAATATTTTTCCAGTGCTAAGAAATAGTCTGATTTAAATTAGGCATATTCCAGATGATTATAAAAGGCTTAAATGACAGAATACCAGTTATAAAGAGAGAATGGTAAAGGAGTTGGAAAAGAGAGTGGATTGGAAGAGAAAAGACAGAGATTATGCATGATGAAAAAGTGGTTTGCTGCTCATATATTCTTTTAACTCTAGTCTCTGAGTTTTAATTGGAAGGATTTATAAAACTGTTATTGTTAAAAGTCTACCAACTATCACAATGTATTGCCAGCCTAAAGATCCACCTGTATTTGTTTTCTATTTCCTGATAGCCTTACTATTCCACTGTCTAGTCAACAGGGAATGATTGAACACTCCAAGATTTGATTATTTATATAATCAAATAAATATATATATATAATAAATATATATAAATATTATATAATATATAATAATATAAATATATATAATAAATATATATAATTTATTGAATATATATAGTAAAAATATGGATTTATAGCAATTAGAAACAACAGTCATGGAAAACAATGCTGATAACACAGGAATGTTTTAGTTATTGCTGAGCTGTGCTTAGGCAGAGTCAAGGCCTTTTCTGCTTCTCACCCCACTCTATCAGCAAGGAGGCTGTTGGTGCAGAAGCTGGGAGGGAACACAGTCAGGGCTTTACCTATGAAACCATCTGTATCTCAACTCATGAGTTTTCCTACTTTTATTCTTCCAAGTATTTCCTTCATTGTCCTGGGAGGCAGTGAAGAAATACCTGCATTGGTTTTAGCTGCCTAATGGAGTTAAGTTACAACAGCCTATTTGAAGTTAGTTTCAACTACTTTTTGTGGGCTAGGGTTTTTTTGGGGGGGGAAATTGTTTTAATTAATTAATTTTAAAATAAAACATTTGCTGTCTTTCTTATACCTATTTACATTGCACACTTAAACACTTTTACAGGAATTTCTTCTGAGGACATTGATGGACAGATACGCTAACAGTGTGTGATTTGAGCACTTTTCCTAGAAAAAGTTTAACACCTTTACTTTATCATTGATCCAAACCCATTTAAGTAATATTTTTTTGTTATTTTCAAGTTCTTTAAGTTTATTTTGCTTCACTAAAGTGCCTTGCATTCCTCTAAGATTATAAGACTTTCAATTTTCATAAGTGGAAAAAGCCCTTATTGATCAGTTTTACTTGCAGAGTTAAGAGATGATTCCATATACAGCTTTGTGGATTTCAGTTTCTACAAAGACCTCTTCAAACCACATGCAGAAGTAGGATTAATCTGTGCTAGGTAAAATGCTGGTGTCAGTCAATAAATGTGTTGATGCATGGGATAATTCAGCAATAATTCAGTTTCTGCTTTAATATTTTTATTACTTTCTCCAAACCATATATCTTCTCATTCTAAAATTAAACAGGTGCAATTGTTCAGAACAGTAAACTTAGAGTGTGATTGCACGAACATAAACCATAATGATTCCTCATCTTCATAACTCAGCAACAGTTAAACCTAGATGTGATTGAGATGCATATAAATGAAATTTCACTGCATTTTCTTATATGTTTTTATTTGTACTACTGATATCTCTGCTTTTGATCCCCTTCTGCCATTATGTCTGCATTTGTTAGAGTCATCTGAGGATCTTAGTTATATGTTAATGTATTTTGAAATATTTGTTCCTCTAAAATAGAAATAGTGGATTATACATGTGAAAGTATACTAATATAGTAATTGATATCTTTTCAATCAATTATCTTTTTGTTGTCATGTATTTCAAAGCTCTTTTTCACTGAAATAATTGCTTTTTTTTTAATAACAGGTTAAGTTAAACAGAGAGAAGATAAACTTTCCTATTTTAGACCTATACCTATTTTAGCTGCACTTGGTAAAAATGAGTACATAATATTTGTTCTATTAAAGATATTAACAAAATATATATGAAAAAATCTTTGTTTCATTAATAACTATGAAAATTCTGAAAATTACAACACAAGCTCTTCTGAAGTTCTGTAGAATTTATTAGTAGTTAGGTTGTACTAGAATAGATTTAACATTTTTTTATCATAGTTATGTTTCTGAGATGCTCTTTTTTTCTTACTGTGCTTACACGTCACACCTGCTAAGCATGCAAAATGCAAGTTTCAAGCATAATAATTCCTGAAGTGCTCAGTGATGCTGAGACTCTCACCAATAATGAAGAACAACACAAGTACATGCCATGAAATCACACAGCCTTCCAGATTTCAGAAATCAAGGATTAAAAACTTGCTAAACGAGTAGATAATACTTTAGTTGTAGGAATTTGATTTTTTTCCCCTTGGATTACTCCCTTTACTTTCTCCCTTGTTTTCTCAAAAGTTATCACTACTTCGGTTTAGTAATGTAAAAATGGGTGATATAAATAAATTGTATAATGAAAAATGAATAAAACTGTTAAGCTAATTAATTTCAATTAAAACAAGAATCCTGTTCTCTTTTTTAATACCTATAAATGCATTCTCTCACTGGATTTATGTTAAGGGTTCTTCCACAGAACTCTGTTAACCCTGTAGTAGTGTCTCCAAATTACCAGCTAGCCTGGCCATCTTAGTATTTTGCATAATTAGTTCAAGATCTAAATGCAATCAATTATTTCAGTTTCATGGAACAGAACTTAGAAGATATTTTGATCCTAAGATTTGGTGGGGAAATAGCAATGGATCTTGTGAAAAGCTATCCTAAATTAGTAAAGTAATAACACTGATTTTCCATAACTGGATTAAGGTTGCAAATAGCACTGATAAAGGTGGGTTCCTGCCTGAACATAGACTTAGTGTGTCATTTCAGATATTCTAAGGTATCTGAGAAACCTGCAAGGAATCACTGTTCTTTTTTACAGGGATCAGACAATTGGAAAAGATCTCTTATGCATCAAGGTGAGCAACTGATGATAAGTCAGGGTTGATATCAATAAGAAATAAAGCGTGACACTAGTCACTTACAAAATGCCAACCAACACTTAAAAATGCCTATACACCCTTCTTGAAATAATTCTACTCCACTACCTGAACTCTTAGCTATATCCCCTTCCACAGGAAGTGTGGATTACAAGAGCATATCCCCTCTTCTGGAAGCTGAGCCTCTTACTTACATTCCTCTCCTACACAAAGCATGGGTATTCACACTTTCAATTCATTTTCCATTCCCTACATCTCACTGACCCAGTCACGGGTGAGAAGATACCCCACAAGTTGCCGCAAGCACACTCACAATAGGGGTGCTTAGTTCTTGCACCACATAATGACAACCCATCAGCTTGGTGCAAGCTGCTCCTGAAGTCCCACAGAAAGGCTGCTGTATCAGATCTATGCTGAGGTTGTGCTGCTGGTGCTGGGATGTCTTGCAATGTCAGAGCAGGTTTTGACTGCTATTCTTTCCCACCCTGTGCCTTTACGGTATTTCAATATTGCTTCTATGGTTCATTTCCAGCTGATTCCTTTGTTTCAAAAAACTCTTTGTAATCCTTTGCTTTCAGTTTAATTCAGATGATTAATGTTCCTCTTTAATCACGAGAAAAAACAAACACCAAATGTAACTAAGTGGCAAACCTTTGAGGACTTTTTTTTCCAGCCTGTATGAAATTTTGCAGCCCATTCCTAGATACTAAGCTCCTTCCAAGCCCTGCGAAGGGAGGTTAAGTAGGCATGTAGCATAGCTTGTTGGCTCAATGGTCAAGAAACACATCTCTCTCACCTTATTAAATCTTATGAAATCACCATATTTCTGAACTCAAGCTCATTTCCATGGATATTCTCCTTCTGGTGCAGTGAACTCCGGTGTTTTATGGTGAAAGAAGATGAAAGAATATTCTAGGTGTTCATATGAGGGAAAGTATAAATCAGACTACTAAAAAATAGAGGAATCTTAGGCCTGAGAGTAATGATCATGCCTTATACTATTTTCTAGCTGATTACAATCAAATAACTCCAGGAATATTGCAATTTTTTATTTTTTCTTGAAATGTAAAGAGTCATCCTTTGATACTTCTGTGAAAAAGTATTCCAAAATAAATTCTTTTGATTCCCTTCTTTATTTGTTAGAACACAGGAGCACATGTTCTGTTTTCTCTGAACGATTCTTTCAATTGTAGGTTTGCCATAACTTCTGGTGTTTTGGTTTGTTTGAGGTTGATTGGATATTTTTGGTGGCATAGACATGGTCACTTCCTTTAGTTTCTCTTAATATAGTGGTTTCTCTGTGCTTTTTTGATCGTTTTCGTTACTCTTACATAAGTCTCCTCAACTTCTGCAGAATTCTTTTTGAGATAGGAGACTAATAATACTCAGAAATACTTCATTATTTTTATATGTGTATATAATAAATAATATTAAATTATATAGGTATTTATATTTATAAAGATATGTAGCCTAAGTAGTATCTATTTATAAACCACTATCACACACCATATAAATGTGCATTAAATATAATTTAAGGCAAATAATTTCAATAAGCCCAATGCTTATTAGGAAATAATGCCGTGCCCATTATTTACTGTGTCTTTATGTAGAATCTAGACAATGATGTCTACTCATTGTCATGTACTCAGTGAATATGTCTAAAGCTATCAAGAAAATGAATTTTCTTGAATGAAATGAGTTTTAATTGAAGGTTTAAGATAACAAACTTTCAGGTATATCAAGCACTGTGGATGATAGTTTAAAAAGCTTCAAAGAAAGATGAGAAATGTTAATGGAAGACAACAGCCCAATGGACTATTAAATACAAAAAAAAACCCACTGTGGCTCTGAAACAGAAATTTTTGTAAGTATGACAGCCTGCTGGGGGAAGTATTGACAGGTTTATGCTGCGTTTTTACTCTTCCTTATACATCTGCCACAAGAAATAGTGTATGAACTGCAAAGGTATTCGATCTGATTTATACAGTTCTTATTGTTATATTTCCTCTGCTACCTGAAGAAGACAAATCTGTGCCCTGAACCTAAAAGTTTTATTTCTTTGTACTGGGTCTCACTAGAATGGAGATAATTTTTTTTTTAATACTTGCACAGTGACATGTTTTGGATTTGAGATTAAAGTAGCATTGATATACTGACAATATTTTATCAATATCAAATATTTTCTTGTTTTCCCTCTGCCCCTGACAGTGAGTAGCCTAGGGATGAGCAAGAGGTTTGGTGGATACTCAGCTGGGTCAACTGACCCAAATTGACCAAAGACATATTTCACAACACATAACATCATGCTCAGCAGGTGGAACTGGGTGTTTGCTCTATCCAAGGTAGTTGTTGCTTGGATACTGGCTGGACATCAGTCTCCTTGTGGGAAGTGGTGAATGTTGCCTTTTCATTATTACCTTTTTTTTCCTTCTTTGTTTTACCCTCCTTCCCTCACATGTTAAACTGTCTTTATATTGACCCATGAGATAAAGAATGTTTTTGATTTTCTTTCTGCTCCCCTGTTTGAGAGGGATGGGTGAAGGAGGTAAGCATTTGGGGGAGTGCTTAGTTGCTAGCTGGCATCAGACAATCATATCCTCCTTAATATGTGTTGCTGAAGTCATTATGATGTAACACCATAGGTTTTTGGTGTGAGGCTTTTGGTTTTGTTTGCTTGTTTGTTGTTGGGTTTTTTTGTTTGTTTGTTTGTGGTTTTTTTGCTTGAGAGGCAAAAAAATACAAAATCCATAAATTATTTCATAATAATTTTATTGGGGTTGAAACTTCAACCTTCCAAAAGGAAGAATTATGAAATTAATGTTCTCTGCAAAATTTTAGTTGTATGTGTAAAGAATTTGCCCCTAACTGCATGAGCATGAATTCCAGTGAACCTATCTATTATTCTATTTAGTTTCCAGTACTCTCATTTACTACTGTGGTTTATGTTTATTGTTCATTGAGAAGTAATTGACTTTATTAACTACATACTTTTCAAAAGCCTTTTCAAATAAAATGGAATTATTTTACCTCACAAACATTTGTGCAACACTTGGTCCTCCAGTGTTCAAATGCCATATTGGTTATTTTTATTAAGGTCCTGCAGCACTAATGCCATAAATGGAAAATCAAAATGTGATCCATATTTAACTTTCAGACTCTCAGAGCATGACTTGGTTATGAAAGTATGGACATTTAATGTCACTTAGAACAGCCTAGGGCATCTGACACAGTCAGGTGAGGTTCACAGAACTGGCACAAGATTTGAAACAAACACATCCTTCTGAAGCAGTAGGTGAAGGCTGTGAGGATCAATTTAGCAGCCAAATGCTACTGCATGCATATATGTGGGCAATTGAATTGAGCCAAAGTGTCTCAGGTTAGTTAAATCAGCCAAAATTAGGAAGAATTACATTGCCCTAGATACCCAAAAATATATCAACAATGAGGATTGTAGATAGACCAAAGTTTGTCTGAAATGCAGTCAGAGAAGTGAGGTTCACCCAGGTAAGTAGCATAATTTCAGTATTTCCACCAAGAATATTTTATTGTCTTAAGTAACATGAAACAGTGCTTTTATTTTCTCTGTGCTGGATTGTGTCTGGTTAGCTGAAATAAGGAGTAGGAATTCTGTCTGTGCTTCTTTAAATAAGTACAGCTTATGCCAGATGAGGACTGTCTGAAAATCCCTTCTTACAGCTAAACCTACCTAACTCATATTCTTGGATATGGATGACAGTCTTTCTTTCCTATGTTAAGCACTTCCAGAACCTGGGGTGTTAGGTGAGTGAAATAGATCAGGAACTGAGATACTGAGGTTTACCTTTCTTCTCAACTTTGAACTCCTACCTATTAGAAGGAGTAAGATTGAAGCCAGGTTGGAATACAAACAATGATCATTTGAATAAATATGATGATAACTCACAGAAAATCAGGAAGAAACCAGTGGCATTTATATTCTAAAACCTATAAATGCTCATTTTCAATGTGAATAGCATATGTTTCAGCTCATGTTTCCAGGAATGTGTATGCACTATTGTAAAATCATGCGGAGAAAGAAATTGCTCTATCTGTTTTATAAATCATTAGAGGGTAAAGGTATGAGATGAATGTCCATGTGTTTAATTCACTGTCCTCTGCACTGCAATAGCCGCAGCTTCTTTACAGACATCAATATGCAAACTTTGAGTAGTGTAAAGGTAACACTTTGTTTCAAATAAGGAAAGAGGGATTCCAGAAATTCTTCATCTACAGATTTCCAGGGCATGCTATTCCTTCATTTTGAGTTGTTTATAGCAGTGCACTAAGTAACAATAGCAATATAATAACTGTTATGCATCTGTTATTCCTGCTTTGAAATAACATATACTCTTTGAAACAACCCAACTAAAGCAGAATGTACTTGAAAAGACATCAAAGATGTAGGCCATAAGACAGATCTGAAAAAAAGTATACCTTTTTCTGCAGATTATTTTTATGAGTTCAGCCACACAATGTTGAGTCTAATTTCTGAGTTGTGTATGAAAAAAGTAATATTTTGCTCTTGTTATAAATCTGACCATTTCAGCCATTTCATCCACCTAACCTTTTCAGAATAGAACTGAATATACTTGTTTACAAGTAAGCTTCCTTTATTGAAACTCTAAATAAAAATAGTATTACATCACTTGTTCATTCAAATGTGCCTAATCAGTTTTGCTGCTATGGTTACTGTCAAATATAGTTTTTCTAAGGCTGGAACAGAGAAAAGATGAAACAGGTATCCAATCCTATCTATCTATCTATCTATCTGTCTGTCTGTCTGTCTGTCTATCTATCTATCTATCTATCTATCTATCTATCTATCTA
>JAWWMP010000001.1:71348844-71386113 GCA_035047865.1 Dendrocincla tyrannina
TTTGCTCTCCATTGCTGGTAAAATCCTTGCAAGAATACTTTTGAACAGATTAGTACCTGCTATTGCAGAAGAACTTCCACCTGAAAGCCAATGTGGTTTCATTGCCAACAGGAGTACCATAGATATGGTATTTCTCCTCAGACAACTGCAAGAAAAGTGTAGGGAACAGAACAAAGGACTCTATGCAACTTTCGTTGACCACACCAAAGCTTTTGATACTGTGAGCAGAAAAGGCCTGTGGCAGATTTTGGAACGATTAGGATGTCCCCCCCAGTTCCTCAAAATGGTCATCCTGCTACACAAGGATCAGCGCAGCCAAGTCAGATATTGCAATACACTCTCCAAGCCCTTTTCAATAACCAGTGGTGTGAAACAAGTTTGTGTTCTCGCACCGACCCTATTCACAGTCTTCTTCAGCATGATGCTCCAAAGGGCCACAACAGACCTCGACGAAGAAAATGGCATTTATATCTGATATGGTATTGATGGATGCTTATTCAACCTAAGGTGACTGAAGGCCCACACTAAGACCATGAATCACCTTGTCCGTGAGCTGCTTTTTGCTGATGATGCTGCTCTGGTTGCTCATAAAAAAGCAGCTCTGCAGTGTTTAACATCCTGCTTTGCAGAGGCTGCTGGGATCTTTGGGCTGGAAGTCAGCTTGAAGAAGATAGAAGTTCTCTATCAACCTGCACCTCAGGAAGTTTTCCATCATCCCCACATCATCATATGTGAATCAGAGCTTAAGTCAGTCCAGCAGTTCAGCTATCTGGGAAGCATCATTTCCTCAGATGGTGAGATTGACAAAGAGATAGACAACCGGTTAGCGAAGGCATACAGAGCTTTCAGAAAACTCTGTAAAAGAGTCTGGCACAATAAACACCTGAAGAAAAGTACAAAGATTATTGTCTGCAGAGTCTACTCTCCTATATGGTTCTGAATCATGGGTCATCTACCGCCACCACCTGCAACTCCTTGAGTGCTCCAATCAGAACCGCCTCCGTACAATCCTAAACATCCACTGGTCTGATTACGTGTCTAATGTGTCTGTCCTTGAACAGGCAGAGATCACCAGTATCAAGGCCATGCTGCTGAAAACACAGCTGCGCTGGGCAGGGCACGTCTCCAGGATGGAGGATCACTGCCTCCCTAAGATTGTGCTCTATGGGGAACTCGCCACCAGCTGCCGCAAGAGAGGAGACCCAAAGAGGAGATACAAGGACTCCCTGAAACAATACCTCAGCCTTGACCATATTGACCACTATCAATGGTCCACTCTGGCCTCCAGTTGGGACAAATGGAGACACACCATCCATAACGCTGCTGCTTCCTTTGAAAACACACGCAGAATCAGCCTGGAGGAAAAAAGGCAACACAGGAAGAACCTTGCCTTGCCAGTAGCGCCGATGGAGACTTTCCACTGTGCCTTTTGCAATTGGACTTCCCTATCTTGCATTGGCCTTTTTAGCCATCAGCAAGCTTGCAGCAAGCGGGGATAAAGCTCTTCCCAAATCTTTGTTCACGAAGCCTAGCCATGATGACTATAGGTCCAGATTCACAAATAGAATGGTTTATTGAAGCAATAGGAAGGCAGGTTCAGGATTGTTGGTGATAAGTGCACTAAATGTACAGTAACAGAGAACTAGTAGTTATATACAGATGTGTCTGTACACACACACACACACACGTATCTAAATTCATACATGCACATATATCTACACACACACATATATGTATGTATATATTCTCAGGTCTACTCCAATGCAGTTGGAGGCACAAAGTTCACCTAAAGGTATTCCTTCAGGGAAGGAGAAGAGACAGAGTTTGTCAACTCGTCTTGAGCAAGCAAGTTTTCCCCTCTCTTTCTGCCCCAACCTTCTCTTTCTATGGTTTTGGTGACTGTGGTCATACACATAAGACATATTTTCTTTCTTCTTAATTTTAATTCTTAGGGGTGTGAAAACTAATATGTAAATAGGATTTAATGAGGGTGACTGTTACTTTCAGTGAGAATTTAGAGTTGACAGAAGAGGTAGAATAAGCACTGTGATCCTCCTACACCCACTGAGGTGGTAGTAAATGCTCTCTGACCTTTACCAGATAGTCTTTGTGTGCACCTTTATCTCTTCAAATGACAAAATTACTCTTTTCACTTTAATAGAAATTCCTCTGCAACTTCTAGCTTCTTTTTTTTTTTTTCTTTCTTTGTCCTGATTTCTTTTTGTTTGCTTTGTTTTGGTTTGTTTGTTTTTTGTTTTGTTTTTTTTTGTTATAGAACAGAGGTGGTCTCTGTATTTGTTCTGAACAGTGCACTTAGTTGTTGGAGTTGTTGTTGGACATCTGTTTGTTTCCTTAGTGCTGAGCTGTGTGTACAAAACACATTACCTCAGCTATACATAATTTAGGAAACAATACATATATGCGTATAAAACCAACCTTGTTAAGTCACCTGTGTTCAGAATTGCTAGAGTTTCAGAGGCTGATACAGTAAGTATTTCTTCTAAAATTTATGGGGTTCGTTTTATCAGGAAGCCATGTTAAACATCACCTTTTATAAATGTTGAAATGGATCAAAGTAGTTGACATCTGACCTTTCAAGAGCTTGTTTAAACTTACAGAATTGCATAGGAAATTACATACTGGAAGAAACAAGTAAAAGCTTCAGGACAGTAATCTGAATAGAATAAAACAGAAATGAATAAAATGAATGACTAGTAAGTTAGAAACTTACAGTAGAAACCTAAATTTTTTTTATTTATAATCTATAGCTTATTTTTGTGCATTCACTGCAAATGTAAATGCAAATTCAAGTAAGATTAATATAATTCTATCTGTATGTTTTTTTGTATTTATAGCTTTCATATTCATTAACACCCTTATCTGATGACACTGTTGTAATATAGGCCGTAAATATTCGCAAAGGGTTGAAAGGATAAAATGCTATTTTCAGGACTCGTCTGTTCATTGTCCACCAAGATTTAAACTTATACATTCATGAAATACAATTCTAGTAGGAAAAAAAATAATACTTAAAAAAATGTGGTTCCAGAATAAGAGAAAAGCTAAATAAGTATTTCTGTACCTACATTGGAAATCCTTCATAAGTAACAACTGCTTAATCTTTAAAAGGTCTTTGGAGGAGAATAGTTGGCAACTCCTGCAGGGTAAGTAGCAACTCAGACAGCAGTGTTTTTAAAAACTTGTTGCCCGAAGTTGAACAGTTGTTCATTCCTTCCTAATTACTTGTGATTCTAATCTTGTCAGTGAAAAAGTATATGGAACTGAGCATCTACTTTTATTGAAACTTAACACATTCTTTACGAGGTTCTATCAGCTTTGTCCTGTAACTGCAGTCTCTTTAAGTCCCCTATAGGATTCTTTATTTCACCCAGTATTAACCTCCTCAGAGCAAGGGTCTCACTGACACCACCTCAAATATTTACTATTGATTCTATGCTCTTACAAAGCCCAAAGAACATACTGCTACATGTTCAACATGCACATAAGCAGGTACAGAGTCTGCACAACAAGCTATTATTCCTAGTGGTCTATTACATAGCCCAAAGCAAGAATTATATTACTGAATATATGATCATTAATTGAACAGAAACTGACTCTATTTCAAGGTCATCTCTAGAAGGGCTGAGTAAAAATGGTTATCATTTCTGAGAGTTGACTAGCTGATACCTACCTTCTTACAGTATTTCAGGTAAGCATAAATTTCAAGGCACAATTTCTGGATGCCTGTCCATAAGGTACTTCAAGCAAGGCCACTACACAATGTTAGATAAATGAACTTCCAAAAGCAGGAAAGGTTTCATCATTAAAAGATTATGATAAGTATTAGTTTTGATAGTTCTTTTTGAAAAGCACTTCCTAAGAGAAGAAGTAGGGGATAGTGATGAAAGCTATGCTCCATTGAATGAGAAAATTTGAAAGAGCTCACTGGTACATGAAATGAAGAATGATATTCCAGGTATATTTCAGAGGGAAAAAAGAGATTTTGAAGTTCTGAAAGTGATCTGTTTTATGTTTATCTGCACAGAGACCTAGTATTCTGTTTTGCTCATTACAGAGACAACAGATCTGTTTTGCTCATTACAGAGAGAGAAGAGACTCCTTTAGTTAGATCAGAAGAGTCAGTCTTCCTGCTGACTACTTTGGTGACTTCAAGTAAGTCATTCAAATGTGTTTATTTGGTTTCTTTAACCTGTATTTAATCATCTCACCAAAATATACCTAATATTTTGCACAAAGTCAGTGTATGATGACTACATTAAGGAAAATGTCAGTGTTTGTGCTTCAAAAGAACACACAGAAATAGAAGGCGTTAAGGTATAAAGACGACATTTCTCAGATGTGGGATCTAAAGGTGTAAAGCTTTTGGCATCATATTCTTTTGTTTTTATATTCAGCCTGGACTACCTTCTAGAGAAAAGCAATGAATTCCAAACTTATCTCTGCTTGAAAATAGGAAAAAAGGGATGAAGAATGAGGATGAGATTGAAGTCACAACTGTACATGTACACAGGAAAAAAAAAAATCATATGCTTGAGAAGAAGTATCTGTGAGTATAACAAAAGAAGTTGATTGACTGACTCTTCAGATCATAAAAATATATTAGCAAATCACTGTTCCTTTCCTCCATATTTGACATAAGGAAATCTTATGTTTGTGAATAAATATATTTATTTTAATTCACATGAAGGGTAAATAGCACCTGACATGCTATCACGGCTTAAAATTATTTTTCTTAGTCTTGTATACATGTTGATGTTTAAGTACAATTCTGAGATCTCAGGTTGAAGATTCTCAGAAATAAGAAACATTTAAGCAAGATCTTATGGCTGTATCTACACTAATAGTGTTAAGTCTGCACTAAAATTGCTCTGAATTGTTCCTGGGTATGAAAGGCAAATCCATGATACAGCCTTTTTCTATGCTAGCAAAGTGCCTTAGGCTCCCAAATACTGCCGATTGGGCAAGAATAACTTAGGAGATAAACCTAAGTTTATCTCCTAAGTTATCTCCTAAGTTTATCTCCTAACATGATCAGGAATTACTAGGGCAAGTGTTATTTGAAATGGGTTAAATCTGTGCCAGGGTCCATGCCAACAGTCTATTAAAACTGTGTAAACACAGTTCAGTATATGCTAAATTTAATACCACATATTCACATTTTATGGTAACTGTACCCAGGTTTTGGTACATTTGTTTTATGTCTGAATTAAAAATAATACCTTGCAAGTAGATGCAAAACCTATATATTTCTATTTCCTAACAAAGCTATAAGAAATCATAATACCAAAATGCTTAAACCTTTATTTTCAAATATGAACAATATGAAGGATAACTAGAGAACATAAACCTGAAGGTGGATTGTAGAATTTATGCAATTTGCATGTCAATAGTATGCTTTGCCTTCTGACAAACCAGTTCATTGGGATTCTATTTCTCTCTTCAACAGACAGAAAGAGAGCCAAAGGATTGGAACAGGTAATAGTTGGAGATCAAAGTGATTTCTCTAAAATGGCAAAAGGAAACAGTGCAGATTAGAACCAGAACCAAATATCCTGCCCTATGTAGTCTTTAATAAGTACCAAATTTGTCAGGCTCTCCTAGCTCCTTTTCAAAGGGATGGAGTATGAACAAAAATTGTATTAGATTTTTAACAGCATTTGTGGAGTACCTTGAAGTAGGTAGCATGAAATATAAGAAATATTCAATGTTAGCTTTTGTTTCATAATATTCTATGTATCTATTTCCATCAACACAATCTACTTGCCTATGAGATTTTTAAGCTTGTCACTTAACCCCAATTGTCAAACATAAACTGCCACCAAAAACCATGAAGTCTTGCAGACTCAAATTATCCACTATAGGAAACAATTGTTATAGTTAGTATAACAGATTTTTGAGTAATTTTGTTCATCCACAGTTAAATGAGCAAGAAGAACTGAAACTCCTATTTCATAATGAAGTAACGGTGGAAAATGTGTCTAGTTTCTTAAAAAAGAAATACTCATAGGTTGAGTCTAGAAAATATGTTACTCTCATTTTTAATGTGTTAAACTGGTAAAATCAATTTTTTAACATCTTTCCTAAAAATACCCCATACAAACTTATTAAGATCAGACAAGTTAATTGGTTCCATTTTCTGGACAACTCATCTGCACATGAAGAAAGATACAAGCTGCTTTTCCTACTTTCCTGTGGCTGAACTTACTTGTTTTAGTTTGGAATTCCTCAAAGAAGATACAGCTTATATTAGTCTAACTGTATCATAAAAAGGGGACTACCCAGTGTTCATGAGCAAACACCTGTCAGTGTCATGATTAAACAGAAGTAATGATCACAATTTGAAAATGCACGTTCAGGTCTAATAAGGAAAGAAGAAAGATATAAAATGCAATATTTCACAGTTTTCCATTTACTGTGGATTAGCCCCGGTAGGGAACCAAGACCCACACTCACTCACTCATCCTTTGCAGAACTGGGGAGATATTAAAAAGATAAAAGTGGTAAATAGCAAAAGCAAAAGTGGTATATGCAATCTACATGATAAAAATAACTGATTCACTACTTCACCACTTCCAGGAAAGCAGGATTCCATCATACCTAACAGTTACTTGGAAAGACAAATATCATAACTTTTCCCCTCCCCTTTCCTCCTTTTACCAGCTTTTTTAGTGAGCATGATGTCATATGGTATGGGTCATCCCTTTGATCAGTTGAGGTCAACTGTCCTTGCTCTTTTCCCTGACAACTTCCTAGAATCATAAAGTCACAGAATAGTTTGGATTGAAAGGGATCTTAAGGCAAAATCCAGACCAATCCTGCTATCATGAGCAGGAACATCTTTCATTAGATCAGATTGATCAAAGCCCATGCAACCTAACTGAACATTTCTAATGATGAGGCATCCACAACTTTTCTGGGCAACCTATTCCAGAGTCTCACCACTCTAACTGTGGAAAAAAAAAGAAATATCTTCTTCAGGACCAGTCTAAACCTACCCTCTTTCATTTTCCCTATTGTCCCTTGTCTTGCCATTTCCAGGCCTTGGTTTCCAGGTGTTAGAGTTTCAAACCTAAGTTGGAATTCCTTCCAAAAAAAACTTAGAGCCAATGCCTTAATGTTGGTAAAGATGGTTAACAAAAGACACAAAGGATGTGCATATCCTGATGTTATCTGCCTTAGCCAGCCTTTTGTTCTGATCTCTCCCCAGCCTGGAAAGGGGATGGAAGACGGGCTCGAGGCAGGGAAGGAGCTGGTGTTTCTGCTTTCTGTGCAGGTCGGGAGCTCAGCTCTCGGCAGAGTGAGAAGGACGGGGGACACACACTCCAATCCCATCATCACTGGATACTGGATTGTGTTCCTTTTTCCCTTCTCCAACTCGACCGTTTTCATCCGTGAGCGATGATGAACTCCACAAAGATTGCCATGAGGAAAAGAGGTGGGAGAAATCCCTGTTTCCTGCCCCTGCGGAGGCAGGATTGTTGCTGCTTTGCTTTACCATTTCTCATGGGAGCTGACCTGGGAACTGCCCGCCATCACCCTGAGAGAGATCCCAGCCGGCCAGGCGCAACATTGCCACTTGCTGTCCGTAAATATAACTGCAACCCCTGAGAGAGAAGCCAGTGGCTGAGGCGCAACATCGCCACCTGCTGTCCGTAGATATAATTGCATTCCCACCCCTTTGGTTTGGGGGGGGGGGGGCAGCCAAAAAACCCTTTAACTGCATGTTTTGTCGTTCGGGGGAGGGGTTTTTATTACACACTGTTGTTGTTTGGTTCTTTTCTGGATATATATATATATATGTCTTGTGGTTAGGAGCTGTTATCCTTATATATATATTTTTTCCTAATTAAAGTTCTGTTCTAAATTTAAAGGAGAGGGATTATTGCTTGGCCAACATAGATATCTTAGTTCTCCTTTGAACTAAGACACCAGGTCTCTCTCTCTCTGTGCACCCTGAGTCTTCTAACTTGCATGGTAGTATGAGAAGCAGAGAAGGCTTGATGTTGCGTAAGCTTTGTTCAGCAAGAACTAAAACATCAACAACAGTGTTATCAACATTATTGTGGTCACAAATCCAAAAAGTGGTTCCATACCAGCTGCTATGAAGAAAATTAGCTGTCTGAAGCAAAACCCGTACACTATTTATCTTACACTGTTTCATAGTAAAGTGATAAAATTCTCAAAGAATAAGTGACATATAGAAGGTAGGTAATAACTGTAAATCACACTAATATTCACATTCTTCAAGATGAGGATAGAGAACCATACTAAGGTAATGTGCATTCTAAGATATTAAGGTTATTATTGCTAGTGAATAAATAGTTCTCTAAATTATGTAAAAATTATGTAAAATTAAGTATATGTCTAGTAGTGGACAAATAGATATAGTACAACATTAAAATTATTTAAATTATTATTTTAAGCTCTAGATGTTGCAATTATATTGTTTAAAATCTTGCTGCTGGTCAAGATTGTTAAGCAATAATGACTTCAATAGATTAAATAAAATTATTCTTGTATTACCACTTGTTATTCTGTGCATAGATGATTACCCATAACTATTTCACACAGGGAAATTCACCTGGAGAACGTCAAAACTGTACCGGGAAAGTATAATTCTATTTAAAAAATACTACATAGATGAGTAGGTAAATTTTAATTGACTGGTGTTTTGATTTCATAGGTATTATAAAACAATAAGCTACAGCTGACTAGAAATTATTCCTATTATCACATTTATACTGCAGTTCTCACAAAGGTTTATCTACAACTGTTTTTCTTTCCAATTACTTGGTCGCACATTGTATTCAGTAATCTGCATGCTGATGCATGAGAAGACCGTTTATTTAATCAGCAATAACAAAAATTACTTAGTGCAGTGTGAACACCGATAATTTTGATGAAGAAGATAAAGAGTGGGAAAACTACTTCAGAAAACAAGTGTAATTATTACTTGTTCTTAAATAAAGCAACTTGTTAAGTGAAATTTTGGAGGCAGAGCTATCAATGTACTATTTCTGTCTTATCAGATACTGAATAAACAAATGCCCTGACATAAAAGGAGAGGCTTCATCTGTGTTGTCATGTTAGTTCAAGATGACTGCATGTTGACATGTGTGTGGGCTTGAGTTAGGTACACACATCTGGCTTTCTTCATGCAGGAACTTTCTTTCAAAGGAAGGCAATTTAAAGAAGGCTGTCTTTCACCAGACCTTTGTTGATGCTCTGGCAATGTTTCAATTACTCCAGGAAGAGCATCAGAATGTTATGCTGAGAATCATGTAGCAGGCAAAAAGGAACACACCATATGGTGAAAGCTAAGAAACTGAATGCTAGACCAGTTAATGTTTTACAAATCCAAATTATCTAATGAACACAAAGATTTAGCAATAACACAGAAGAAACTGTTACACCCACTTCCACATGTACACTTCTGAGTATCTACCACTTTAATGCTAACATCACATTTCTACCACCTTTTGAGAGATGGGGCAAGAAAAATCTTGTTTTCATAGTTGATTTAATTTCTCTCTATCCTAATCTATTTTAGCTAGCAAAGAAGTAAATCAATTTTCCTCAAGTCAAGTCTGTTTTGCACATGTCAGCAATTGGTAAGTAATCTCTATCTTGATCTCAACCCATGGGCTTTCTATTTCCTATCTCTAAAGAGGAGGTGAGCAGCTGGGTGGAAGTTTGGCCTTTAACCCACCAAAACTGACTTTCCAAGTGCACTCTTCTGAGCATCTACACCTTTGTTCTGGTGCTGAAATAACCCTTCCACACTCCCTCTAGGCCTACAGATTGTCACTGTCAGTTGTTCTCATGGTTTCTCCTCTGGGGGATGTGATCATAGCTCACCAGTGATTCAGGTCCCAGGGTGAGAAAGAGCAGGGTGCCCATGGCAAGTGCAGCCCTCATGGCAGAGGACCCTACTCAGGGCTCTGGGAATGTGTTTCTCCTTCCTCCCTTCCTCCTTCCTCTCCCCCTAATCTTCCCTTTGGGGCCCTGCAGGTTAGGACAGCAAGTACTCCTGCCCCACCTCCTTATATAAAGGGCTATTTCTCCCTTTCCTGTCCAAGGTTTCTCAGGCTGTTGCATCCAGACAGCTAATTGTGCTCTCCAAGTCAACCCCTGCTTCCACCACTAGGACAAAAGTTGCAGTAGGGAGGGAAGTCTACTGGGCCAATAGACAGGTGTATTCTTCTTATGGTCCTCAAACGCTCCAACTAGAAAATAATGAGAGGGATTCTTCAAATCAAGGGTCACATAAGCCCAGCCTTCAGCTTTTCTGAAGAAAGTACCCTTTCTGAAAACATCTGTTGCAACTACGTATCTATACAACGATGAAAATGTCAGGGAATTAGATACACATATGATAAAATTGTTTAGAAGACTGTTAAAGAAGGTCAGTCTCATAAAACTTAACTGATCTTGACAGCACACTGCCAATTGTTATTTTTGTATATTACTACATTTTCAGAGCAGTCAGTCCCTAAGAATCATGTCCTACTTTACCTGTGAATGTGCAATAACTTAACTACAGATACTGATGGTCTTACCCACCAAGGCTGAGCTGGCCAGCCTAGAGAGCTCCTTCCTCGTTGAGGCAGGTTAGGATTGAGTTCTTGAGCGTGGGAAATTTCAGTACTTGACTCTATGTCAAAATATGGTACTTTTTGACCAGTTTCTTCGGGACATTCCACGTATGGAGGGTAAAATGTTTCATATCAGTTTTACTGATTTGAAGATAATTGATGTGACACAGGATTACTGATTTTGCTAAGTTATATATAATGTACTGAAAACACAATACAAATGTGACACTTAGCAAGTGCACTGCACAGTTCAAACATAATTCCAAAGAGATCCCATTACTGATCTCTATAAAATGTTGACCATCACTACTTCATGTTCCAAATCACCAGGAAGGAATACATGGGTTGAAGCCAGCTCAAGTCTGTTGAAATGCTTTTTGCTAGTTGTCTAGTTTTCAAACTCTCTGTTAGGCTGAGCCATATGGTTACTCCTTCTAGTCTGACTAACTCAGGGAAACATTTACACCAACAGTTGATCTGCTCAGCTGTTGATAGTGGTTTATCTATAATAAAAGTGACCCTCTGGTCCCCTTTGTGATCAGACTAAGTTGGCTTCCTTGCACTACTGTCTGAGCTGTACAGGCATATAACCCTTGCCCACCTCCACTAAGCCATCTTCCATTAGCGGATCTTATTCAGTGAGCCATATTGCACCTCTAGTGATTTAGTCAGTCACACCATTATTACATTGTTTATGGATCTGGACCCTCAGATTTCAATTGGTGTCATTATTTTCAAGGTTTTTACTCTTATCCTGTGCTTGAAATACATATCGCGGTAAAGATATCATTCCATCGTATAGAGCTGGGAATCTAGTCCTTTTGAGATGTTTGGGGTATTGTAATTATCCCAGAAGAACATGATTTTCCTACAGGTCTGGTATCTTTTCTGTTAGCCTTGTGAGGGTATTTTCATATATCCTAAAGAATCTGAAATGTCACTTGATGTCATTGTCTGGGTAGCCATATTGAGCTGTAGATATTTGTCTTCTGAATTATCAGTGTTAGCTAAAATGAGCTCTATTGTCAGTTTTCATGAGACAAAAATAAAAAAAAAAAATAATAAAAAATAGACTCTTCCATGAGACAACACAGTAGATGCATATGCTTATAAGCCAAGAACCTTTTCTGAACTGCTGATTGAACTCCATGGATTAAAGATGGAAAATAAAGGAATGATTTGGTTTTAAATATTGATTCTTACTGTCACTTTTAATAGTATACAGTATCCTGTCTGGTCTCAGGGTGGTTTCCTGTAGAACATGTTATATATTCTAACATCATGAAGAGGTCTCAAGTAATCTCTGCTATTCCAGAATTTTAACTGTCTAACCAGGACACTTAAACTTCGTCTGCAAATTTTCATGTCTTGAAACACAGTCTGGCTGAAAAATAACTTAATGTAAAATCCTCATTGTTTTTTATTAAATTAATTCAAATGGGTGCCATCCCACATCATGGAAAACTACTGAAGGTCAATCAGCAAAGTTATATTAAATTGCAGTAGCCAAGGAAGAGTAGCCATGATTGTGGTTAGACCTAGTTTTATTTAGCATCTTTATTTCTGTTTAGGATGAAGAAGTAAATGGCATATTAATTACATTTTCAGATGATATGAAATTGGAATGTATTGCAAATACCAATGTGGGTAAAGAAATAATCTTGCAAGACCAAAGGAAGTTTGAATTATTGGCAGGAAATAAAATGATAGTCTTGGGAAATATTCAAGCTGTACATTGGAGGGAATAACAATTCAGAAAGACTATCTGAAGGAGGCAGGAAAATGTTGTTGGCAATAAAGACTAGGGATGAAGATAATAGTAAACCTAATGTAAACTTCAAGGTACTGTAGAGACAAAAAAAAAAAAAAAGCAATACAGAACTGCAGAAATAAAGATGCTGGAATGTAAACTCAGATACTCCTTGCTTTTTGATGCTAGAAATTAGTTTTTATAATACTGAGCAGACATGACACTTTAAAATGAAAAATAGCTTGGCAAACTGGAAAAAAATAGAAATTAAAATAAAATCAATTCACTGTCTGGAAGAACTAATGAGAACATTAAAGAATAAAGAATCTGCATACTGTAAATTAGTTACAAGGAATTGCTAATATGAACAGCAATTTGAAGTATCTGAAGGGTACAAATACTGAAAAAGAAGAGCTGTAAATAAGAAAATTAGATGATATTTACTCAAATTAAAATCGAATTGTTAAGGTAACCAAGACATTGTAGATACATATGTCCATTTTATAACTGTTCATCTTTAGAGATAATTGCATACATTTCTGTGACCAATGTTTGGAATATCTTCATTCTACCACTCCTGAGTTTGAGCATCTGGATGCTGTCTAGTCAGTCCAATCCCTTGACAAAGCAACATCAGTCTCTAAATATATATATATATATGTATATATATATACATGTGTATATAATGGGGTTGACAGACTCCCTTTCTGTGCCTCTCTCTAGAGGTCTCCTCCTGTATTTTCTCTACACTGGTATATTTCATGGTATGATAACTGCGAAATATTAGGGCTTTCCTTACATTCTATAGTAGTTTTTTTTAGTAATTCTTTTAGTACTAACCTATAATTTTCAGTGGATTCTGTCTTTATTTCACCTGACAACTTTCTTCAAGATAGATTCAGAAAGAATGGGGAAAAAAATCACAGCACTCTCCTGTCCTTTTTAATTCCTAATTCCTTAAAAAGTCTTTGATTATGTAGATTCTGCGTGTATTTCATAACTGTAGTTTTCCTGAAAGGAGAGTTGGGGTATCCATAAGGGGTTCTTACTCATGTGACTCACATTTAGCTATCCAGATTATCTCAGAAGACAGACAAGAGGCAACACATGCAGTGACACAGCAGAATTAGAAGACAGAAACAGAAAGTGGAGTATTATTCAGGATCTGAAGGCGAAATGCTGCACAATTTAAGAAAGCTATTGCACTAGAACAGTTACATCAATCCTTTAATCCTCTTCCGGCAGATGAAGGGAACTGATTATTCCTCTCTATTTGATACCTGAAGACTGCATGTAGAGGACTGTGCCCGTTTGGGGCTCCACAGAACAAAAAGACGCTGACAAGCAGGAGTGTGTATAGCAGAAGTCCATCAAAATGTACAGGGGCTGCACCCCATGATGTACAAGGAGAGTATGAGCTGACTGGGTTTGTTCAGCCTTGAAAAGTGAAAGATCCTATGAGTATCTTACTGCTGCCTACAGCCTCCAATCATTAAAACAAAACAAAATAAAGCAGAGTCAAAATTTTAGACAATGGGTGACAAATTTTGTTGTTAGAGCACAGGGGCAAAAATTGAAACATGGGAAACTCTGACTGGATATAAAGGTCTGTCACTGTGTGCATGATCAAACTCATGAACAGTCTTCTTGCTGCCATTTTGGGAGATATTCAGGACCAGACAGGCTAAAATTCTGAGCAACCCACTCATACTGGATGGGGTTTTTTTGGGAGTTTGGACTATGTAACTTCTGAAAGTCCTGTTCAACTTGCATGCTTCTGAGCTTCTATGAAAAGCTGAAATTTTATGCAGATACAGATAAGTGCAACGGTTGGATGGGAGCACTCCGCCTCTCCCGTCCTCTCCCCCAGGTCCATGTGGTCAGCCACGTGGTCTCCTGAGGTCGCAGTAAAGAGATCCACACACACCGAGGACAGGAAGCAGAAAGAGGGATTTATTCACCTGGCCAGGTCTTTTAGAGACTTCCCAGCAGGGAGGGTTCAAGGGGAGGGATACAAAAGGACCAATCAAGAAAGGTTTCACACAACCTGGGTGGGGCTTACATACTGATTAGGAAGGCAAGGGGTTGCCTTCCAGGGGCGTGGGAAAAAGGGAAACTCAGCAAAAGACCTCATTTTACAATTGCATTAACAAACTCAGGTTTACAAAACACTTTGATTGTTTTCTTCATCTTCTACAGAGGCTTCCTGTTACAGATAACATTTGAGGGCAGGAGGTTCATATGAGATTAAAAAAATATACATTTCTTACAATGGAAGATTTTCCTTTACAGTACCAGCAAGTGTGAATACAGGATTAATTCTTCTAGAGTGACTGAACTATGACTAAAGGTAGATGTTTAGGGAGATACCTATCTCCATTTTCAGTACTTCATTTAAAGTAGGTTAATCCCTGCTTCTCTTCTATAACAAAGCCTCATAATGATTGGTAGATTGTGGCTAAATCTGAAAGCTGAGCTTTCTCATAATAGAGATCTTGTTTAATAATAACCCTCTCATGGAAGGAAACAGTACTATTTGACTCTACTCCCCAAAATCACATAGGGAGAAAAGATTATGAGAAAGAAGTAAATGCAGATCTAGTTTTGCAAATTAAAAAAAAAAAAAAAAAAGGTTAAATCTCAAATACAGGTGTTTATTGACTTTTGGCTTGAGTTCTAATGAGTGTGTATTCTCAGCATATAATTACTAAGTCACTTTGGGCTTAGCTTGTCTTCTGGATCAACTCTTTCCCTGTACCTTTAAGATATCACAAATTTACTTCTCTCTTTCCTAAATAGACTCCCATGTCTGATAAGTATATATATATTTTTTTTTTAAATTTCTTATCACATCAAATTCTATTTTCTATGAGGATTAATGTTTCCAGCTGTTTCCAATGATCTCCCATGTATACTTTTAAAATATGAAACTGACTGTTTTTCAATATCATTATCTATTTGGGCACTATGTGTGTGGGCTCATGAAGATAGTAAAGTGACAATTTGACAATAATATAAAAAAAAAGAAATCTTTTTTGTTTTGTTTTGTTGTGTTTTTTTTTTTTCTTAAAGTGCATCTTTATAGTTGGATTTAAAACTGAATTTTGAAGCTTCCATCCAATTTTAGGAAAAAAAAAAGTTTTAAGATTTTTTTTTATGGTTTTCACAAAAGACAGCAAAAAAAGACAAGACTATGATCTTTATCCTTCATTATAGACAAACAGCAGTCTGTAAACTGGCCTTGCAATGATCCTAATTCAGCAAAATAGCATGTTGACTATTCAAGGATAAGCTTAGAAATGGACTTTTTGCTATCTAGGTTCAAAGGAGTATTTGCTGAACACCACAAACTTAATTTGTTAGTTTAGTGCATCACAAAATAGACATCTACAAATCAAAGTAAATCTTTGAAATAGAACCTGAAAATAGCAAGCCTTTGAACCGGAGGATATGCAATTTAATTGCTATGCTATTTCTGCCTTCCTGACCAAAATCCTGACCTACAGGAACTGGCAGTCATCTTATAATACCTTTTCTTTGTAGCTGTTTCTAATGGCTGTTTGCTTGATGATTCACAACCTATCCTTTATGATGCTTTTTTAATGTCTGTCTTAATACATAAACACAATAATTAATTGAACCAACAGTTTTGCAATCTAATAATCCAAATTCCACTGAACATATCATTTTCTTGTGTCCATTCTGGCCTATGACGGACTTGCTTTTCAGTCAATTTACTAAGTTGATAAAAGCATTTTATAGGAAATGCCATTTTTTCCAAATTCCAAATTATAGGGACAAAGAAATCTGGTGAAATAGAAGATTAATTGGGTAAAATAATCCACAAAACATACTTTATACATATCATCCTCAACATATAATTTAATATATTCAAGAAAAAAACCCTAGCATATTTGTTATTAAAGAATAAATAAAGAACAATATTTTTAACTATTTTGTCAAATCCTCATTCAAATAATGCCATTAAAGCCTCTATAAATGTAACTAAAACTGAATTAATTATTAGATTGCTAAAAAAATTCCAAGCTAATAAACAACTACCTCACTAATGAAGTGTAAAGACAATTGCAAGGAGATACTTAATTAGATCATTTATAACTCATTAAGTAGCAAACTGTTATACCCCCTGTTGGTTACTGTTAAGGATGAAAAGAGATGAAACAGTAGAACTGTAGCTTCAGATGTTAAATTAAGTTTACATGTTACAAACAGCTAGTGTACGTGTGTCCATTTATTTAACTTTTTCTGGTGAAGTCTAATTTACAGGTCCTGGGAATATGAGAGCTCAATACCTAGAGAGTGTGATGTCCCACTTTGCAATTTAATTGCAATTTGGGTCCAAAAATATATAGAGAAAACTTTGCTATGTGGATGAGCAAAATGTATTCAAAATGTAGTCAATAGGACTTGTCATTTTGAAAGGTGGGTTTAGTTAGGCAACTCTCAGTCAAGGTGATATTGCCATTTCTGAATTTGTAAGTGCCAACAAACAGCTGTTAAGAAAAGGTAACTTCTACCTACTATACTTTAAACTGCAGAGCTTGTCAATACATAGGTCTTCCAAATGAAGATGTGAACAAGATCTCATAAGTTATGACATGGTACATTCAGGTCTTCTCTTTTTAACTTTCTATAAGTTGTAACTTTCTTTCAAATAAAAGTTACAATGAGTTAACTGAACCTTAGCGGGAGGACGGAAGCATGTATAGTTCCAGTCTATAAGTTTTTGGAATTCAAATAATATATCTTAGAATTAATTTAGGTGACTAGTTTAGGTTCTATCTCATCAAAATATTACACACTTAGCTCAGATATGTGTGTCATTTTATTTTCTATGATTACCCTATCATATAAATTAAGAAGTTTTAGTGTCTCTGAAGATCTGCAAAGATACAACCACTTTTAAAAGAGATGTCTAAGGGTTCTTACAAACTATAAGGTTGATCCAGTCTGGAAAGTAAATACTTATCTCTTTTAATGAGTCTGTGGAGAACTGAAAGAAATACAGCATGTAGAAAGTCCTTGGTTCTACGCTTCATTCAGTCTAAGCAAGAAGAAAGATGCTTTGCATTCCATGAGAGTGTTCTGACTATAAAGACATCCAATTCTTGATTAAAAAAACCCCAGAGTTTTTAATTTGCAATCAGATATGTAAAAGTCATTAATGGGTAATAAAGAAGACAACAGAAAATCTGATGTTCAAGGTATTTAGTTGAGTTGAAAAACATGGGACAGTGATTCCTGCTCTGGGGGTTGGTTTCATCTCTTTCTCTCCATATAGGTGGAGATTACATTTGACTAAAGTATTCTTTACTTTAGTGATTGTCATAGTCCTGACAAATGATTATGTTTAACCTACTTTGGGACTAAGAACTTCCCATTTTTTTTGTTAAGAACTAGATTAGAATTAGACACCTCCAACACTAGTGCTGAAATCAGTTGTGCCACATGGAAGCTTTCAAGGTCTTTAAGGGGATTTTAATTCAGTTTACCTGACCATAGGTCAATAGTAATGTCCTAGGACAGAGGCTCCTAAGAAACCCTGTGCAGTTAGACACCCAAGGAATCTCAGACCATAAAGGAAGTAATTTAATAATTTTGGATGTAAGTGAGGTTCACCCATCATGGGAAACATAAATACAAGATTGCTGTCTTGCTTTTAGTTCGATTTTTAAGCACCTGTGAAGCCCCATACTTGCTTAGTGAGTTTTTTGAAAGGGGCTTAAGGTACTTTGATTCCCCGGGGAGGCGCTAGGGAGAACTCAAAGTTCTCAGGAGGTTGGACAACAAACTTTAACTTGCAAAAATTACAAGAAGTCCTATTGTAGACAAGTGAATACCTTTTGCTCACCCACACAGCAAAGTTTTCTGTATATATTTTGAACTTGAATTGCAGTTAAATTGCGAAGTGAGACAATATAACATCACACTCTCTAGGTATTTGGCAAATTTTAAAGCAACATTCAATCAAAATATAGCATTTTGCAAAGTATTGACTTAGCAAACTCTTACCCATTCAAACTTAAGTTACAAGAAGAGGAAGGTAGGAGAAAAAAAAGAGAGAGAGAGAAAGGGAAAAAGAAAGTGCTTGGATTCCAATGCAATCTCAGCAAATCCAAAATTGTGGGCCATGCCCACATGTACCTTTATGCAACAGCTTTTATCTGCTCTGGTCTCTTGGGACTCTCCCCCCATGTAGAGCTTTTGGAGCAGACTAGATGCTCCAGGTGTGGGGTGTGGAGCACTGCACCATTCCACCTCTGCAGAACTTGCCTTGCCTCCTCCCCTATTCCCACCACTTCAGTTGTTTTGAGCCAGTAATCATTTTCTGCAGTCTCTCACAGCATCTAACTCACAACAAGAAGGGCTATGTGTTAGTTAAAAAAATGGTGCTCCTTCTCACAAAGAAAAGGATCTGGAGCAGGGAGCCTTGGCTTTTGGCTCTCCCATGAGTTTGCTGTTTGACACTGGTCAAGTCACTGATAAGGAAAAATATAGTTAATTTTCCCTGAAACAACTTTAACTTAACTTTACCTCCACTATAAATTTATGAAGAATAAATATTTTGAGTTCAAAATGTGTTTCTGTACAATATGACTTGCTATTTAGACTGACTTCAAAATAATATATTCAGAATGTCATCACATAGTAAGCAGCATGAGTAACATGTCACAAAAGATCATACACCTAAGCAGTGGTTCTGAAAAAGATTGTCCATGGTATTCACTTTCACCTTATTTATCTAATAAACTCATGCTGGTTTCATGTATATATTCTGTCTGCTGCAAGAAAAGCCACTTCATTTCTGAGTAATGTTTTGTTTTTTAAAGTATTTATGTTGTAGTTGATTTATGCTTTTTAGTTTATAAAAAAAACCAACCAACCAAACAAAACAAACAAAAAAAACCCAAAAAGCAACAAAAAAACCCACCCCCAAAAACCAAACCAAACCAAACCAAACCAACCAATCAACCAACCAAAAAACAAACAGAGAAACAAAAACACAAGCCAAAAAATACCAAAAAAATCCCCCCAACTTTTTACATTTTCAAGACTGAAGAAAGTAAAAAGGAAAAAAAAATAAATATCTTGCAATATTAGTTTGTTTGTATATTTGTTTGTTTGTTTGTTAGAGTGTACTGGTTTTGTCTGGGATAGAGTTCGTTTTCTTCATAGCAGCTTGTATGGGTCCATGTTCTGCATTTGTCCTGAAAAGTGTCTTGATAAGACAGGGATGATTTATTTACTTCTGAGCCAGGCTTATGCAGCCAAGGCCTTTCTGCTTCTCACCCCAGCCCACCAGCATGTATGCTGGAGGTGCATGGGAAGGGGACATAGCCAGGACAGCTGACCCCAGCTGACCCAAGGGATATTGCATACCATATGGCATCATGCTCAGCATATAAAGGTAGAGGAAGAAGAAGAAAAGGGAGGACATTCAGAGTGATGGCATTTGTCTTCCCAAGTAACTATTATGTGTAATGGAGCCGTGCTTTCCTGGGGATGGCTGAACACCTGCCTGCAGTGGGAAGCGATGAATGAATGCTTTGTTTTGCTTTGCTTGTGTGCATGACTCTTTCTTTTCCTATTAAACTGTTAAATTGCCTTTAACTCAAAGCACGAATTTTCTTCTGATTCTTGTAGTCATCCAAATAGGGTATGGAATGACTGAGCAGGTGTGCGATGCTCAGCTGCCTAACAGAGTTAAACTGCAGCAGAATATTTGATTTTATTTTTTTTTACTGGAGTCTTTCTGTCATGTATTCTGCTATCAAAATCTGCTTAAAACTAACAAGTAAATTTAATTGTGTAGATGACACAAATCTGGCTTCAGCCAATCAAACGGGAGAATAATGTAAATTACTTTGAAAGAACCAAAGAAAGCATGATTACTGATCAGCATGATGAGAAATTGCATTTGCTACTAATACAAAGTAGCATCCATTGAAACAGTAATTAAATTCTATGTCTGACTTTAAGACTACAACAGCTTAAAAAGAAAAAGATAAAAGAACATAAGACTATATTAAGAAGGGGGTTGTTTTAACTTTTTAAAGGTTTTGTTAAAGACCTCAAGAATAAGAATGTGGAATTGAGTTAAAATCTGGTTTGCCCTCTACAATGTAAATTTTGTTCTCCACAGTGAAACCAGAAAAATAAACATCGTAAGTTTTTTTAAGAATACTTGTTTAGGAAAATAATTGAAAACATTTTCTATCTAAGAATTATTTTTCTATAAGGTGACCCCGTTTATTTCTTATGGAAGCGACCTGAATAAATGGAATAAAACCATGATATTAATATTACCATAAAAACAAATATTTAATGTAAAGGCTACTTTACTGCAGCCTGAAAAAGATACTAAGAGAAGAAAACATTCATACATTCTATGTTTATAATGCATTACTTTTTATTCCCATCATAGATTGTTACAACCTGATCTCCTGTGTAAATTTAAGACATTAAGAAGATAAATATTTAGATATCAAAATATCCAATCTAAATCTCTCCTAGCACAACTTGAGGCCATTTCTTCTTATCGTGTCACTTGTTACCTGGGAGAAGAGTTAGAGTTCCCTATTATGCCAGGGCCCCTGGGAAGATGAGTCAGTCACAGAGGAGACACACCTGCTGCATCATGCAGGAATTGTTCACCAGTGTCCCCTATCCCTTGAGTCAATGCATTCAGACAAGTGGAGAGAAGATAGGGAATCCTCCATATTTTGCATCCTGTCTACCTGTCTGGCCTGTCCAAGGGAAGGTAGAATGTGATTCCAGTAATCTATCTTTCAGACTTCCTGGTGCTCCCCAACTTAGTCACCTCCTCTCAGAGCTCTGTCACCAAGAAGAGGAGTTCCTCTACCTGGGCACACCTCCCACAGGTGTGCTTACTGCTGTTGTCTGGTACTGAGTCAAGAGCAGGGCGCACCCTGCACCTGTTACCTGGGTAGAAGCGTGTTCCCATGAGAACTCTGTCTGGGAAGTTGCATCAGTCTTATTAGATGACCTTTAAATTTATTTTTTTAAGTATATATTTCATCTTGCACTGAACAGTATATTAATACAAACTTTGAATGATCTGTTATATCTTTCTATGTAATTTACTTATAGCTAGAGGGTGAATGGACTCAGATGAAGGTTAGAATACCCATTATTCTAATGTCCCTTGTAGAAAAAAGGAAGGGAAAGTGGTCAAATAAAGACCTAATTTATCAGCTAAAAATCCTCACTTCTCCAGTATATTGATTGCAATGTTTCTCTAATGAACAGGATAAATGGTGCAAGAGACATGAAATATTTGAATATTAGAGGAGATATACTTAGTTTTCATGAAAAATGTGTAGTTTTCTTATAAATCTATACTTGCATTGACATTGTACTGTGAAGTGTGTATCTTCCAATAATATTTTTAGGGAAACGTCATATTTCTCTTTAGAGAATAATTTAATATGCTGCCTTAATCTTTCCTCCTAATGCCATACTCTGCCTCTTAAAGTTTATGTCTATGGATGTCTCTGTTTGAAGGAAGAACTTTATAACTCATTGATACGAACTCTCCAGGGAGTCTAGTACACATTATTTGTTCAATTGGGATTTTTTAAAAGATTTCAGAATATCTAAAATCTGATGTGTCATTTAAAGTATCAGTGAATCAATCAAACATTTAATTATCAATGAAATTAATAATTTTAGCTATTGTTTAAAATATTGCTTATTTTCAAGATTACTGCAGTCTTAAGAATTTTGGAGTTTTGGAAATTGTTTGGGAATTGTTTGGAAATGAAGTTTTATGTCATCAATAGAAATCAAAGGCTGGTATCTACTATCGGAGGATTAGAAGTTACATAGGTATGTTCTGTAAGCAGATATACTTATGAATAATCATAATAAAAATTATTTTCTTTAAGTAATAGTAAGAAGGAAAAATCAGACCACATGCAATTATGCAATTAAAATTCTAAGATTTAGGGTTTAGTAACTTGCAGTATATACTTGTCACAGTCTTTTAAAATTAATCAAAGTCATAACTCATGGATTTTTGATCAAGGATGTTTCTGTGCTTAGAGTTGTTAGAGGCAGATATACCATCTCAGATTCAACAGCTCAAGAGCTGAGACTGCTGTTGCTTTACGTCTCCAGGTCCAGCCAGTGTGAGCCTGAAGATGTGCTACCAGCATGTACATTTCTTCCCAAGTAACTGTTACACATGATGAGGCTGAACACCTGTCTGCCCGTGGGAAGCAGCGAATGAATTCCTTGTTTAGCTTTGCTTGCTTGTATGGCTTTTGCTTTCTGTATTAAACAGTTTTTATCTCAACCCATAAGTTTTCAAGCTTTTGCCCTTGGTATTCTGCCCCCAGTCCCACTGGTGGGGAAGTGAGCAAGTGGCTTCATAGCATGTGGTTGCTGGCTGGGATTAAACCAAAAGAGCAGGTTGGAGTTCCACTACTGATATGTACTGCACAACGCAGACCCCTCCAGCACTGGAGCTCACCCAGTCTGGTCAGTAACTGCCCCTTGGATCCCAATCTCCCCAGTTACTTGCATCTGGACATAAGCAGTTATGAAAGTTTTCAGTTACCTGATGAGATTCAGTATAAAATATGATAGCTACATTTAGAGGTCTAGATCTGCTTTGAGCCAATCATCTCAACCTCTTTCACAATTAATAGAAGACAGGTTGTGATTTAGTGTCCCATAAATAAGTTTCTGGTGATTTTTTCCATTTCCTTAGTGTGTCTCTCCTGGTTTCCAATGGTCAGTTCAGGCAGGTACATATATTTCCCACAGCTCCTGTGTTATATATATATCGAACTATAGTAGAATATCTATCAAGCTATATCTTTTAAAAAACTAAAGGAACTATTATGGCAACCTTCCTTCTTGGAAGGAGAGGAGGGAAGGCATGATAGAAATCAAAATAGTAAGGAGTTTGAACACATTAACAATCAAATAAATTCTGTGGACTGCATAGTAACACTTACAAATGACAAAGCCAAACTTATTAACTAAGAGAAACAAAGTCAACTTAGAGAAAAAGTGTAGTAGATCTATTTTGTACTTTGAGGGAAGGAAGACAAGTTATACAAGGGGGTCATTTAATATTTTTCCCTGTATCAGTAGCTAAAAATATTGTTAATAGCCCAAATCAATTTCTTAGACATTTGAATCCTTAAAGCTGTAGTTTACAAATCATTAAAGGGAATAACTAATTACATAGTATGGAAATTCCCTTTTAAAAAGATAATATTTATTTTTAGTGGTATGCTAATATTCCAAAAGGGAAAGAAGATGAATTAGAGGTGTGTTTTTAAATTATACCTCCTCCTGGAAAGAGACCAAAAGAGAAAGTGATTTAATAGAATACATAGCACTAAATGAATATTAAGTCTTTGTAGAACTAGTGTAATGATACCTTGGGGCCAATAGCACTTATGTGCATCTAGGGAAAAGAAAATAGTTCCATTTTTACCTCATACTGTTGCTTGGATGTTCTGATAATAACTTTTTGTGACCGTGATTATTTAAGACTGCCCAGTTACATTTTTCAAAGGGCTGTTTCAAAGATAAGGACACAGCAATTTCTCGTATTGAATTTATTTATGTTATCAAAAAAAAAAAAGAGTTTTAATTTTCTCATAGCATATTATTACTAGCTATTTTATTGCATTTTTAGTCCTTAAATTAATATGATTAAGTTCCTATCTCTGCTTCTTCTGCTGCAGCTTGCTTCATTGTCTATTGGCATTGCTAGCATTTTAATGGTTTCCTGTGGACTTGGAAGACATCCTGTGGATTTTTACACAATATTAACTTAATTACACATCTGCCTCTATTTGCTTTAGTTGCTATATTTTTAATTGCTTGTGACTTTGTTGTTGTGCGCAGATTATTCTAATCACACCTTGAATACCTCTTTAAAGTCTTTTGTTTGTTTTTGATGATTCAGGTTGGAGGAATAATTAATGTGTTTTACTATTCTCAAGAACGAAAGGGGTTCTGAAAGATCATTAAAAAGGAACATTTTATTTACAAACATATCACAAGACATCAACTGAGATAATATACCTTTTGACAACCAAGAGAAATTAAATCACAGAATCACAGAGTTGTTGAAATGGAAAGGAACCTTTTGAGATCATCTGAACCTGCTGAAGCAGGGTCAGGTAGATCTGTTTTTTTTATGGTTGTGCACAGTCAGGTTTTGAGACCCAATATCCTTTCTGGGCAACCTGTATTTACTGCCCTCAGAGTAATTTTTTTTTTTCTTTTGTTAAGATGAAATATTGTATTTCAGTTGGTGTACATTACCTCTTGTCTTGTCACTGGGTAACACTGAAAAGAGCTTGGCTGACTCATCTTCCTTCCCTCCCATCAGTTATTTTTGAATCAAAGGAGAAAAATAGTCACTTTCAGAGTGCAAATTGTCACAATTGTCACATATTTAGCATACTTTGCTTAAACTGCACCTTAAATTCCTGTCCTGATAAAGGCACTAAATTTTCCAGGTCAAAGGTACGTTATAGCTGTCTAAAGTTAAATGATGCAACCAACCCCTCTGTAGCCTATCAATACTTCAATGAAATGCATACTTATTTCATTTAAAAACTCATAGTTTTATCTTATTTGGACTTTTCCAGAAGCATAAGCACTTTTACTTCCAACAGTACAGTTGCAAGGTAAATGTAAGTGCAAGCACAAGCCAACCTTCACATTAGACAAAGGGCAACCTTGTACAGATGGAATTTGCTATATAAGTATCAGTAGAGAGGAAGTTGACACAAGCTGTAGCACTTCAAAGGGAAACAATCTGGAAGCCATCCAATACAGGAGGAGAGAAGTGTACATAGTTTAAGCCAAACTGGAAGACTTGAAAAATGGAAGATCCATTAGAAAGGGAATCTCATTAAAAAGAGGTTGCGTCTTATTTCTGTGAAGACTGTCTTACATGTCAATACACTTATGATGCATGATATCTGAAGAAATACATGTCACATGAGATCCTTTCTTGCAGGTTTTCAAAAGAAATGATATTACAGAATCACGGAATATGCCAAGTTGGAAGGGATCCACAAAGATCCTCAAGTCCAACTCTTGGCCCTGCACAGAAGCATCCCCAAGAGTCACACCATGTGCCTGGCAATATTGTCCAGAGGCTTCTTGAACTCTGACATCAGCCTAAACCTTAGGCTTGGTAATACCAGACTTACCAATGTTGGCATGAAAGTCAAAACCCGATCATCTCATTGATGTACCACGGTTACATGGTTAGGTCTTGAAACATCTAGGCACACAAGGAAAGACAGTAAATCAGATTGAGATACCAAACCTAAGTGCTGAAAGGAAAACTTTTCAGAATAAATCTGCAGGGACATTCTAAACGAAGCTAAGTTTGCAACTCCATGTACAGATGTCTTGTATATTGTTTGTCAGAAAGCACCTAGAGCAGATCTTCCACTCATGTCAAGAAACATACATTGACAACTTCAGTAATTTGACTTCGAAGAACTGAGTAAGACAGTCTGAGAAGAAACTGTAAGACAGTCTTTGCAGAAATAAGGCTCAGCATCTTTTTAATGAGATTCTTTTTCTAATGGATCTTCCATTTTTCAAGTCTTCCATTTTGGCTTAACTATGTTAACTGTTCAAATTTTTTGAATAAAATGTGTCAGAGAAAAAAAAAATCGATAAAAGGATAAGTTCCAAGTATTTCTTAGCAGATAACTTTCAAGACAAAATTAGAGTATGGAACATGATTTATCTTCTGCTCTTGGCTGGGTAGTCTATCTGTACACTGTTAAATGAATATACTTCAAGGAATGAATCCAGGTCAAATCAAGTGATAAAGAATGACTCACTAGCCCATCATGAACAAACTGGCCACATCCATGCTGCCACTTGGCCCTGTTATTTTTTGAACTGCATTTAGTAACCTTGTACATCAGAAAAAAAAAATAAAAGGCTAGGGTGATTGTGTGCGCAAGTATTCTTTGAATTTAAATATTTTAAATAATACAACTGTTGTATTATAGACAATCAGATTGTGGCTTTTCAGTACAAAAATTAGCCTCTACACTATAAGTTTTGAGATGTGGCATGAAAGCCACTAACTCCAGAACTTCAGAATGGTTTCCTTTTAAAGAGAAGTGCAGGTCCTGAAAATTGCTGTTGGAGAACTGGGAGTGAAATAACTTAGTTGCAACAAACACAACCATGAATACAAAGAATGTACTGGTGGATTAAATTATATGATAGAATTATTAAATTCTGGTATGGAGGCAACTGTAATTCTTAAACTTATCACACTGAAGAAAGGCCTAACTTTGATTTCTAAATTGTCTGATGAATTTTCTGTATACATAGTTAGAAACACAGTAAGGAGTCACCAATTTTTGAATGAAGATGGCTCTCATGCTTATGTCTTGGAAAGAGTCTGAACTTCTAGGAGACTTTTATTCTTGTGATGAGAATCACAATTTCCTCAAGAGCTGAGGCTGAACAACATAAAACTTTTAAATTTTTGCTTAGCTCAAATTTGAGATAGTCACTGAACATTAAAACTTTGAAAAATGATAACATTTCTATAGATTTTCACAACTATCAGCAAGTTATTTTAGTATAAAACCCAATAACTATATTGTCTATGAGGTATAAGCATATAAAATGATAGTTGCATGAAAAATGTAGGGACAAATATTTCTCTTAAGAGCAATGGTTCTGCCTAGGTTTAACTTCAGCTTCCATATTCTTTCCACACCCCTCCCTCCCTCTCCTTTTTATGTACTAATTTGTAGAGTTTCATTTTGTAAAACTGGTGACATAGTGATTTATTTGAATTATTATTTTCTCCATTCACAATGCTTTCTTTAAATTATTTGTGTATATTCTGGAAATAAAATGTTATCGTTTCTGCTCTTCTATTTCTTTTAATTAGCAATGTAATACCCTAGAACCCACAACAATTGCCTATATTTTCTCTTTTGTTTTCTTATGTAAATTGCTCTGATTCCTCTGTTGGCCAGCCAAATACTTCAAAAATAATTCTCATAATTGCATTTCACATATAGCAGATGTGCCTGTTCCTGTTGTGGATGAAACAATGCACTTATAAGAGAGAAGAAGCATCACATTTATTGATATAAACCAGCATTTAACAAAGTTTGACAATAAATGAGACAGTGGCTTCACAAGATTTCATGGCAAAGTGCACTTGATTGTTTACTGCACAGAGGACATGGTAAACCAGATGTATGAAAGATATCCTCCCTTTGGGTCACAAGGTTCAGAGATGACCCACTTGCTTTCTAAACATCTAATCAGTTGAGACTAGATGCAGCTAATTCAGTTCTAGCCTTAGACTTGGTCAACAGTTGGTGCCTAAAGGATTATAGGTGCACAATCGATCCAAGATATAATATTGTCAAAGCTTACAAAGTCCAGCAAGTTATTAGTCACTTAGTGAGGATCTGTTGGGGTAAGAAATTTCTCAATATAGAGGAGTAAGGAACCTTTGTGGCAGGCGTAACATTGAGAGATACCCCGACTCAGTGTGACACTGTAGTACAGCTGACTGTTGTGCAGGATTGCTCAAAGGGTTCTTGGGCTGCTCACTATTTTTGGGGTAAAATGTCTCCATCATATCTGCATACCAACTACAGATGTTAGTTTCTTCCAAATCTAGCTTGAGTTGGACATCAACCAGCACTGTTGTTAAGTGGGCTCAAATTGGGCCTTAGTTAATTTCTGAGGTTTAATTGATATAAACAAATATAAATTATATAAATTTGGAGACAGGTGAAAGACATGCAAGTTACATGTGTTTGCTTTGAGCTGCATATTCAAAAAATAATAAATAGGTAAATATGCAACAAGAACACATTCCTTCAGAAAAACATGCTGCAATTTTTCATTTAGTTGTTGGTCTGTTCAAAAATATTCATGGAAGGCTCATCGTTAGGTAAACATATGGTTGACATATACGCAGAAATCATGCAATTTCAGGTTTTCTTCCTCTATAAATGTTGACATCGCTCAGAAGCAAAACAGTAACTGTAATGGGCATTCATAAATAATGAATTCAGTAAAATAATTTGTTAAAGCATGATCTAAATAACTAGTCTGTAAGCAAAATGGTAAGATAAAATATACCCATTTCAGTTTAGAATAGGTAGCAACCCTTCTTTCCTTTATTCACACTTATCAAAGACTGACACAAATGTGAAGTTTGCTGATTTTTTACGTATCTTGCATGCAATACTAAAGCTGGAAATAAGCTATAGCACCATAAGAAAAACCCCAACCTCAGCATACAAACAAAACAAACAAAAACCCAAACAAATAAACCCTGTCCAAAACCCCAAACTGTTGGGGTACAAGACAACAGTCCACAGACACCTTTTGATTTCAAGGACTGTTTTGCATACGGTTGTCTGTTAAAAGTTGTAGCAACCCTGTTTACATTTTCCCTAAGGTTATTTCCCTATGTGCACCCCTCAGGTTGATCCCCAACATGGTGGATCCCTTGTTATTTTATCCCCAGTTCCCCTCCATGTTGTCTCCTTCCCCCTCACAGTTTCCCGCCTTTGCCCTGGACCTGCTTCCCCATTGGTTCATTTTCCCGCCTTTGGTGAGTTGCCCCCATTGGCTGTTCAGTTGCCTGGTTACACACTCCACCCCCTGTTCCTGTCCAATCACGTCCCAGTTCCAGAACCTTCCCTGGGAGCCCTATAAAAGCCCGAGCCCAGGTGAATAAACGCCTTTTGTGCCTTCACCCCCAACCCCTCTGGAGTGCTGTGGTGTGAAGGAGGTCATTTGGTTGGCTGCTCATCGTGAAACCAACCAAGCAACAACAAAGTAAATAACAAACAAAAAAGCTAAACAAATAAACAAACACCAAAAAAATCCATCCCAAAAAAAACTAAACTAACCAAAGAAAAAAAAATCCCACAAAACCAAAATGAACACACAAACAAACAATATGAAATCAAAACCCCAACCCACAGAATTGTAAGATCTATGGAAAATTCATTAAAAATCAACAACACAATGGCTTGTGATTTATTTTGTGTCTGGAGACTGAAGACACCTAAATATTTATCACATGAAACAGGTTAAATAACATAAATATTGGGGTTAAGCACTATCCAGAAAACAGTTAAGCACAGCAGCAGTTTCCTCAAAGAGGTTGTGGAATCTCTCTCCTAAAAGAATTTCAAGACTTGACTGCATAAGGACTGGAGTAACCTGATCTAACTTTGATCTTAATCTTACTTTGAAAAAAGAATTGAACTAGATTATCAGAAATAATGAATTTATGAAATATGTAATTCTTAATGCAGAATGATAGTATTCCACATTATTCTGCATGTTTGTTTGTTTGTTTGTTTTAATTTACATTAATCTAATTTAAACTACTGGTTGAAAGTATTTTGCTGAGACTGTTCTAAGCTTGAAAAACTTCAGTCCTAGATTATTCCAATGAACTCACTTTTTTCAGCTTCTTTTCAACCATTTAAAATTATGTTAAGAGGTTCCCTAAATACATGTATTCCTTGGCAACTTCATACTTCATAAAAAGTTAGGACCAGTTCCTTTCAAATTAATGGCAACTATTCTGTGAAGGAAGAAGGCCTGATTTCTGATGGGCTGAAATTAGTTTGAATCATAAAAGAAGCACACTTCAAATACTTCAAACATAAGTCTTACAGGAGGAAAAAAAAAATAAAAAAAGGAAAGGAAAAAAAATGAAAAAGAAAAAAAAAGTAAGTCCTAAGCCAAAAGAGAAAAGTATATTTTTTTTTTTTAATTTGACTCAATAGAGGAAAGAAGGAGCTGGCATGAAGGAAGAACTTTGACAATGCAAAGTACATGCCTGTATATGACTGAATAGAATAGATTATTTTTCAGTTGTAAGTGACC
Organism: Dendrocincla tyrannina; assembly: GCA_035047865.1. Lineage (NCBI taxonomy): Eukaryota > Metazoa > Chordata > Aves > Passeriformes > Dendrocolaptidae > Dendrocincla > Dendrocincla tyrannina. The sequence continues at coordinate 71,379,151 of JAWWMP010000001.1, forward strand.
TACAACAATCTTCTAGTCCAATCACCTGAGCACTTCAGGGCTGACCTAAACTAAAGTGTGTTATTAAGGGCATTGTTCAAATGACTCTTAAACTCTGACAGTCTTGAGGCATCAACCACTTCTCTAGGAAGCCTGTTCCAGGGTTTGAACACCCTGATGATAGAGAAATATCTCCTCATTTCCAGTGTAAATCTCCCCTGACATAATTTTGAACCATTCCCTTGTATCCTATCACTGAATAGTGGGAAAAGAGATCAGCATGTACCTCTCTGCTTCCCCTCCTCAAGAAGTTGTAGAGAGCAATGTGGTCACCCCTGTGTCTCCTTCTTTTTAAACAAGATAAGTACAAGGTCCTTAACTGCTCCTCTGTTTCTCTCTGAATTTTTAATAACTGTCTTAAAATACTATTGAACAAAAAGTTTGGAATCTGCTATAGTTCTTCTCAAATTCTGGTGGAGAAAAGAATCTCATTTTAATAGACAGATTGAAAAAGAAATAAATTTGTGGGCGTTTATGGAGTGTTTTTATACTGAAAATGCTGAAGTAAAATCTTTAAAAGTTTCATATTTTCACTTGGACTTCTGGGAAGAAAGATAGAGAGACAGTGTGAAACTATTAACTGACTTCAGGAAGAGTTGCAGTCACCAAAAACTTAATCTCCCTGTAAAATTAGTCCTTACTTGTAGGTGTTTGTGATCTGATTTTACATTAGCAAATAACATAGAAAATGACAGAATATAAACCTCCAAAGTGATTTTTTTTCTCCCCGTAAGGCTACTGAATAGATTTTTCTCTAGAACCCATTTTTTGTCCTTTCAAGGTCACTCTTATTAAATTGAATTGGTGTTTAATTTTTAAGCTGCTCCCCATTTGATGTATAAGCAAACTGTGTGTGTGAAATAATAATTTTCCTGTCAGGCAGAAGAAATTTGATTTAATTGGCTTTTACCCTGCATCATGTCATTAAACTTCAAGAAGATTCATAATTAATTATTGACGGGGCACATATCATGTTTCATCCAGTTCATAGTCTTAAATATTTGGACTTGAGAGTATAGTATTTTAACAGTTCAGTTTCTAGCAAGGTGGAGGGAAGAATGGACTCCAGATATATACACCCTTTTAAGAATATTTTCTCTTTTCTAAAGTTAGTGGCAATGAGAAGTGATGGTGTAACATAACTGCCTTCACCTCAACTTCATTTTAAAAGTTTAAACTTAACAAAGCAGAAGTAACTATAATAAAATCCCCCTGAAAGAGCACAGCATGTCTCCTCCACTGTATTCTTCATCAGATCTGATTCAGAAAATGGTGACTGCCTTGAAGGGCGGTCTCTTCAGAAATTTAACAGTCCAGTTCAGAGAAAACTAAGCCACAAGGGTTACAAAGATTCAAACACCACAGGACCTACTAGGGAAGCTATTATAATTGGCTTTTCACTGCTATACTTATCTATAAGAAATGTGTCACTATCAGAGAGTCTTGGACCCCATGTGGGCTGCAGGAACATTTGGAGATATGAAATGGCAGAGGTAGAGGCCCAGAGCATGTGCAGTAAAAATGGCAGAAGTCTGTTGCGTCTGTATACAGTTTAATTACGTTGTTCTGCCCTAACATTTTACAGCAGCAAGAAAGTGTTTGCTCTACAACTTTCATCTGTACTGTCTTTCCTCTAAAGCCATTTTCCAAGTTGAATATTCTCAATAATTACCTGCCTTAGTTATCAGAAAAGTCCTGCTAGTCTGTTAAATGGATATAAATGCTCCATGTCATAGCGGCATGTGATTATTACATTGCTAGTAGTATCACTGTAATGCTATAAAGAACATTCTCTCTGCAACAAAATATTCAGCAGATCAATCTTCTTACTACTACTACCACTGCTACTACTACTACTTTTGTATGGCTGTATCCAGGCTTGATTAATTTTCTCTTAAAACAATATAAAGCCAATCAGAATTTATCAACAGAATCCCTTTTGTGAAGGACTGTAACGCATAACTACAACAGGCTTCTCTTCACCCCGGAATAATCCTATGATGTGTGAAGGAAAGCGCTTAGAAGAAATGGTTAGGGCTGAAATTGGAATGTTCAGCTACAAAATAAGAGGTTTGCATTTAAGCACTTTGAAGTAAAACTCTAAATAGAGGTGACTCAACTGCCATGCAAAAATGTTTACTGTTTTCAGCCATAAATATATTTTTGCATAAAATTTTTTGTCTGTGAAGTAGTATATTATTTTAGTAAGAATCTGTCTCTGCTGTTAAAATAATCACCATGTAATTAAACATTCAATGAAGAATATAAACTAAAACATTAGTGTTAGAAGAACTGCTTTTGTAAAACAGTTTTTATGGAACTAAAGTAAGTTCCAGTAATAATAAATGGATGAGGGTTTCTACACAGACTAATGATTTCCTGAAATGTCTGTGCTGAGCATACTGATTTCCTGCAATATTTTTAACTGTATAATGTCATTAACATCTATTTTTTTTTTTTTGCAGCAACTTTTAATAGTAAATATTATGTTTTAAAAGACAGTCATAGATAAATGTTTTTAAATAAATAATAACCCATTTAAGGGCCAGATCTTAACTAAAAACAAGAAGCTTCAAACTGCTTATCATCCTTTTACCTACATCTCGGCTTCTGTTAGGGGGATCCTGTCTTCAAATAGATGCTATGTTTCATGTCAGTATCAGAATATTTTATTAGTTCTTTGACTGCACATTTATTTCCTTTTAAAATACCTTGCAGACAGGTCACATACAGGAAGAAGGGAAAGGCATTCCTTCATTGAAAAGCAACTAAGTATATCTAGAAGAAAGAAGACATCAGAGTACAAGGTGTGGCTATAGATGCAAATACGAGAATAACAGGAAGGAACTGGGAAATTACAGCTCAAGCAGATACTACAAAAATAGACTTGGTAGGCTCCCTCTAAGGGATTTCAGCTCATAAAATGCCTTGACTTAACTAAAAACAAGTCTGAAAGTTGAGACCCATCCTACAAGGTCCCAAAACAGATGGAAAAAAATCTCTCTATAAGCCTTTTTTCAAACTTTTATTCCTACATTACCTCCTTACTTAATTTTTTCTCAATTTATTAGATAATCTGAATGATTTTATCATAAGGCAAAATAGGTAAATCTGCCTTAGAAATCTTACTAACCCAAGATGTATTTAGAGTGACTTAAATGTATCTACATGAAGTTTCACAAACCACTGAACATCTGCTCCCTTTTAGTGTCTTTTGAAAGCAGCTGAATTCCATCTATCTCTTTTTTTCTAACTGAGTTGCCTTGCTGAAAATTACATGGTTTACTTTTTGGTGCATATTGGTTTTCCACAGTTAAATGGACTAGTATCAATAACTTCTCTTACTAGTCACCTCAAAGTTTTAACTTAGGAAAGAGCACACATCTGAGGAAAGGATTTTGTCAAATTAAATCCTCTGTGACTGCAGAAGGAATTTAAATTGGATATTCAATGCCTTTAATAAGTGCTGCTTGTGAGATATTGTGTAACATGGAAGCCCTGATTCCTGCAGGCATGCTTTTGAAAATGACAGTAGATGTATCATGAGGTACAAGTTTTGAATGAAGCTGTTTACCACACAGGTTTGACATCTTTTCTTTCCAAAGAACTCTCTAGTGAGATGTTAAAGGACTGTGAAAGTTTAGGAACTGTGGACTGACTGAGGTACTCCTGTTCTCCCTACACGTCTTCATGGGTTGATGTAATTTCCCTTAGGTCTTTGGACAGAATAAGATCGATGCTGATTGTTCCAGAATGATTGGAATGTCACCTAAGACTGTTAACTGAAAACAGAATAAGTGTCAATCCTATTACAATATTCACTCTTTCTATATAGGAAAGGCATTAAAAACTTCTTTATGAATCCCAGTACAGAATACAGCCTGCTGAGACATGGGAAAACATAGGTGATTTTGACCATGAGCTTAGTTTACCTGAGAAACTGTACTGTACAAGACTACACATGTATGTTGATCAGCCATTTCCCAGGTTAGTTAGCAAGCTCCTGAAAGCCTTTGTCTTGTTTTGCAGGTAAACAAGTTTTGGACTTTTTTTTTTTTTTTAATATTTGTACTGACACAGAAACAGAAAGTTCAAATTTGCTTCCTTTAAGTTAATTTTCACCTTATAGAGAGAACTAGAAAAGGCCTGTATATCTTTTATTATGTAGCTTGACTTCATCTTAAACGTTTTCAACAAGCTGTGTACCTCTTTGTGCTTTCTGGACAATAATGCATGGCAATTCTTTGGAAAACTTGGAATTCAGGAAACAAATTTTCTGCATTATTATCCTTGGAAAATAATCAAAGTTTTCATTTACTGCCCTCAATTCTTTGTATTTTATTATTTTGTGACTGTTATCCATCAGGATAAGGATTCTTTATTTCTGATACCACCAGATCTGAACATCTGCAAAAACAACAGAAGGCATCAAGAAGTCTGACAGTTACACCACTTCATATGAATAAAACTTACAGGGAAACTCAACAATTGTTAGTTCTACAAATATGCATACATTATCAGTATAAAATGCAAAGATAAGGAACTTGAGTTTGCTTATCAATGTAGATGTATTGTTACTGTATCAAGATAGCAACTTTAAATGACAAGAAACATGATTTATCAGACCAGAATTCCTTTAGATTATTCCACTTAAAGGTCTGGAAAGCAGTGTTTCACTCACCTCAAAGAACTGGCTGACACCTGGACATGAAATTCATAGACTTGACTTCGAGTGGAAGACCAGCAAATGTAAATTACAACCTTGATAATGAAAAAATATTGAGTTTTCATTTGGAGAGGTATAAAAAGTTTTATACCTGATCAGCCACTCTAATATGTAATAAAAGAATGCTTTGCACTACAACGATCGATATGTTCGGTCTATTATTGGGCCTTTGTCATGTGCATAAGTGGAACTAATGCAGATATTACCTGATTTTTGAGAAAGTCAAGAGACAATATTGTCCTATCTCTTTTAAGCAAAATGCAAAGCTTTACCAGTCCTATGGCTCACAATCTGCCTTTGTTCATTGTCAGACATACAATTTCATTTTCTTTTAGTGTAGCTTTTAAACTACTCTATAAGATGTGCTGTTACACAACTGGCTTATTTTTTTGTTTGTTTTTGTTTTTGTTTTTTTTCTGAACAGCAGAACAGTCCTGATTTATTTTAGTTTATAAAAGACAGTTTTACACACAGTTATAAAAAACAGGTATGAGAATGTGAACAGACAGATAGTGTGTTAAAAGCATGACATGACTTTTAGAAAAAAATGGATACATCTTAATCACTTGGTGGCAAAAGACTAATTAAACTCCAACATTTAATTAACATAGCACAGGCTAAGACAGTACATGTAAATTATCATTACGCTGTGCAAGATGGCAAAGTTTGCAGTCAAATTTGTAGCTTTCAAAGACAGACTATAAAAAGTACAAGATCTCAGTTAGAAGCAATGTGGGACAAAAATCAGTTTTAATTGCATGATAAAAAAAAATGTTGCTTTGGGAATTTTTTTGTTCTTTTTTTTTTTTTTTTTTCCCCAGGCTTTCAGCCTTTGTTTAGTATCAAATTACAGGAATGTGTGGTACTGTTCATGAGATAATGCCTGGTAGCACCTTAACAATTTAGTTATAATTTTCTGCAGCTTTTATTTGTAGGAGAGATGATAAGTTAGATTCAACAAAATCATTACTGATGATCATCAAATATATACTGCACAAGCACAGAAAATGGCACTGTTTGTTTTGTATGGGACCTGACTTTTCCATGGGAACAGTTCTAGATTTTGCTAAGTGTAAAGCTAAAGTAAGAAACCTAAGGCAAGTGCTTACTCCACTTCTTTGATGCACAGCAAAGAACAGAATTTGGTTCTTAAACCTAAAGTTTTAATGACAATCGCAGCCCTTTTGGTAACCCATAATGAGAACTATTCATAATTAACAAAGGGGTATTTGATTTAAACTTAGAGGAAATAATTTGACTCCCTCATCTGAGAAAAAAAAAACAAAACAAAACACCCTCTTCTCAAAAAACCCAGCAAGATCATATGCTTTTCATTACTCGTTGCTGATCAACTTTTACTGCATCTCCAAAACAACAGAGTGAGAAAATGATAAAACAAGAAATCTTTTAAAATAATCTGAAAAGTGTTAGAAATCACTTATCTGTTTTGTTGCATATTGTACTGAGCTTACAAGGTCCAAAGACTGAGTTTTTACAGGCTTGAAGTTTGTCTGAGATTATTTTTAGTTGCCTGTAACTTCGTTTTACTTTGCTTAGTTATGACAGCAGGGGTTTTTTTTTTCAAATTCATCAAGTGCCTATATATGTTTTTAATTCTTTTATTTACTTTTGCTAGTCTGCATGCTACAAGAGTAGTTTTATATAGGTAATGGTTACAAGCAGTTTTTCTAGTCAGAATGTAATATTTGCAACCTTAACACAATGATATAATGTAGAGAAATAATAGCAGAGGCCTTGAGACAAGGAACACAGAGGAGCACAGACATGGGCTGGTAAGAGATGGGGCACAGGCTTGGCCAGGGAAACTGACACTATAATAAACTCAATCTTAGTCAGTTAAAAAAAACCCCTAGAGCTGAACAGATCTGACTTTATGGTTAAAGAAGTAGAACAAAGAAATAGTACCTTGTATATGTAAAAGATGTAAATAATAACTTTGGATGTAACCTAGAGCTGCACATCAATGAAGAGAAAGTTGTAAATCCATGTTAGTGGGCATATCTAAATTACCTTAAGTGTGGGAAAAAATGAAAAGAATATGAGAAAAATCAACATAAAAATGAAAACAAAATGAGAAAAGAAAAATTAAAGAAAAAGGGGGGGAAGGTTTGGGAAGGTTTGGGAAGGGAAGGTTTGGGAAGGTTTGGGAAGGTTTGGGAAGGGAAGGTTTGGGAAGG
>JAWWMP010000001.1:71386213-71400523 GCA_035047865.1 Dendrocincla tyrannina
GGGAAGGGAAGGGAAGGGAAGGGAAGGGAAGGGAAGGGAAGGGAAGGGAAGGGAAGGGAAGGGAAGGGAAGGGATAAGCCATCAACATGGTACTATTCCTCCCTGCAGGAGATTCCAGATGCTGATAACTGGCTAGAACAGACCAGCACCACGAAACTCAGTATGAAACTCTTGACCCAGAGGAGCAGTTAAAGTGCAAGCATAACAGCAGGAAAAGCAGTAAAAATTCGTTATTGCTATTGTTAAGAATTTTTCTGTATATAACTATTCTATCAACATTATAATTCTTTGTTTCTCTAAAATAATGTGACCTATACTAATGATTATGTTTTAATTAGACTGTTATGACTTCCATTATAGTAGCCACTAAAGTCTCGGTTTCACTTATACGCACAGATGTTGTCCTTACTCTTTGCCCATAAAAGGATTTTGAACGTGTTGTTCAGATAATTTATATATTAATTCAAAACTTCTGTTTGCATTGCGATAGATGTTGGGGGCTTCCATCTGCAACTGAAATATTGTTGTTGTGACTGCCTTACATAATGAACTGCAAAAGCCACTAGAAATTGTTTCTATGACTAAAATATTAGAATGATTCCCAATATCATCTAAGCCTGAGCCACCCCTCATTTTTCCAAATGTTTCCCATTGATAGTTCCGAATTTTAATCTATAACAGACCTTATCAACTGAGCATTTAACTACACAGTTTAGGTAGTAGAAGAGTGTGATAGAACGGACAAGGTATAGTCCTGACACCTGAAGCACAGTTTAGTGAAACTCAGCTGTGTAAGCTCAGTCTTGCTCAGAAATTTTTTGAGGCTTAAGGCAGTAGTACTAAACTATGCCCATGTAAGACAAGAATACTAAAAGCACTGACAGAAATGTTATTAAGTAGGTAAAAATAATAGTTTAAAGTTGAGGAAAGTAGCTGGCATGAAAATATATAAAACTTAGGAAAAAACAGAATAGCAACATCAGTGGCAAGCCTGTTCCATGGAAACAACCATACCTCACCTAACTGGCACATTGCTTACCAGCACAGACCCACTGGATGCCTCGTCCAGACTGCTGATCATATTAATATATTACTAGCTTAATGCCACACTGTGTCCAGCTATCTGTTATGTATACTTGCCAATAAATAATTGCTGTGTTAATAAATAATTATTAAGTTGTCTGTTTGAGAGTCTCTCTGTGTATGGTAGAAGTACCTGAAGAAAAAAGACTCAATGAAGGATAGCTGCAGGAGGTGCAGAGGCTCAAGGCTTTTGCTGTCCTTGGTGCTGGGAGTGAACATAGAAATGCTGAATTTTAAATGACGGACTATTTTTCTCAATATGCTTAAGAAAATGCTCCTCGGCGAAGTAACTTACAACTCACCTATTTTATTAACTTCAAAGAATGACACAGAGCTAGTGAGGCTGAGAGGTTTCATCCAGACAGCTTCAGAAAATTCATTTCTTGTGTGCTCACAGGTCTGTAACAAAGATTGCTCACCACATGTGCTTTCTCAGTCAGGCTTGACCCTTATAAAGGAGGTAGGTAGTACTGAGTTCTGTGTAAGTGAATTTTTAAAGCTCTTGCTGCCTGAGAAATCTGGCAATTAGAGGAAGTGTGATGTTAAGTTTGTGACACTGGAGCTCAAACTGAAAATCTCTCATGTATAAACCCATGAAACTAATTAGATAAGAACAGCTCTTAATGCCTGCTGAGCTGGATGGAACTCAAACCCTACAGGTGAAAGATTATCTTCTTTATTATTAATAAACTCCCAGTAAGTAATAATTTATTAATTGGTAAAAAAAAAATAAAATTCACCAGAATTTAAAAACTGAGTTACTGAAAAGATAAATTCATCAAATCAAACTTGCTACATTTTTTAAATTAAATAAGTAAGCTTTTAAATTATCTGGACACAAAGACAAAATGTCAAAGTAAACATATTCAGTAATCCTATGCCCTGCTGTAATCTTCTAATTATAGAAATTGTTTTTAATTCCTCCTTGAAGAAATAAGAACATTAAAAGTGAAACCTGGCAAATACAAAAATTTTATTTTTTTTCCCCAAAAACACTGCAGACAATTTCAAGGATAATTTTCAAGGGCAAGGGATGAAAACATGCTTTGAAATTACATAAATTAAACATCCTTGAAGAAATGTTGTTTTAAAAGCAACCTTTATGCTTCCTTCCGATTTTAGGAATTATAAGAGAGAAATTTCTTAGAGAAGACTGCAGCAGTGGAGAATTATTTCTTATGCAGACACTGCTATTTTGAATTTATGCATTACATAATTGAGACATTACATTCATGATCTATATACACGACAAATATTTCTTTCATATTAGAAGCATGCAATGAAAGCAATTATTTTCTTCTGCAAAAGTGAAATACGGAGGAACTAACAAAGCTGCATGTTTTATTAATAAACTGAGAGCACACACTCCAGCTGCTATCATAACAACTGGGGACACTTCTGTTATCTTTTCAAAGGCAACATAACAAGGTTTCAGGTTAATTAATTGGTCTGAATAAAGTCTTATGACAAATGTTTTATCTTGAACATGGTAATTGATCACTAAAACATATCCTTTTTACCTCTGGCATATTTTATAGGACTTGTTTGGTTTCAAACTAAATATAATATAAAGTTAATATGCTTCTTTGTTTATCAATATGAGATATAGGAATTTTTACTTATTTTAAAGTGGCATGGAATTACTTAAACTGGTAGGAAACACCTCAACAGTATGACAGTAGTTCCTTTGAAGCGTACAACATCCTCTGATGATGCTCTTTCATAGACTAAACTATCAGGAGAAGCAAGGCTGGGTTGCAGAGGTCCTTCATGCTGACAATATATGTTAGCTGACAACCTAACTTCAGCATTACAAAATTTGTCTCTAAATCAGGATATGTGTCCTATCCATTGGTCTGTATTTCTGCTCCCAGCAACATGAGTACCACAGCAAGACATGAATGTCACATACAGAAAATCTATTTCCTCACAGCCTAGGACCCAGTGTTTTTACTCTGACTCTGGATTATGAGTGCTGACATTGATCCCTGAGACTAGAGAATATCACACTGAAATTTTTGTACTATTGTGGCAGGATAAGCTCACTGATAAGATCTAAAATCCAATCAGAGAAATCATACTATGCAAACCATCATGCAGGCTATCAGACAAGCTCAACTGCTGGTGCCAAGATGCTGTCTTGGTGCTAAATTATGCTAAAACCATCCTGGTTTACCAAACTTCAAATACACATCCTGCTTTTGAAATGGGATTTGGTAGATAAGATAGTCTGCCAGCCTATAGATCTGTGAGTACCAGTCAATCACTTTATACTATAAAAGTGCAGTCTTCTTTCATACAGTCACTTTTTCTGACATAGACCTTCTTGTGTGTATGTGTGGAGATTCCTTCCTTGGCTAGTGACACCCTCCAAGGGTACTCCTTGTGGCTAAGAGAAAGAGATCTCTCCATGAGCATTGGTATGGGGGAGTTACATCAAATCTCTACTTAATAATTATTGCCTTTTTGCTAGCTTTAATATAATTGCTTTCATTGAAGAACCAAGGTGTCTTCGGTGCTCCATTCCTCTAAAAATCCATGATGGTGACACAGAAAATAGTGGAAATGAAAGCACAGTTTTACAGTCCAGAATGACTCAGTTTCTGTAGCAGGTAACAAAAGTGGAGAAACTGTTAGGATACAGCATAAAGTTACATGGAATATTCTACAAGGTCTTCTGAGATTTATTCATAGTACCATGAAAAAACCCGGCATATCCAGATTTAACATACTGTCTCAATTGTCGGGGTACACTTTGATAAGATATGAAGACCAATTCTGTTATTTTTCAAAGGAGCAGAAGCAGAAACTGAGATGTCATCAGCATGTACATAGAGTGTATGATAAGGCAGTTAGACCTGGCTTTAAAGACAGGAGCTACACAGTAATATGAACATAAATTGTGCAGAGAAATATGTATGTGGTGAAACAATAGAGAAAAAAAAATAAGACAGAAAGAGAAGCATGCTATAACAGTCAGCCTGTGAAGGAGATGAAGAAACCAACCAAAGTGCTTTACAAACCTGAGGCTTTTTTACTGTATTGTAAAATGGAGTCTTTGCTTTTCCCCCTGAATCACCTTTCTTCTTCCCCAGACCCCGTCTCTTCCTAATTAGTATGCAAGAATGTACCTTGGCCAGGCAATGTGAAACCTCCCCTTATTGGTCTGTTGTTAACCCTTTCCCCATTGGTTCTTTAACTCTCAACTCCTATAGGCTGTGAGCAGCATCCCTTAAAGCCCATTATATACCCTGGCCATGTGAATAAACTCTCTCTCTGCTTCCCTCTCCCATGGCCTCTGTGTGTCTCTTTGCCAGGACGCCTGGGGACCACGTGGCCGGGGGGGGGGGGGACAGGAAAGGGGGGAGCGAAACTCCCGGCTGCCACAGCATGCAAAGTTTTGTAGGAAATAATTTTCCTTAAAAGCCTTGAATTGCAGGTTGCTGCTTAGGGACTAGATGTTCCTTTTCCTTCCTTATTCTCTTCAGATTTTCCACATTTGGAAGAATTTAATATTAGGGGCAGGGTATAGTCCAATAGAAATTTATATCCATATTTTGAAGGAAAAATATCAGAAACTTAATGTTCTTGTAGCAGTGGAAAATCTTTCTGATCTTATGGGACATCTGTATCTACATGTATGCAAAATATTTATTAGAACGTCTTTTGTCATTTCATATAAAAGTGACAGCTAACATGGTCTATGAATATATAGTAGACATCTCAGAATATCTGTTTCTTTTGTGTGTTTATTGTTTGTTCATTGTTTTGGTGTTGGTTTGGGGGTTTTTTTGGGTGGTGGGTGGTTTTTATTTTCTGGGGGGTTTTTTTGTTTGGAGTTTTTTTGTTTTGGTTTGGTTTTTTTTCTGTGCAAGGGTTCATTTAGCTCTAAGCTTCCTCACACCGAATCCATTAAGAAAGAAAGAGATACTGGTATTTTGACAAGTATTTTGTATTTCACATGAGACAACAATACAAGGAAGGATTTGAAATTTTTTCTATGTTAATTATTTAATTATTAAGTTCTAACTATTTCATTACAAATACCAATTAGTATCCTAAATGTTGAGTATCAGGTTGATTCCTCTTCACCATTGAAATGCAACAAGTCAAGAAATCTCTTTGCAGCAACACCTATTTGTATTCACAATGAAAGACAGTTCATAGAAAACACTTGTTCATTACCTGAAGGACAGGACATGTTTTCACAATACTCTGCTAGCAGTGTACTGTCAGTAGCACCACTTAAAAAAGCTAAAATTATATTACACATTACTGAGCACATGGACAATGAGCATATTTTGGTTGCTTCTGAGTGTCTTTCACTCTAAAGTTCTGCAGTGCTAATTTCAAATAGACTACAAAATCTTCAAGCTACTATCACATACTGGTGAACAAGCTTAAAAATTAATTTTTTATTGGCATTGTACACTTGAATCAATGTTCCTTCTAGTCTGTCCTACAGAAGCATCTAAAAAGGAGATTTTTTAATATCAGTATCCTCTAAAATGAAAAACAATTTGTTTATTTTTTCCAATATCCTGAAAGGATCTTTCTTCATTGGCAGAACACCTCACTCTTTATATTAGTGTAAACCAATGGGAAATGGAAATATATAGGGGTTGATTTTGCTCTTAGAGTTAAATTTACAAATTTAATGCTTTCAGAATGACTTGCACACACTCCAAAGATTTGTTCTGCCAATTGACAGTAAGAAAATGACTAAGAAATTAGTACTATGGCTCTACAAATTTTGGCATGGTCCAAGAAAATCTCAAGGGAATGTTAATATTCTTCACTGTCTCTTGGAGAATATAGATATATATATAAGAAAGTAAGATTAAATGATTCAAACATATTTTCCTTCAAGAAAGACATTTGTGTGTATTTTACTGAATGACCACTTTTTTTTTTAATTTTTTTAATTTGAAACTGTGGGCTCTCAGGTGTTAAAATAAATAATTAAAGCATTGTCTTCTTCAATGTCAAGCCATAAGTGTAAGAAAAAATACATAGGTGTGGTGTTTTTCTTTTTTCTTTTTTTTTTTTTTTTTTTTTTTTAACTTTTTTATTTATTTGTTTGTTTTAAGAACTGCAACATTAATATGCTATGGACATTTGGAGAACCATACCAGAACTGATTTATGTAGCATTAAATATTTCAAACAACTGCCTGGAAGCAATGCCCTCAGGTAGTTGCAATACTAGCCAGCTACCATGTTAACAGTGATGGAATTCCCACAAGTGCTTCTTTTCAAAAACATGACTTTTTTCACATGACAGAAAACGCATTGTGACAGACATGTTTGATAGAAACAGAAGAAAAGTGTCTTTTATATGAAGTCTTAATAGCATTTTTTTTTTAATGAATTGGGAAGTAGCACAGATATTAACAGATATTTTAACTTTGTTCTGAATCAATATAATCATGTCTTCAAAGATGACCAGAATACAGAAATGACATCTCTCTACCTGTGATTTCTTCTAGTCTTTTTGAAGGGACTATGTAATTTGTGATTGCAGCAATAAAAGTACTTGCTTTTTCTGTCCCACTTCTCCTTTTCTCATTCAGTCTCAACTGATTGATCAGACCCAGCTTGTGTCTAATTTAAAATCTATATAAAATCCAAGACAGATGATAATTTCAGAAGTCAAAGATGAGGGTAATATCTCAGCATGATAATACTATGGAAATTTAGATTCAGACTTCTCATTTCTTGTAGCGTATCTTGTTTTAGTTTGGTTTGCTGCCAAGCAAGAAAAACGTAATATTTGAGTAAGATCAAAATTCAGGTCTATCCCTAACTTCAAAAAAAGCCCTTAGATACACAACTGATGTACAGAGTCAGATTCTGGTATTGTTTTACTGAGATTTATCTCCAGTTTGCCTTGTAATTCACTGCTGATTTATACCAGCATAAATGAAATTAAATGGTAACTCTATGGAGTCCAGGGATCTAATAAATAAAACAGGCAGTAAGAATCAGTAAGACTTATGTTTTATACCTGCTGGTCATTAAAAGCTCACAAAAATGTAGATCAAAGAAATCATGCTGTCAAAAGAAGTTCTAAGTGAAATCATGTGGAGCTTCAAGGAATGAATAAAAGATGGTAAGATGAGAAAAGAAAAAGAAATTTACATAGTGTCATTGGAACAATCTGCTGATAATATAAAGATAAGAGTCCCCAGAATATCATTCTCATTCCCCAGTTTTGTTGTGGCAATAGACTTACAATATCAGAAGTGGAATAAATCATGTAAGAGATGGGCCTGTGAAGAAAATGAAGAAACCAACCATAGTGCCTTAAAAACTGAGGCGTTTACTGTATTGTAAAATGGATTCTTTGCTTTTTTTTTTTCCTTGAGTCACCTTTCTTCTTCCCAAGACCCCTTGAGAGAACTCTTACCTTCCTAGAGTAGTATACAGGAATTTGCCTTGGCCAGATTATGTGAACCTCCCCCTTATTGGTCCTTTGTTAACCCTTTCCCCATTGGTTGTCAGCCCTCGATTTCTATTGGTTGTGACCAATATCCCCTAAAGCCCTTTAAATACCACTGACCATGTGAATAAACTCTCTCTCTGCTTTCCCCTCTTGTGGTCTCTGTGTGTCTCTTTACTGGGACATCTCGGGGACCACGTGGCTGATAGGGAAGGGGGAACAAACCACCACGTTGTCGCATTTTGAGGGATTAGGACTTCTAAAAATGATACTCTCATTTCAAATATGTCATTGTACTGCCAGTCGGACATAAGAAAGCATAACACCAACACTCACTGCAGTATGTTTTGCTTCTCCATAACAGTGTATACATGCACAAGAAGAATGGGATAATAATTCAAGTCATTTTTGTATTTATGTGCTTGCTCTAGAATCTGTTTTCCTTATCCTCTTTATTGCTTGTTTTAATTTCAGCTTGGAGACTTAATTTTTTTTTGTATATTTTTACTTGCTGTCAAACCCTCTTGGCTCACTGCAAAATCAACTTGGCATTTTGTTTAATGAACAAAGAGTTAAAAACACATGACACTTGCATCTTGTCCTCATAGGTACTAGACATAGTTTCTCTGCTTCGCAGTATGCATTGGACCTGAACTGCAAGTCATCTGTATTCAGATGTGTACCAGAAGTGCTCCTTCACAATGAATAAATGAGCAATAGAAGTTTAATATATTGCTCCAGTTTTGCTATAGCCTAATTTTCCTTTTCAGCCTCAGGATGTGGAATTGACAAGTTGCACATGGAAGCAGTGAGAGTTTACCCTTCTGCCAGAATGTCATTACTTTGCCTTGCTTGGTACACAGATTCAGGGGCATTCTAAAAATGAACAAATCAGTTCAGGTGTATAATTTCTAGTCTGATCAGTTTTCATAGACGAGTTTCATGTGAAGAAGTAAAAAAACAATTCCATTCTTGATTTGCTACAAATAATTTTGAATTTTAGTAATCAATTATTAATTGTACTTATTTTTGTATTTTTTTTTCCCTCCAGGTTAGCTTTTCGAGGTTGTTAAGGCTCAGCAGGAGCCTTAAGGTTTAGAAGGTTTTGACATCCTTTCCCAGCTAAAGAAAATGAGACTGAATCATGTAATTCATTGCCAGTCTTAGGCTAAGACTCTAGAAAAGAAACACTCCCAGGTTTAACTGCAAAAGGAAGAAGTTTATGTAAATCAGTGATGAAACTCAGTCTTGGAAAGAAGGTGTTCAGAAGGAAATGCAAAGAGATAAAAAGAGGCAATATGAATTAGTCGCTCAGAGAGGCCTAGAGTTACTCTAATACAAATGGGAAAGCAAAGCTGAATACTTTGGAGTGATCTTTCTGCCAAACTGTGGGTAGTGTTAGACACCACATCAATTACTGGGTCGGAACTACTCTGTAGGGGTGTACGTTTGTGCATGTGGAGTGAAAGAGAAGGGTTCTCCCCCCTTTTCCTCTCTTTATTCTTTCTTCATCTGTCTTCCTTTATTCTTTTCTTCCTCTTGTTGGTAAGCTATACACCTATTTTCTGTATTTAATTTCAGTTGCAAGTGCCTCATTTTAAGTAGCATGGAGTTTGTGTATGCTAATTGTAACAAAGGCTTTCCATGGCAATGCTTGCTAATCCTGGTACCTTGCTGTAATGGTTTGTGAAATTGCATGTTTGTCTCTGCAAAACCCTTTTTGCCAAAATGCCTATTTTCTCGCTAAATTAAAAGAAATCTCTTGGAGAGAACGGTGTCGTTATTCTCTGGATGGTAATTTAAGGTACCAAGAAAACCAGGGCTTTACAACAGTTTGTGTGAGCAAAATCTCTTGAAGCCTGAAATTAAGATGTAACAGCTGGTAAAGTAAGACCAGGTTGTAACAGGTAGGCAGCTTAAGAGGCATATTCAGGGTTGCATTCTAGGAAGGAGTAGAGATGTGGCATAAAGCAGGAACGGTGTAAAGACTGATCAGACCCAGTAAGAGTGGAAAACTAGACATGCTGTTGAAGGTCAGAATAATCTATTTTAGTAACACTTGCATTCAGTAAAAATGTGGTGTATTTGTTGGCAGGTGAAATTTTGGGTCTAAGTGACATTAGCTTTCTCTTCCACACATTGAAATTGCTTACTTGTTTCTGTATTACAATAAAAGTAATTTCCTGTAACATCACTATGGTCACGTTCCTTACCTCGTAGTGATTTTTGATGTCACCTTAAAAAGTCTCTTTTTACTATAGATTTTACTGACTTGAGGAAAATAATTTTAAATTTAGCAGACTACCTCAAGTGCACCAACCTCCCTTTTCACTCCTACCAACCTTATGTTTATAATTATGAGTCATTCTCTTTGAGCAAATGATGCATGATCCGTGTCAATTGTTGAGATAATATGCATTGTTTGTGTTATTATGATTTAGCATATTTAGATCCAGTTTCCCATCTCTGCAAAAACTGAAATGAAATCTTAACATTAATGAGATGTGTAAGCTTAACAAAAATGTTTTGGTGTTGGGGGGGTTTTGGATATTTGGTTTTTTTTTTGTTTGTTTATTTGGTTTTTGTTTGTTTTATATTCATGTGCAATGAATAACTGAACAATTAAGAACAATTTGCTGATAACTCACAAAAAGATGAGTCAAATGACTATATTTTCTTGATGTATATTTTCATATATTCAAATACCATCAAACACTAGTTTTAGAAATTATCAGAATTAAATTGACAATTTTTTAAAATACTTAATAAAGCTAACTGTTTCTTCAATAATGTCCACTCTCATAGTATTTTTTTTTTTGCTTTTGTTGTAGACCATGTGTTTTAATTGCTTCTTAATTATATATAATTCCTCTGGGAAATTTATTTACTGCCTACTCACTAGTAGCAAATGATTCCTTCCTCTTCTATCAAGAAACAACTCTCAAAGCTTTTATTTTCCTCTACAATGTCATTATAGTATAATCACAAATAATTTATCATATAGAAAAGCCAGTTTGAGGAGCTGATACTTACTGGAAAGAGTTATCCTAACAGAATGGCAGATGCACATTTGTCTTTAGCTGAAACAGTGGTTGGTAGTGGTATGGAAAACTAGTAAACTTGGAAAGGTGCTCCAGTAAATAACTAGCCATTGACCAGAGCATGACTCTCTCTCCTAATAGAAAAATTAAATGTAAACTATTGCTCAGTGACCTAATAGACTGAAACAAAATATTTATAGATTATCAAAAGACTGGGGTTGCTCAATACAATCAGCATAATTGTACAGTGACTATTATTCTGGATCAGTTAACTGTCTAAAGCTAAAGCCTAGTCATCCAGCCACCCTGTTAACTTTACAAAAAGTCTCATGACTCTTTATCATCTAGAATTATGTAGGATAGATCTTCATTTTACTATGAAAAATCTTTTATTTAGGAAAAAAAAATATTAACGGAGTAGACAAACTTTTTTATTCTAATTATAGCAAAAGGCTTCCCTATTTCCCCCCCCCCCACCCAACCCGGTATACCACTTTGTGACTGATCATTAAGCTCCAGCAATGGAGGAAGTTTCAGTGGAAATGAGTCAAATTAATGTGTCCAAAAAGCTCAGGGAGTAACAGAAAGAAACTGATCTCAACACAAAGGGTATCAGAGGGTGGCGTTGGTTTCAGATAAACGGTTGAGCTGGTCAACTAATGGTGTAAACATTTCTCCTTTAGTTCTTTAAAAGTGTAAATGTCTCCCTGAGTGAGCCAGAGCAATGTGGAGGAGAGTGAATATGGGGCTCAGTCCAACACAGAGTACAAAAAGTAAACAACTAGCAAAAGAATTTCTGAGAAAGCAAAGGGCTCATGTATTACTTTTGGTCAACTGAAGACACACAGCATTGTGATGATGAGCATATTATAGACACTGGTAATGGGAATCATATAGGTGTTGTGAATGAACTGTGTACTGCATTTTCTGTGTTTGGATAACTGTGACATTTTTGATTGTACATTTTGGAGCACTCTGATAAATCAGAAACCCTTTTAAATATCAGCTATATTTAAAATAAGTAAGATTGATATTAAACACTACAACCTCCACAAGAAATATCTCAAAGGACCTGGTGAAAGTGGACTGCACTCTGACTTATTTAAAATGGATAAATCTGTCAAGTAGCTTATCTCATCATTTGTCATAGCCAAAAAAATAACCTGCTCTGTGGGTGTATGAAAATCGTGACTGTGGGTTCTTACGATTCCATAATACACAAGGACACAGAGGCTTTAATCCTCTAAATGTCTCCGTGTTATTACAGATCAACCAAAGTGTCCCCCATATCACCATTAGCAGGTATACTACCACAAAATCACCACTAGCAAGTAAAGTTATGATTAATAAAGTAAATATATATATATATGCCTTTATAAAACCATTGCAAATTACTGTCATCAATCAATAATATAGAATCAACCAAGAGTATAGCAGAAACCAACTATGTCAGCAAGCAATCATATAACAACATTCAATTGTAAACAAGCAACTAGATAGATGTATTCTATTATCAGTTACCAGAAACTTAAAATTAGTGAAACAAACCTATCAATAGTGTAACAGGTATAGTTATAATACTTTATACCAGTATCAAGTGAATTAGGCAGATTTCAGAAGGGGTGAAACTACCTCAAAGACGATGACATATTGATAGGAACCCAACCATTTTAGAAGTAGAGGACAAACTTAACTAACCCTAGAAGTGGGACCAATGAAGTGACAGACTGAGTCTCTTCAAAGAAGACCTACACCACAAAAATCTGGAGTCATCCAGGCATCCTCAGTCTGGGTCCAAGATCTCATAGAAATTTCATTCTGAGAATTCAGCCTGCTTATAAAAGGAAAATTAAGTCCTTTTTATATCATACAGACACGACCACATATATCACAGACATTTTGAACAGTCAATAGATATTGTCAATCTCTATTTTTCACCTCTAAGAGCCAATATATGATGACATTTTGTGGGTTTTTTTCAGACCAATCTCATGTTTCCACACTGTTTCCACATTTTCTGATGATAAGTTTCCACTACAGCTTCTTGGGTTTTGCAGTTATTGATGATCTCTCAGGATGCCTTCTGTTTCTATGTACGCAGCTGTATTTCAAAGATGCCAGCTGTACTTTTCGAGGATGTTTCTGCTTCCAAGGCCTAGTTCCCTGGCTCACAGCTCTCAGGCTGGCAGGCAGTTTGTCTGTCAGTATTTTTCAACAGACTTTTTTTCTGTTAACTAACATTCTCCTTCTAATCAGGCTACTAATTATAGCTGCTCACATTACCATTTTGTTTCTGTCTCTGTGTATCTACACTGTGTAAATATTATTTTTTGCCCTGGATCTTTGTCAGTGTGAGTCAACATATTCCCCCCAAACAAATCCTTGCATGGTTTTAGAAGTTGATTTCAGTGCCTCTCTCCAAATTAGGTGAATTGTCACAAGACTGATTTCTTTCTACTTTAATGAATACACTTAAATACTAACAGGCACCAAGTCATTATTATATTACCTCATACCAAATACTAAATTACAAAAACCAGTAAAAATAACTCTCTTATAGCATAATCTGCATGACATGTCAAAAACTTTGAACAGGAAAAGAAAAATATTCTAATTCTCAGAAGCTACATGGAATGCCAGTTGCCCAAGATTACTTGGTCTGTAGTTCAGATACCACCAGTCTGCTCTGGATGTAGCTAGTCCTGAGCCAAATATGTATGAATCACTGTACCACATACTAGGGTGACATCCCTCCTAAGATGGATACAGTCCCCAGTATAGATAGAGTCTATGAGTAATTATTTATTTTAAAAATAGTTCCAGTAAAGCCTAAAGTAGGGCAACAGATCTGCTTAGGCAATGAAAGCCAGATCCCAGAAAGCAGTTTAATGCCTTATGTAGGAGAGTGGTAGAACTTAGATGTGTGATTTAAAGCTCAGCTGCTATCTGAACCCACAAAATGTTTAAACTGTGTAAGGTTTGGGTTTTTTTGGTGTTTTGTTTTGGGGTTTTTTTGTATGTGTGTTTGTTTTTTTTTTTTTTTTGATACACATCTGTATCAAAATCTAGAGTTATGTTTCTTTCATGCTGTGAAGAACTGAGTTGTGACAGGACTGGAACATTTTCTTTGCACTTCTTTTCACATCTAAACTTGATTAGGATGCAGGAATGCTATGTTTCTAAACAAAGAACATTGGAGACTTGGAGCAAAGTGTCCAGTCTTGGATGCATCCTTCACATGCATCTGTAGGATGGTGCTCTAAAGAAAAATTATAGAAACCAATGTCTTCTGAATTGTGATAGTTTTCATCTACATCCTGATATAAGCTAAAAGATGGTGGCATGGGATACCCAGGGTCATTTCCTGCATTACAGACTTCTAACATTATGATTCTGGAGAGCGATCTAATCACAAAATAGAAAGCTATCCCATAGTCCTTTACTTTCCCTACCTGTGTAAGCTCTACCACTGTCCAGAAGAGAATGCAGGAATCTTTGGGCTAAAGAATTCTCCTGAATGGCCTTTCTTAGTCACCATGTAAAGTCACCATTATAATATGCTTTTTCTTATGCTGTTCATCCTGAGATGTGTGATTTGGGTAAACCATTCTGTCAAGGCATCAGATTCTTCTCACTCACCTTACTGAACACATGACAACTATATTATTGCTGACATAATCATGAAATTTTGCATTAGTATGTTTGAGATTGATTTTTTTTTTTTTTTTTTTTTTTTTCAAGCCGG
>JAWWMP010000001.1:71400623-71413373 GCA_035047865.1 Dendrocincla tyrannina
TTGGGGTTGGTTTTTTTTTTTTTTTTTTTTTTTTTAAATCATGGCTGTAGGAACAGTCTGACAGGATCCTTATGAAGTTCCACAAGGGGAAGTGTGAAATACTGCATCTGAGAAATAAAAAATCCCAGACCCCAATATATGCTGAGGGCCAGCAGCTGGAAAACAGGTTGACAGAAAATAACACAGTGCTCTTGGTAGACACTATGTTCAAGAAAAATGTGCAATATACTCTTGCAGCAAAGAAAGCTAATGATATCCTGGGCTTCATTAGGCAAAGTATTGCCAATAAAGGATGAGAGGTGAACATTCCCCTCTATTCAGCCCAGATGAGACTACACCTGAAGTCCTGTGACCTGTTCTGGGCTCCTCAGTACAAAAGTATCATGGACATATTGGACAAATATGTCCATGATCAGAAGGGTCACTAAAATTATGAAGTGATAGAGCATCTCTCCTTTGAGGAAATGCTGAGAGTGTTAGGATTGTTTATCTTAGAAAGGGGAGTCTCAGGGTGTTTAAGAGAACTGAGTCCATTGTTCATGTGAACCACTACTGGACAATACTTGTACAACTCATGATAAGACTTCCGAATGCATGTAGGAAAAAAATAGTTCTCTAGGAACTATAAATACTGAAGTTATAGACACATTTGTGGTGACATTAAGCTGAGAAGAAAGATGGTGAGGAAAGGTTTATAGAAAGATAGCAACAAGAACAGATGACCTGTTTTTCCACTTATTATGTTGTGTTTAAATTGTCCTGTTTATCATATCCTTATACCAAAATTTTGTATTTTTACTTTCATGATAAAATACTGCTTAGCCTGATAGGCCCTTGAAAGCCACAGATAGGTTAAGAAGAGTGAGCATCCTCCTCCAGACAGGCATACTAATCTTCACTGCAAAAAGAGATTCATGGCTCCAAGCAGTGTCTGAAGTTAAAAATTCTCTTACATCTCTATACATCATAACTGTACTGAAGAGGAACTGATCAAAATTAGAGTAGATTGAATGGCTATGCAGCAAACACAGGAAAATTAAAAATAAGGTTGGTTCTTTCATTCCAAAGCAGTTTACTTCCCGTTTATATGAAACTTCATCTTTTTTCAATTAGAAAGTTCTTTTAAAAGAATAGAAAAAAGGCTAATATCTAGACAGGTACAATTATCCATCATTATCCCAGTACTATTCAATACTCATTCGGCACTATTATTCATCAGTAGTTTTTTAGACAACATAAGGGTCTGACACTAACAGTAAGATCACTAAAATTCCTGCATTCAGTCCTTTTCAGCATGGTGTGTCCTGTTGAGTTTCATTTTTAACCTTTTCTTTCTTATTTCTCATGGTTAGAAATGTCTTTTTTTTAACCATCCTGAAAACATTAAACAGTCTGAAAATGCTACCAAATACCAATCCTCTGTATAAATGCTTTTGAAGTGTTCATTTTCTGGAACATTCGTGTTATGAGTTTATGTGGAAAGGTTTTGATAACAGGATACTCTAATGTCTGTGGAACACACCAGAATCTGCTCACATGTTGGATGGATCCTAGAGGTGAGACAATCAACAGTGTTGGTAGCGTCTCTGTGATAATATATTTAAGGAAGGATAAAAACCATTGCTTAGCTGCTGTGAGAGAGAAGAGTAATAAAATGAGATAAACAATGATGACAGCAATGTCAGTGAAGAAGAAGGGAGAGGATGTGCTCCATGTGTGAAGCAAAGGGTTACCTGTAGGCTGTGCTGAAGACCATCTGGCATAGACTGTTGTCCTGTAGCCCATGAAGGACCACGTTGGAGCAGATCTCCACCTACAGTGGGACTTCCCACCTTGGAAAAGGTGGGAATACCCTGAAAGAAGCTGGAATACACTGTAAGCCCACACAGGAGCAGGTTTCCTTGCAGCAACTGTGGCCCACTCTAGAGCATTCTCTCCTGAGGACTTCACTGCATGGAAAGGACTCAAGTTCATGAAGAACTGCAGCCCCTGGGAAGGACCCCTATTGAAATTTGTGAATGACTGTCTCTTATGGGAGGGACCCCACACTGGAGCAGTGTTAAAAAATTATACAAATAAGTGGCATAAGTATTTAAGAAATGTATAGACTAGTATGGACTGAATAAGTTTTTGCCTCACAGTTTTTCCAATCTGAATTAAAAGTAGTAAGTTTGTTATTTTCAAGGAAATCTTGAGTGTGGGCTGTAACCTTACTACCTTATTGATCACACTAACTGTGCTAATAATTAAACAAAGAAATTCATTATACCTCATGCAAATTCATAAAACTGTAAGGTCAAATAAAATAAACACCTATGATAATAGTGAGAAAAAGTGAAAGTTTGATAAAGTCATCTCCTGACAATCTCATTTTAGCACTGTTCTGTTATAATTGTCTTTTTATCCAAAACGAGTGGCCTGAGTAGAAGCAGTTGTTACTGCTTTCTTTAGCTGCACCTTTTCATCAGGTTTCCATCGGGGAATATGTTTTGTATAGAAGCTTCTTTTTCATGTCCTAGATCTCAGAGTCCTACTTTTATCGGACTCCAAGAAAACCACAATTCCATCTCCTCTGGGGTTTTGGTGATTTTTTATTTCCTTTTACAATAAGTTTCTCAATACTACAAGAAAGTGAGTGAATTGAATAGTTCCAAGTAAGTTTGTTCTAGAATGCTTTTGTTGTTTTGCCTAGTTCATTAGAGGTTTCTAGAGCTGTGTTGTTTTTTGTGGTGTATTTTCAGCAAAGACTCTGAAGAGTCATCTGTTTCCTTGAGTTATCTTAATAAAGCTTTATTAAAAAAGAGCAGGGTGCCAGGGCTTTATTTAATCAATTTCCGGTTTTGCCCACCAAGAGTTCATTCTTTTAAGGAATAACTGAATGAAAACAATCTGATTCAGCATTTCTATGTTGGTTGGCTTATGCTATTTAAAAAACCTCATTTAATAGACCTAATGTCAAAACACATCCATAGTAGTTTGTTTGAAATCGAGAGATATTTTATATTTGCAACTCTTTACCCTGAATTACCACAGTTCCTATCACGATTTTGCAAGGTTTTATCTGTATTAACAAGTATCTTTTCTGAAGGAGAGTTTTACTGCATGTATTTTCTTGACTAATGTGATAATGAAGGACATGTCAAAACATGATTTAATATGTCTAGAATATTTTTCTAGCTGTTCAACTGCAGTAAAAACACAGTAAATTAGCTGTAAAGACTAATATGCAACATAAGTTTTCTAATATATTAATTTTATTTTTTGACCTTTATCCGTTTAATAATAGTTTTTGTTCAATAATTGTTGAAAAGCACAAGTAATTTTAAAATAATGTATGTTCTAGTGCTACCAGTATTTTTTAAGTCCCAATAACTGGGTAGCATAATGCTACTGAGAATAAAGGTATTTTATTCGTTGACAAATATGACATAGGAAACATTGAGTGTAAGTAAAAAAACAAGGCATTAAACCATGATGTTACTGAACCTGAGGGAAGTTTTGTCATTTATTTCTGAAGTAAAAAGATATCACCCAGGATGCTTATCGTGGGTAGCTTTCAAAAGAAACAACAGCATAATGACAAAAGATAATGAGTAGTACACAATGAAAGATGGATGCTTTGTATTTCCTAACAGATAATTATTAGAACTGTGCTTTGGGAGAATTTGTAATTTACTTAAGGGAGTAAATTGCGTACAGATTTTGCTTATGAGATTCCAACACACACTCACAAAAGAAAAAAAAAGGAAAAAACTAAAAACCAACAAAACAAAACAAAAAAACACACACCACAACACCACAACAAAGAAACCCCACCCCATAATAGTAACCCCACAGTCTAAGATTAAAAAAAAGGTGCCTTAAGCATTCAAGTAAGAAGTCCTGATGGTGTTCAGTGAAGCTGAAAGAAAAAATCTGTTTATGGCTTCTGGCCATAGTCAAAGAAATGTGTGCCTACAGTGATGATAAGAAGAGGGCAGCAACTTGGTGGTACTGTGTCTGGTCTGTGATTGGGAATGCTGACATTGGTTTAGCCTCTGTCTGCAGGAGAACTGAAACCCTCCTCGCATCATTTTTGTTCACGTGCCTACCCATGGCTCATCCAGAAGTGCTGTTCTCTGACATCTATTTGAGAAATAGTGTTACAGATAGCAATGAAGGTGAAGGTGGAAGGCAGTTTAACTAGAAAGAGGAGTTTAAGTTCTCATGTTAAAACCAGAACAATAAACAATGGAAGAAAAGTCATTGCTATGAAGAAAGCATATGAATAACTAGATCAGCTGTTACAGTACAAAATAGAAACCGGGATTCTAGCTTTGTGTCCGTGGCTGTTACATTTTATAATAAACAGTTGATAGAGAAAAGGGTGCTTATTGTGGCCTAGTGAATATTTCTTACTTTAAATGCTACACTTGTTGAACTTGAACAGGCTGATTGGCTAGAAGTGACTGTTTCAATGTCTTCCGGAAGCAACTAAAAATCACAAATGATGGGCTATGAATCACATTACAAAGGCAGAACTGATGTGTGGGACGAAATTAGAGCACTATGATCCATGTTCACATGCAGAATCATAACAGCATTGATTCTGCTGTTTTGTGTTGTACTACAGCCCTTGCTTTTGTAAGAAATATGAATAGCAAGAAAGATTGTAGTAGCTTATAGTCATGATAAAACTAATTTGTTCCACTTGCCACTTTACTCCATGACTCTTGCTTAAGTTTAGTTTTCGTTACCTGCAATTTTTTTCTTTTTTGGGTTTAGGAGTCAGAGGAAGTTTTCTTCAAAGCTGTTGCCATGTTGAGGACTCAACAGGCTGTTACTGATTTACTGAAAATCATAATTTTTTGTCCTAAGGAATTAAGAAGTGTCTGCCAAAAACTACTGGCAATGAAAGGATTTCTAGACTTTTTATAATTTTGGTCAAACTGATACACTGTGTTTTAAAAGCATGGACACCTTAGGTTATGCTTTGTCTTTTTTTCTTTTTCTTTTTTTTTTTTTTTCTCTTTAGAACAGCACATTAAGCAATTGAGTTCAAATACTGTGTCATTTTAATTGGTGCAGGAGAGCAATTGACTTTCAATGGCAAAATGTCAAGTGCTTCCTTTGCCTCATCAAAGCAAATTTGTCAGGAAAAGACTATCATCTCACATAAATAGCAATCAGTGCAATTAATTTGTATATTTCAATTAGCTGATGATCTAATTATTGCATGGTCTAAGGATAACAGCTAAGGACTTCAAAGAGAAAAAAAATGTTTCTCCTCTCCACATTGCTGCTTTCTATATTGTTGACTCATATTCATAGACTTGAATAAATCCCCTGTGATAGATTGTTGAAAGTTACAGCTTCATTTCACACCAACTTTTAAGGTAGTTATAATGTAAACCTCAAAAACCAGTGCTACTGAACTGCCAGAAGAATTAAAGCTAGCTCAGTTGATAGAAGAAAGACAGATGTTCTACGAAGTGATGATTATATTTAAATTATTAATATATTGAGATTAAATCCCATAGACCTCCTAACATATGAAGAGCATTAAATAGAAACTGAAATGAGGCAGAGTCAGAGCCAACAGAAGACTAATGTGTCTGCAGTGTAGTTGCTGCTCTTTTGAGATGCCAGAGTCACACCTTTAGTGAAACAGTATGCTATTCAGAACAGGAAGGGAGTTTCAGATTTGTTTGCAGTTTGTTGGGATTCCAGGCTCTGGCTAGAAGAGCTGTTTTGGTACTTTTCCTGTGGAGGGAATACTTAAACTATGTCTGAGGTGAGAAGTGTATTCCTGGCTCCTTTACTGTTCAAATAATTTCACAAAATTACTAGGAAAATCCTATAGGGCTCTGCTTCAAATCTTCTTTGCACAATAAAGCTGAAACATGTTTCTTTTACTAATAGGAGCCCTTACTTCACATTGTTTTAAAAATAAGTCTTGAGTTTTACCTTTCACCATTTCTTAAAATCTCCAACAAAAATGGATGACTACACTGTAATGCAGAAAAGTATCAATGTCAGTTACAAAAATTAAATGTGATCCTACAAGCAAAAATATGTTTAGTACTAAAGACAGTATTTGTCTCAGAATGCTAGAATTCTTAGAGGGATAAGAACCAATATTAATAAAAATATCTTTTCATTAAAAATTAAAGTGTATATCTTGCTTCATAATATTTTGTTCCTTTTTTTCTTCTTTTTTTTTTTTTTCTGCTTTTCTTTGTATACCTCAGGAAAAGAGAAAAGGTTTGTGGGAAATGAATAAAAGAAAAACTGTCAGAATTCTTCTCTGACAGCTTTCTTTTTTATTGATGAAAAGCAAGTCTTTCTTCCTCTGTGGAAAATCCCAGCCTTTCTCAAGATGGGAAATGGTATTAAGTAATCCTGATCAATATGATACAGAAGTTTTCCTACTAAACACCTGTTGTTGATTCTGCCTCCCAAAAGTGAAGCAGACTTTATATGGGGTGTACAAAGAGTTTCTAGTTGTCTCATTTATTAAATTAGTAAATTTAGTAAAAATTAATAATTTTTATTAATATTAAAATTAATAATTTAGTAAAAATTAATAATTTTTACTGCATTAGATTGTTAACAATGATTCTTACATCTCCTTTCTTATCCAACTAATTGTTTTTATTCAGTGTATCTTATTTTGCAAATGTAGATATTGACAGGAAGAGACGTTCATAGTAAAAGAGCATATAGCTCTGGTTGTAACACTTCCTTGAAAGTATAGAATTTAAACTGTTCTATGAAACCACTGCAAGAAGAATCTCATGTATATCACAGGAGTGTGCTGTTTGTTAGAGCTTTTTTATTTTCCTCCCAAAAGAACACTATTGTCTTACAAAAGAAAGAAGAGAATATTCTTTGCTGCAGCCTTTCAAACTCCCTAAGTGAGGAACAGCCTGTGGGCTGTAAATTCTGTGCTGAAGCAGCATTTCCCTGCAGTCCAGCTCTTTGGGCATCTATGAAGCGTCGATCTGGAGTCACAGCACTTTTATTCCAGAGTCTCTCAGCTGCTTCAGGCAATTGTAGAGCAATTGTTATAAATTCTATCATTCTGAGTGATTTAATTCTTCAGTGCATTGGACTAGGAGCTTAGACACTCCACACCAGCTGAATTTTACTTTGGGACTCACAGTTGTAAAAGCTACATTGTGTAATGCCTAGGATCACAGTGCCTTATTTGTCTTTGGCATCTAATCCTAAGTAATCAGTAGTTTTGCTATTTTTTCTGACTCTATGAATGGCTTTTCCACTTCTCCTCATTTCACACTATTCTAAAATATTCTTCATGTTACGTATAGATTATTCTGTTCCTAGACTAGTTCTCCCTTCTGTGAGGTTTCTGCTTACTTTCAAGATAATTTTGAGGAAGTATATTTCACGCCTTGCTGATCCTTCTGTTTAAGTTATTCTATAGCTTTAGTACGGTTCTCCCTAATCCATTATTTTGAACTGTCCTTTTCTCTAATGAATTTTCTCCCCTAGTGGTTTTCTTTACCATGTTGTTGCTATAGTTATGTAGCATCTGTAAGATACAAGCTGAGCATTGAAGCTACTTTTAAGAGTTGTATAGTGAAAAATATGCAGTAGTCTAAAAGAAAAGAGTAGCATCAGAAAGAAGAAAGCAGCAGAAGCATTTCATTAGCACAAAAATACTCAAACTTCACAAATTAAATCAGTTTACAACTAAGATCAGAAATGTTCTAATCCTGGCTGGCAGTATTTATTAAAATCATGACAGATCTTTAAAGTCCCTGTTGTAAACCCATGATTGTTTGTTTTTTTTTTTTTTTAAGTTTACTCCAGCATTACTAGACTTTCAAATGCATCTTAAATTTAGTAATTCATACACATTATAGCAAAATTTTATATTTTTCCTTGTCTTTTTTTTTTTTTTCCAGGAAATCAAATTATTGGATTTCAACAATATTACTGCCTTATTAGGAGAAGAATAAATAGATACACAAGTTCTGTTAGTCAACTCTATTTGTACTGTACTTTTATTTCCAGCATGCCAGTGTCAGAATTTCTAAAAAGTCAGGAGGTCTTGCCACCTTCTACTTTGATCTTGATATTTAATAAAAATCAGAGCTCTGTAGGAAACTTTGGCTCTGAATGTATAGAGAAACTGAAAATTGAGATTGTATTACTAATAAACTTTTCAGTAAATGACAAAGAATTCAGTCAAATTTAGTAAGTTTTCATTACTGTTATTTTAAAAGTTCCATCTGAAGCACCTATTTTTCATTTATGCAGTTTCAAGTAAACACTTTTCATTCCTCTCTTAAGCCTGTACTACTACTACACACAGACACACAAACTGATTATTCTCCAATTCTTCACTAAATACAAAACAAGACTACATCTGTCTCATAAAAACACTTTGCAGTATGTCCTGACTGTGTCTTGAATTCATATGCTTTCGCTTTCTCTCCATCTGCTTTCTCTGGACACTGAATTAAATGAAGAATCACTTCTCATCAGATCCTGCATCCAAACTTATGAAGGATCAGGAGCTCAAGGAACACCACAGAAATAATCTCCTCTACAGCTGAGACACAGCTTAAAACATTGTTGAAGTAGATGTTTATCCAAAGATCACTCTATCCTCTCCAACTAAACTCTCCTAGAAAAA
Source organism: Dendrocincla tyrannina (assembly GCA_035047865.1). Classification (NCBI taxonomy): domain Eukaryota; kingdom Metazoa; phylum Chordata; class Aves; order Passeriformes; family Dendrocolaptidae; genus Dendrocincla; species Dendrocincla tyrannina. The sequence goes on from JAWWMP010000001.1 coordinate 71,409,268, forward strand.
TGTAATGACAGTCTTCAAGATGCTGATCATTGTTTACCATCATTTTGTAACAAGATAAATATAGGATTGAAAAGGTTATCTTCTGTTGTGGAATATAGTGCTGTATATCATCAACCAATCTTTTTAGAATTGCTTAGATTTTTGCTCCCCCTATTCTGATGTGAAAGCTAGGTTTTAAAATATCAGCTTTCCAAGTGACAGTTAAAGACCGGACTTACTAATGTCCACTTACTTTAGTGTTAAAATTCCTTGTTAGCTTACATACCTTTTTTAGAAGTGAAAAGAATTATCCATGTCAGTCCTCCTTCTTAGATTACAATAGCATTTTATTGTCTCATCCTGAAAGACTAAAGTCCCTTTTTCTTACATATTCTGTTTTTAGAATGTAGGTGACCTGAATTGTCCGTAACAATTTAAGTGCCATCCCCCCAGGTAAAATATATTGAAGCAAAGTCAGACAGTTATATTACTACCTATGCCAGAAATATCTCACCTTATATATTCTAAAAATAGGTTTTATTTTTTCATGCCTGAATCATATGAATGGGTTATGGTCATTCTGCTCTTAAGTGCATTAAGATTGCTGTATCTCCTAATTTCAAATTGAAAGGGAATGCCCCTTTACTTTGGCTATTTTTTTTTTTCCTATGGAATTTTCATGTTGTTAGTAAACGGCTCTGTTTTAATCATACTAATCTTTATCCACCAAACAAACAGAATACATTCAGTTTCAGGGTAGGTTTGGAAGTGTATGTGAAATTGGAATGATATGTGGAATGATAGGGTACACAGTCATCTGTGTAGTAACGACCTCTGGTTTGTGAGAAGAGTCAACAAGGAATACGCATTTAAAAATAAATAGATAAGAGAGAAGAAAAAATGGGGCTACCTGTGCTCACATGTGTGTGTGTGCATGTGCTTGCATACATGAATCTCTGGAACACTCTCTGGAACTATAAACAAGAGCAGCAGGAAACAAATTAAGAAAATAAATATTCTGAGTCTGGTATCAGGCAATCCAGACAGTAGATCATTCCCAAGACAACCTTTTTTTGATTACTAGGAGACAATGTATTCTTAAATATTTGCCTCATCATTTTTCTTTGCATGGTGTATTTTTTTTTTTTATGGAAAGATTATTTTCATATAGTTATATTTAGTTATTTAAATATGCTGAGATAAGCAGTTCATGCAGTTCATGATGGAAACTTGATACTCTTAAAGATCACAGCAGTTCTCTTGTGATTTGCTCAAGGTTTGTAACTATTAAAGCTACTCAGTATAAAAGATTTAGCACAAGCAACTGTTTACTAGGTGTAAATATAGCTTTTATATTTGCAAATGTAGCTTACAACTGTCACAAATTGTCAAATACTCTTAGATACTAAAGTCATATCTTTAGAAATACATATTACAAAACACTAAAGAAAAAGATTTCTAAACATGCTGGCTGACCACTATTTTATTACATCATGAAACTACACAACAGTACTCTCAGAACTGACAAACAACAGAATATCCACTATTCTTTGTGTTGCTAACTACCAATGCACCCAAAATGAACACAGTGAAAACTAAAGAAATACTGAATTAATTTTTGTGCTTAAGAGAGAGTAAACTTTTCAATTATGCAACAACCTGTATAATGAAAAAATAAGTCAATTTAGCATCAATTTGATCGCAAATGCAGCCTTCTTGTTTCTAATGATCTGAGACCATTTTAAATCCATTTACCAAAGACCAAGACCTGGTTATATAAAAGATGTATAGATTTGAGAAGAATTGTGTTAGAAAATATAGGAAATACAGCTAATAGGAAATGAGCTTATGAGATGGTGTCTCTATTTAACTCAATGTCAGAAGCTCATCATTCGTTGCGATTAAAGTGCTTGGTGTTATGCTGTTGATACATAAAACTTGAGGAGCAGTTTTCAATGCAAAATTAAATAGGGAAGATATCTCACAACAACTGTATGAGACCACATTTAGAACACAAATATGCCCATGTTTTTCTCCTACTTGAATAGAATAAAAAACAGAAGTTTGTTTGCATTCTATAGGGCAAATATGATAACAGAGAAAAAACTGTATAAAAATATCAACTTCACAGTTCACAAAGTTTTTGCTTCTGTGCCATAGCCCTTTATTTCTGGTCTGCCAAGTATTTAAATTGATAAATCTTTTTAGCTTATTTCTTCTTAATACCATGCGTCTATGGATATTAATGACAATGAAGGAAAGCCAGCATAAATTTTTCCCCGTCTCTCCTTTCCTTGATTAAAATACAGTAATTCCATAATTTTCTGCTTCCTTGGAACAGGGTCTGCACCTCTACCTTTTTTTTTTTTTTTTTTCTTTTCTTTCCAGTGAGTTTCATGAGGCTTTCAAATTCTTTCCTTATTTTAAGGAAATATTCAAGCACTGGCTATGCAATATTATTACAATAAATATAGATGACAAATTTATATGCATATATAATATAATTCCTTGCTTTTCATACCTCTGTCACATGTAAATAAAGCACAAATGAGGAACGTAAAAATGGGTTAATTTGTAACTTGTACCTCCACAGTCGAATGGAGACAATAAACACATTTAATCTGAACATTTTGAATAAAAGGATCTTTTGAGAAATGGCTTAGCAAAGTAACAACTTATTTTAAATTTTGTTTAACAAAGAAAGACGTTTCAGATTATCAGCTTTCATCTTTCCAAAGATTCCTGCTTCTCAAATTAATATCGAGACTGTTTTCTGTTTCCACATTTTTTTCCCCACAATAAATACAATACAGTGTAACATACCACAGAACAATTAGAAACTGCACTATATTTTTCTGCATTTCTAAATTTAATGTATATTCATTTTTTGTTAATTGTTAAATGGCTTTATTAATTTCCTTCTCATTGACCTTTTTATTTTCCCTTCAGTATTTCTATTCAGCAAATGCAAATCTTCAGATTCACATTTTATTTTTAGGGGGAGTACTTTTAGCATGCTTTTTACTGGGGAAAAAAAAATGGCTTTGCTTGTCATGAGGAAGACAATGGGAACCTCTCTAAAACCCTAAGAACAGCTCCACTTAAAGAGATACATACCTTCAGTTTTTCCTGTAGACTCAGCATTTGTCTTAAACTGTGATGAAAGAAAGCACTGTACATGCAACCCCTTATTTTCTAGTCAGCTTACCACAATGAATATTGTATATACATCATGAAAATCAGGTTGGTTTTGCTAGTATGGCTGTATTGGTATAATGTAAGAATGGTTATGATGAGATTTCAAATCCATGTAAGTTACAGCATATTTTCAATTAGCTAACTAGCCATAACACTCTAAGATCACCTACCTGTATCATCCTCTACTTTTTCAGTGAATGGCTCCATGCTAGAAGCATCTCCCTTTATAACAGGAGGAAAGGGGATGAGCCACTTCAATGAAAATTTTTGGAATTTATTTTAAAATCTAACTGATGAAGATGAGGTGTAGTTAAAGCTGATAGATTTTGCACTGAATCCACCGTGTTGAAGACATCTGCCAGCAGCGAGTAAGGGATGGAGCAGCAGTTAGTCAGAAAAATAGAAGAAAGTGTAAATTGCTCATTTGTAACAACTGGATTTGTAAGAGTGTATCTGTCAAAGCCTTAATGAAAGAAAGACTAATAGCCCAGAAGTTCAAAGCTAGAAGGCTCCCTTGTCAAATGAAGGGTCAGCCTTATCTCACTCAGTTATTTAAGCTAATTAAATACAAACTAGCAGTCCTAGATTTGGCTTCTGGCTAACAGAAAGAATTGGGTGTCTCTATTTTATACTAAAAAGACTTTTTGGCTTTTGCCTGTTTATTAATTTCTTATATGAAGTGCCTTAAGGTTAACAGCTTAGATTCAACAGTTAACTTTTAATCCCTGAATCTGAGCACAAATATTAGCCAAAATGATTTAAAAAGAACTCTTATCTAGATTTAAAATAAAGGTAGATTTCTCTTCAGTAAGATTTAGCTTCTCAAGTTGATTGTGGATGGAGCTCGAAATTCTGAGAAAAAAAAATTCTTCCTAGATCTTGAGGTTCTACTAAAGTGGGAACCTTATAGTCCCTCCAATACAATTAAA
>JAWWMP010000001.1:71424901-71454509 GCA_035047865.1 Dendrocincla tyrannina
TAAAAAAAAAAAAAAAAAAGAAAACCAAAAAAAAACGCACAAAAAAACAAACAAAAAAAAAAAACCAACAAAAGAAAACCAACAAAAGAATAGAAACAAAACAAGTACCTTAAGGATGGACATAATAGAGTAGGAATGAAACTATTTGCAAGCCAAACAAATATAGCTAGCTCCAAAGAAGACTGACAAACTGTCTGTAGTCCAGTCAAAATCTTCTATATGTTCAGAATATGTTTCCTCATAATTTATCAACTGACATTAAAAAGCATTGCTTTTGTGCTCAGAAACTTTAGTAGAACATGAGACAGAACTCAGGCTTTATCTAATCTTATCTGTGCAGGTTTGCTAAGGTTTATCTTAGAAATTGGGTCCTCAAATAGTTCACAAAAAACATCCTTGAATTCCCATTTATTCAGAATATAACCACATTTATGTTTATTTTTACTCTTCTATGCCAACAGCATATACTGTCTTGAGATGCTGCATTTTACCCATACTGATATAACAAAGCATATAAAGTTCCTTTCTTGAAAAGAGAGAAACTCCAGGGATCAATTAGACACAAGGTAAAGTCCAGTATGTGTATCCAGATCAGAAAATTGGAAAGATTGTAATCTTATTGTATTTTCAGCCTAGGAAAAGATTCAGCCAGAGTGAAAAGGCCAAACTGGTGTCACATCTGAGTACTGATGGCCAGTTATGTATATTATGTACAATCCCTAATGAAGAAATTCTGAAAGATGGCAACTTCTGTGTTATAAGAGACACTGTGAGTAGGACAATTGTCTTAACATGTGAATTATTGTTTCTAGTCCTCTGAGCAGGGCTGAATAAAGACAGTTTTCAGTCTCATAATTTCTAACTGTAGAGGTAATAATTTGGTGTCTTGAAAAAAATTGCATATTACTGCAGCTCTGTGTATTAAAACAAGTTTCAATGTTGTTCTTTTGAGAATGAGGGATAAGTCAAAGACGAATAATTTGATGAATAATTTAAACCTTTCACTCTTGAAATAAATTAGTTTAGGATGACAGAACAGAAATATTTAATTGAGATGAAACAAATATCCACATGATTTGTACTGCATACTTGGTTCTTCCTAAATTGTATCATTACACCATTGCATTGTTTCATTTTTGTCAGTTTTAATATCTTATAAAGGTGCATTTAAAAAAAAAAAAAAACTGAAAAGAATTTTTTAAAGAGCCACTTATTTATTTCTACATATTGAATTGTAAATAGAAGTCATGAACTGTAATCAAGACGTATTTTCTTATATTTACAATTTAATTCAAGCAAATTAGCTGACTGACTATTCTGGGGGAGAGAGGGGTTGATAAAAGCTTTAGTTTTCTTTGCTCTTAAATTTGTTTCCCCAGATTTTCTTTCTTTATGTGATTCAAAAGGTGTTTATGGTTGTATTTCAAAGGACATGTAAAAGAGACTTTCATTCTCAAAAGAATGAAGTTATATATGTGTTAACTAATAGCTTTTGATAGCTTTACAAAATTGCTTATTTCTTCCTTTAGAGTAACTTTTTGTTGTTTCAATGCTTTATAAACTTTTCCATATACTGTCACATCATGTTTACAGTTGCCTTAATACATAAAACCACTCTTTGAAATTACTTTCTAGATTATCTTTTCAATAGTAATCCAAGTTAAGGAGTTGGAACATTTTAAAGCTGATAAGCATGGTCATCTGACCATAGTCTGATTCAAATCTGTGTTGAGACATTTTTAAGACACAGTATCAATATGACATCCTATCTCTCTCCACCTGCTTTACACTAAGCTGCAAAATAGTTCCAGAGAATAGTCTTCTTCTGAAGAGCAGCTTCTTCCGAGTTCACCAGATATGACCTGATGAGTTTATTCAGCCTGTGTCAGTCTGATACTTTTAGTACTTTCAGGTTATTTGAGATATTTCATGTGTGGAGGGAGAAGTGTTTAATATTAAATTTCCTTACTTGAAGATTATTTATGTCACACAGAATTACTGATTTTCCCAAGTGATACAAAATGTGCTGAAAACACAATACAAATATAAAGGACACTTTGCAAAATACAGAAAGTGCAATGCACAGTTCTACTGCAATGCCAATGTGATTCCCATTATTGTCTCTATAAAAGGCTCACCATCAATATGTTCATGTGCTCAGTCACCAGGAAGGAATACATAGGTTGAAGCTAAATAGAGGCCACTGATGTCTTTGAAATATTTTGCTAGTTGGGTAATTTTTGAGTTGAGCCACATATACACTCCTCCTGTTCCAGTCTGGCTGACTCAAGGAAACATTTACACTGCCAGCTGATACACTTAGCTATTGAGAGTGGTTTATCTATAACAAAAGTGACTCTCTGGCCCCCTTTGTGTTGAGACTAAATTGACTTCTTTGCCGTGTTCTGCAGGGAAAAAAGGGGGGAGCCACTCTGGGTAAGGGTGAAGCAGGAATGACCAATTTATTGGGGGAGCATCAAACTTATATAAGATAGGGATGGGGGGGTTCTAGAACTAGGGAGGAGTTAAGGGCAGAGTTAGGGCAGAGCGTGACACATAAGGAAGTAGGGGGTGGCAACCGCCACATACAAGGGATAAAACAGGAGGGGTAAACCTTATTGGGGAGTGATGCAGTGCACCAAAGTTCAACCAATAGGGAAACTGGGATGAAACAACCAATAGAAACAATTGAACAATAGACATGTAATTAGGACTATTCTAATGCAACCAGTATCTATCTGCTCTATTAGAACAGTAAAAAACTTTCTGAAAAGTCAGGCTATGGTCCATTTAGGTTGTTCTTTTCTCCTTCTGAGAGTGGGTCTTCTTAGGTTCTTTTCTCTGTGTCTCCCGTTCCTTTTCTGAGGTGTGATTCTTCCACTCAGTGTAATTTGTCGGTGGCTTCCCCACACATTACTGTCTGAGCTATACAGGCATATCACCCTTGCCCATGTGAGATTTCTTCCACTGCTGAGTTTTACTCAGTGAGTCACATTCCAACCAAAAGGTTTAGTTAGTCACAATTTGCTACTGATAATTTTCCTATCTTTTTTCTGATTGTCTTACTTTCCACACATCAGAGTTCTTTCTTCTCTATCCTTACTGTGTTTCTGCTCTGTATTTGGTGATATAGATATTTTGCATTGCAGCAAAATATTTTTATAAGTATATGAGGATTTAAAATCATATATATACCAAATATTTCAGGAAAAAGTCTGTCTGTTTTGTTTTTTTTTGTTTTTTTTTTTCCCTAGAACAATCATTTTGCAAAAAAAAAAAAAAAAAAAAGTTGTTGGTTTGGGTTTTGTTTTTTTTTTTAAACTCACATCTCTTCTAAAGGTAATATTGAACTTTCAACTGTCCTGACTACAAACCATTGTGGCATTTATGAATATTTTAATGCTTAAAAAGTAACAATGCATAACTGCACAATCATGTGTAACCAAAGTATGATTTTTAACCGTCATTCTGTAGCACAATAGTCATTCTAAATCGCATATTTTCTTAATTTCTGTATTTGACTAATAAGTTAATATTAACTCATTATTATTTTAATTCAATATTAATTGTATATATTCATGTTTGGTACTAGATGATTTCCAGAGATGCTTTCCAACTCCAACCATTCCTTAATTTTATGATTTTGCTGTCAAAAAAAAAGAAAAAAAGTTTTTCAATTATTCCTAATTACTTATGTGTTTGTTTCTTCATTTTTTGGCATCCGAACTGAAAATACTATTCAAATATAATTCATGATTATTCCACTTAATTGGAATGCACTGTATGGCAGGCATAGGCCATTCTCATCATTTGACTGTGAAAGTGCATTCTGTACTATGTAAAACAGTAAAGCTCATTTCTCTTAGACAGGATTCATTCTTACATTCAGTCAAACTAGAAAATTATACAATGATGGGATGGAATATTGTTTGTTTCTTTTTCTCAGTCGTTGGAATGGAAATCATTCCATATATTACGTATCATCTCTCCTCAAAGCCAAAGAAAAAAGGAAATGAGATCAGACCTATGTACTTTTAGGGAAGGATTTCTTTATGTGAATTTTTCTTCACTTCATTCCTGCTAAAATGCTACCGAAACATAAATATTTTCAGTGCTTAAAAGGTAATAAGCCTCTCATGGATGTTACTGTTTCTGCTCTTTGAGTGAAGGTCAGATTGCTGTATGCAGCTTTCCTCAGGCCCATTTTTTAATAGCCCATGTTCAATCAGTTTATGTGATTATTTATTCATAAGGTCCCAAGGTAAGGAGTCATCATCTAATAAATTCTCCGGGTTTTCTTTTTTGCATAGCAATTAAAGGAGATGAAGTTTGTCATTTAAAATGTATGGAATATGTAATGTTCAGTGACACAAATCAACTAAAACTCTCCCTGAGATTTTTTTTTAAAATATTGCTTTTGAATTCTTCTTTAGTCATTATGTTTCATATATTCTCTTCACGTATAATTCTGATGATTTAAATCCAAGTTTATCTATATAGACTTAAATATTTCTTAATTTGAAAGTGTCAGCATTTTCTGTAGCTCTGCTCCTATATTCTCCTGACTTGGAAGTTTATTAAACATGTCCTACTTTATGACTTCATAGTCATGTACTGTTGGAAAGAGCACTTATGCATGAAAGAGTATTCAAAATAGAAGTAACTCCTTAATAATTTTTCACTCTCAGCACTTCTTGTTGATTTATACATATGAAAAATGCAAAGCATTAATTACTCTTGTACAGTTAATGGAGATATTTGGATGTAAAACCAACAAGCCTTCCTTAATTGGTTACCAAAAATGAATGGCATTTTTCAAGTCTTTAAGTCCTAGAAGAAATGAGGGCAATTTCACTTGTACCATAGAAAAAAAAAATGCATGGAAATAACGACATACCCAGAAGGTTTGTACTTTAGAGGGAAAGCCGGTGTCAAAGTTCTTCTTAGCCCAGTGTTCATTCTGTTGGCCAGATTAAGCTGCTCTAGGGCTTTCCAAGATTTAGACAAGCAAGGAAAGGCAAGGTAAGGGAATGCATTTTTAGAACTGTTGCTACTAGCTTTTAAATTATTTTCTTTCTCATAAATAAACTTTCAATTTTAATTTTCAATGGTTATTTTTTTCTAAATTCCACATAAAAATTTGTAATGCTTCTAGCCCAAACCATTCTACAATTTTATGATTCTATTATTAAAACATAGTTGTACAAAATGTTTGTTTTGTTGTTTGCCTATTGTGTTCTTGCCTTTCTCCTTCTCTTATACTAAAACTATTTGCAGTGAACCAAGCTTTGGCTTGAGCATAAAAGCGTAATTTATTTTATACGTTTTGCTTATTTTGCAGCTATTTCCTTCTCTAGTTCAGCATGAAGTCTTGCAAGCACTACAATAGTATAATGGTATGATAAAACTGAGTCACATGAAGGAGAAGAGGACTGGGAACTTCTTTGCTATTTCCAGTTTAAGTGTATGATGAACTCCAGTTTAGAGTACTGAAAGCATTTCTCAGATGCAAAGCATATTTATAGTGGTCCCCTGCCTGTGTTAGCTGCTGCCATGTAGAAATACCCTTTACAGTGTTGGTCTTGACCACAGAAATGCAAAATGTAGATTTAGAGCAATGTTTTCTATTAATTTATCAGATTTCTCTTTGAAAACTGTTAGGTTTCTTCTCCTTTTTTTTTCTTTTTTTTTCCTGGAGTTTATTCTTTGAGGTTTAACTTTCTTTAAGCATCTTTTAAAGATGTATTCATGGTGAGACTGTATTCATTTCTTTTCTTGTGCCAGTACTATTTAGTAGCTTTAGGTACTCTTTCTGTGACATTCGCTTTGTGATGCATTTACAAACAATTTGGTCTCAACCTTAACCTTTTACTTCTTTCTTTCCCCCCTCCCTATTTTTTTAAAATAGAATGATCTATGTGGTATCCTGAGGAAAAGCAGAATATCTATGATCCTTATTATTCTTTGCAACAGTTTGAGTTAATCTTCCTTGAATAAGAGCCACCAAAATGGTACACAGGATTTCAGTTTAAACAGGTTCTCATACAATGTCAGTCAGATCTATTCTTGCTGGACACTCTGATGCCTTCTGGCACTATAACTCCGAGTTGTATGACATCTATAAAATTCACTACCTCATATTTGGTTTTGATTCTGATGTTAAAAAAATTAGTCTTAGAATCAATCATTTAATCAGACTGCAGTAAATTTCCTCAAATTTTAGTTCTTTCTTGGACATCACAACTTTCACCATTTACAGATGTTTTTTTTTTCCTTAATCCATAACTGTTTAAATAAAAGAAAAAACAAACAAACAAAAAATAATGCAGACCAACCAAACTGCTCTAAATTGTCACTTTTGGCTAATAATTGTATCTATATATGTTGAACATAGAATTAATGAAATCAATACACTTGTGTTTTTTTAAAAGTTAACAAGCTATAATTTTACTCATGCTAATGTAATTGCCAATTATAATCTGATTTAAGAAAAATACAGCTGTCTGTGTTACTATTTTGTGTGTTTAAAATGAGTTACTGCCAACATTCTGACCACATTTACAGGACATGAACTTGTTTAGTCTTTAGCAGGCAGAATATAATAACTGATTGTACTATGCTTGCTGAGTGTCTTGTTCTTCCTAAATTGAATGGCATGTATATCACACAGAGTTGTTTAGAGTCAAGGGGGAGTTGCAGCTGGGAAAGGCTCTGACACAAACATGGAGGCTTTAAGTTTTTTTACGCCAACAGAAGGAAATGCAGATCTCAATGCATAAAATCTGTCTTCAATTTGCAAACATAATAAGTGAGCCTAATAAAATGTGGAGTATTTCAGCTGTGAAAAAGAGTCAGTATATTATTTTTGTTCGTGGGCCACAGATAACTCTTGAGGTTTTAGATTTTTACTTCAGAGCAAATCATGAATAACAATTTTTTTTTTTTTGGGGTGCTTTATCAAAAAAATACTAGCTATTCAAGAGGCTGTAATAGAGCCAAAATTACTTTCTAGATCTGGAAGGGACACAAAGATTCCTTCCAGGCTTTTAGTATCTTACTAAAAGCCTGGGCCAACATACTGCTTCCTTTCTCCCATATTGCCATTTTTATTATTCTGATACTAACTTTTTTTTTTGCTAAAGTTTCACAGGTCTGTTTTGGTTTGTGGGGTTTTGTTGTGTTTTTTGTTTGTTTGTTTGTTTGTTTGCTTGTTTGTTTTGGGGGTTTTGTTGTTTTTTGGGTTGTTTGGTTTGGTTTGTTTTGTTTGTTTTTTTTTCCAGAGGGAACATTTGTCCGCTTTTCTTCTTCACCTACTGAAGGGTCCATAAGCTCAAAACAGGAACTGCATGATCTGTTCACATTCAGGAGAGTAAGAAAGAACTGGGATATGACAGTGAACTGTGTTCTTGGACTAAGTTTCCACACAAGTCCAAGAGAGAAAATATGTTTTCCCTTCTAATACTATAGGGAGCACAGTTGATGGTCTATCACCTCTTTTTTATAGCTGACCTCATCAGTGGCTTCCTTCAAGCAACTGTCAGGCCTATGAGTGTAGGAACAGTCCTTCATGGCCTTGTCAAGCCTCCCACCAAGACCACTTGGCCTCTGGAGCTCCCCAGAGGTGGCTTGAATACTTTTCAAGCTCCTGGTGCCTGCTCCACAGGGGAGCAGCCCTGTGGAGGAGCCTTCAGTCCTCATGGCACCTGGCAGTGGGACATCAGTTCCTTAATGCAGTGCTGCTCAGTCCACCCCTTCTAGCATAGGCCAAGTAAAAGATTTCTGTCATGCTGTGCCACTGGCTGTTCTGTCTATACTTCCAAAAAAGTGCCAAAGGAAGAGAAAATGAGCATGAGAGTTACAGAAAATGATGGGAATAATCAGAGGTATGAAAATCATGATTACTGACAAAAGGATAAAGAAACTAGATTGCCTATGCTAAGAAAGAATAAAAAAAGAAAACAGCATCCTTTACCAGAAACGAGTACTGTGTGTTCATCAAGTCCCTTGGACATTTCTGAATGCAGTGTATTATAGATGAAGGACCAAGGATTAAGGAATGAGCATTGCAGCATCTAAACTCCAGTTTCTAAATTCCACTGAGGAATTTGCACCTAAATTAGGTGCAAAGATAACACGTGCAATCTATGACAATATTCAAGAATCACTGAAAAAAGTAGTAGCAATAATCTGCTCATTATGGGGAAAACTGCTCTTACCACCCCTCTGTCCTATGCCATAGGTCCTGCAAACATTGTTGAATAACTCACACCTCATCTGAGATTTTGTAAATCAAAAGTTCTGGTTTAGCTGATTGTAGTACAATTACGACAGCAAAAGTATAACAGAAAAAAGGGTAAAAGTTAGATGGTTTGAAAGGCAAGACAGTAAAATATCTAGACAGAAAAAGATATATAGAAATAAAATGGAAATTAAAAAACATATCCATGGCAAAGAGAAAAAAAAATCTGACAAGAATTCAACCAGAATAAACCAAATTATCCAACATATACATCTTATTCAAAACTATTGTAATATCATTATCTGCTATTTATGGTCCTTTGGCTCATAGTAAAAAAAAATTCCTAGATGAAGACCACTGATGCTTTCCAGCATGCAAATATTTTTGGAACATTATTTACCAGTTATAGCCAAAATATATTTCCTATTTGTATCTGGCAGAAGACAGGAACAATGTAGTTGTTACTTCTGTCTTCTGTGTTTGGTTGGTTGGTTGGTTGGTTGGTTTTTGGTTTGTTTAGTTTTGGTGGGGGTTTTTTTTGTTTGTTTTTTTGGTTTTGTTTTTTTTTTTTTTACTTGGAGACTTGGTGGGTTGCACACTGAGGCATTTAGAGCTGAAATAACTGAGTACATTAGTCTAATAAAAAGAAAGATTAAACTCAGATCTCTGACAAAGAGGTCTTTTCTTCCTTCTTCTCATGTTTGTCTCAGTTTTACCCTCCAACAAAAATGAATCTCAGTTGACAACCACGTGTATGGAATATATGGAAAATATTTAAATATTATCTAAATTGTACAGATATGTAAATATACAAATATATGTATGCATATTGACATATGCAGATTCCCATTCATGTATTATCCTCTCTCACCCACTAAGACATGAAAAAGTCATACATACGTATGACTTAATATTGTTTACAATTACATGCTCATTTTCTCATAATTTCTATTGTAGGTAAAATATAAACATATATATTAATTATAAAATTAAATATTTTCCAATTTCAAAGTAATTCTAGAAAGCTGCTACATGCTAAGGACCAGATTATGAATCTCTGACTGAAAATGGCAACTAGATATTCACATGAGTTTATACTTATTGATTTAATTTCTGCCATTCATAATCAATTATTCACAATGATGCCACAATATAGCAATGAAATAAACAGACTCAGTTCTTTAGAATTTTACATGTTAATTAATATTTTAAAAGCAATCTCACTGACACTAGTATGAATGTTTATACGAGTACCTTGTCTGAGCCAAACTTCTCTTATAAAGAATTCTGCTAAGATTCTGCTCAATGACTACAGGTTTATTATCTACATGTTTATTATCTACATGTTTAACATATTTAACACAGCTAAAATGGCACCCCACTATGTAACAGTTGCATTTCTCTTCCATATTCAGCACTTAAAATGAGTGCCTAGCTTATATAACTATCTTAATAAATCTTTCCTCCTGTGATTACAATATATGCAACTCTAGCACCTAAAAAAAATAACACTAAAATAACTTTTGAAAACATTTGGAGCAAGCAAACAACCACCACATTTATGAAACTTAGGATACGTGCAGTTTTTAATACCAAGTTAATTTCCATATTCAGAAAGTCACACTCTCTTGCAAATTAAGAACTGAATGTGAGCTAAAGTGCTGCACTCAAAAAATGCAATAGAAGTTTCAGAAGTAGCTCTGAAAGCTGCTCTATGGCACTTCTTACTAACTTTGACCACAACATCATGATGATAGAAAGCAGAAGAGATGTATGACACATATATTTTATCAAAATCACAAAGCTATTAGCTAAAAATTAATAACTTCAGTATTTCAGAAAGATGGTATGTCCCAGTAATGACTACGGTGGTAATAGAAATCCAAGTCCATGCTGAAGTAACTCTACAGGCATTTAGAGACAGAGAATTTAAAATCTAGTTTACTTACCATAAATCTAAACTTTCAGTACACTTATACATTAACTTTGAAATACTTTTTGCAGTGAATGGTCCTTTGACATTCTTTTATATTTAGGTAGTCCTATGTCTGTTCTGCAGTTTGTATTTTTTAAATATGAGGCCATACACTTTTTATTGCATTTTCCTTTCAGTAAATCTATTTATGAGAAACCATTTGATTTAGATGTTCTTTTCCTATATGTATAGGATAAGTTTCAAAGCTTTTTAAAGTCTCTTGAAGTCTCCTGTCTGAACTCATTCAACATTGGATCAGATCTATCATCATAAACTGACTCAGAATTTAATAGTCAAACTTTAAGCAACAATTCTTTCCCTACCTCAAAATTCAAGTGGTTGTTTTACTTATCGTACTATCTGCAATCTGTCTAGCTGGTATCTGACTCTCTAATCAGGGACAACAAAGCACAAAAAAACCCCACAATTCATTTTACCTCCCCATTTGACACTTTCTATGTCAATGAAAACAAAAACTAACATTCTTATCTATTACACATTATTCATACAAGATTGAAATTTCACATAGATTTTTAAGTTTTCATAAGCAGGTGTCTTCATCTGAGTATAATAAATTTTTCTGTGTATTGCAGTCATCCAAAAAATAACCCACCAATGCTTATCAGCTTTGTCATGAAACAATGGTATTACATTTTGCCATTTTATTTTTCTTCTTCAGGCTTCTCTTGGTTCTTGCCTGAATTTGACTTAGAAAAGGTTTCAGCATCAATTCTAAATCAGAGGCAGATACAAGAGAAATATTCAAGCACTTTTCAGATGTTCACAAAGAACAGTTTTAAAAGAATATATTTTCAGAGCAAAATATTTTCCTTGTGTGCTGCCAGTGTATAACACATCCAGTCTGCTTTCTGATTTGTCCCTTCATTTTCATACTGTGTGACATGCTGATTCTAAAACTGAAAGGCTCACTCCTGTAAATTGTTACTGATAGAATTATTATCTGAAACCATATAATTTAATAAAATGTCTTACTGGACATAGAATTCCATTCAAATTAAAGCTCTCAAGAAAACCATGTGAACAACCTATTAGCAGTAACTTAAAGACAATGGACTGAATACTTTGTCAGAAAATGGAAAGAAAATCAGTACATTTTACTGATAGGAGAAATAAAACATTGCTCACAGCATTCCAGCACATCCAAATAAGGAACAATATAATCTTAGTGAAGTCCTAGAGAATTAGATAAGGGATGTAACTCAAACAGGATGTAAACTAAAATCTGTGTACCCAGATAAGATAAAAAGCAAATGTTACAGTTTTTGTGGTGAAATACAATGACACTGTGCCTGCCCAAGAACTGAGGTCAAGAAGAAGAAGAAGACTCGGACCAAAAAAGGACTTTGGACAGGGGTGTGACTATGTAAAGCAAGGTAATAGATATATATTAAACTAGAATATCCAATGTGAACGGTAATTGTAATAAAAAGTCCTATCACTTAACTTGTGTGACTAGAGGAGCAATCCTCCAAGCGTCCAGTGTGCTGAATAAAGAATACCTGTTTTTTAACACCCACAACCTGGTGTTAAGGGATTTGTTTCTCATGCTTTTTGGTATCATTACTATAGAAATTTAAATGTAAGAACTCAAATGTTTTAGTCTATGCAGCCCCAAGAGTAGGCAACAGTAGTTCCTGAGAGAAAGACAGAATTAAAAAAAAAAAAATATATATATATATATATCTAGAGGGATCTTTCTGATACTTCAGCATGACAAATTCCATTGGCCAGAAGCTTGTGAATATCCTGAGCTTGTGGCCCACTGGATTTAACAATTATTTGTTAAATCTTAATTACATACTTATGTAAACACATTCATATTTTTGGCCTTTCTTTGACCAGCCTCTTCATCTGTATCTTAATGTCATTGAAATGTGAGAGTGGAATTCAGTATTTAGTTATTGTATAACACTAATGCCTCTGTACAGTGCATTAGGTTTTAGAAATCATACAAGTCTTCTTAATTACAAGGACTTTTGGAAACCCATGCACCCTTGGCAGAAACCAAAGCATATATAGAGGACTATTAAGGGGTTTTGTTCTAAAATAACTTCCAGAACTGTGTTACAACTGAGTCTAGCTTTACCAGGTGTACACTTAAATTTTAGACTTCAAGAGATATACACACGCGAATTCTTCTAAAATATCTGGGGTTTTTTGATTCCTTAAGTTCATGTCCAGAGAAAAGAAATTATTTTTTTTCTTTTTATTTGGTGAGAAAATAGGTGTTTTGGCAAAAAGAGTTTTACAGATATAGCATGCAAATTCACAAAAGCATTACAACAGGCTACTGGGACTAGCAAGCATTGCTATATAGAGAACCTTTGTTACACCCAGCAAACAAAAAACTTTATATAACTTAAGTGAGATACCCACAACTTACAGAAAATAGTCATTTGCAAGAGTGACCCTAAAGATTGAAGAACAAGGTATGACATAAGAAGAAGCAGGGATGTTTGAATGACCAATACCCTCTGGGTTATGGATTTTTGTCTGTGCTAGGAAGATGGGACTAAATTTGACAGAGTGGTTTCAATACTTCCAAAGAAGTTGTTCTTATAAGCTATGGATGAGTTTCTTATTTTAAGTAACCAAGGGCACTGCTCTAGAACAGAGTCCTGATATAAATTAGCATTCATGCCATGTGTACAGTCAGGGACTAAGAATTTGAAGCAAACCAGAAAATGAGCCAAGAAGGTAGTCTAAGTAATACAAAGAGACACATCTCAAATCTAATCAGAATTTATGGCAAGTATTTGATTTGCTGCCTACCGCTATGAGTAGTCCATCACAATGAAAACACAGAACAACAGAGCACACACTACACAATGGTTTATCTTTACTTTTGTCTGTATAGCTCGTAAGATAACTTTTGACTGTATAGCCATAATGTCTCTCTTTGAGAGTTCATCATTTTATTGACACTCCAACTATACTTAGAGATTAAAAATTTTTCAAAAGGCTTGAGAATTCTGAGAAGTTAAACATTTTGGATGTCCCTTTAGACCTCTTGTGTTCTATGGTTTGATCTTGTTCCAGCTTGTATACTTTGTGCATATAGTGAATCAATTACTCTTTCAAGGTTATACTGCCCTTTCTGGGCTATGTTTACAGATGGGCACAGATGTATATTAGTTCTCTCTGTACTTCAAGTTGATTGCATTCAAGTTGACTTTGAAAGCTGCATAACTTAATATTCTTCTATACTCAGGTAAGAAATCTGTGACTCCAGTATAAGTAGTAGTTCACAGATGTCCCACTTAAGAAAACAATCAAAAGATCTTTTCTTTTCATCCTTTTTATTCCAGAAGACAGAAATTTAATTAACAGTCTACTTCACATTTGCAACAACTTGACATCAGTGTTTGCTGTGCTGGTAAAATCTCTGGCTTCTGAGTTGTTTCAGAACATAAAGATTTAAGAAGTTTCACATAAAAGTACTGTGTATAAGAACTTAACATGAGTATATGAACAGTAAGAGATCCTTTCCTTTTTCATAAAATTATATCATAGTCCGTTTATTTAGGTTAACATTCTTCTTTTTCTACAATAGAGCAGACGATGTACTTAGGCATCTATTAACAAAAAATATGTAGTCCAAAAGCCACCTAACAATTTGGTTTCAAATGGCTCAGTCCTCTATTTAAATCACTGCCCTAGATCCCTTTGAGTCACCAAATTGTCCAATTTTACATATTCCTTCTTAATGAGCCTTTTTTTTTTTTTTTTTGGTAGCATGGAAAGTCTTAATAAGTCTTTGATTTGTTATAATTTGTGTTGAAGACTGTGTAAGGGGACAGTGTCAGCAACAGATAGCAAATCTAAAGCTTAATAAATTCTTTCAACTCTCACTCTGTTGAGTTTACAGCTACAGTTGCAATTCAGTACCTTGAAAGTCATAATTTGATTTAAAAATCCAGATACGAAAAAGGAAGACTCTAAAGCAAATCAAGTATGAACACTCAGTATTCTTGAGGCTAATAGGTCATTTACAGCAAGGGTCACTGTTGCTTTCTAAAATAGAAGCAACGCTTTTTGTTTTCTCCGCTGTAATCTGACCTTTGCCAATCTCCCTCTACTGTATAAAAACACTGCTTTGCAATGGTGTTATGTATCTAGAAAACATATTTTATTCTTGTAGCTAGGTTGTGTAAGAAATGCAGATACCATATAAGCATTCATCTTTAAAATTTAAGCCAAAAGAAATCCTGGGCTACAGAGGAACTAAAACTGCAGGAGACAGACAGATTTTCTCTCACTATATTCTTTAAGGAAAAGATCAAATTGGAGACTTATAGTTTTCTTCGCTGTCTCTTCCTTTTATTAGCAGAAAAGGGAGGTATGCTTGCAGCCAGAAGGTTATGGAATATTTTCAATGCTGCCTCTTTAGCTCATTGTAAAGCTGGTGAGAGAGTAAATCTGTTGGATGATTTCAGAGCTCAGCATGACCATCATATAGGAAGGCAGAGAAAATGCCTTTTTTTTTTTTCTTTTTTTTTATTGTTACAGGCAGAGACCCAAGAAATCAAAGGGATCTCAAGTGGCTAAGTACAAGGGGTGATTACCAGCTGGTAATTAAAATATTGAATGACACCCTGAGAGGATAGTGAACAAGAATAGTAACTTTTAATCCCCTGAATTGGAAAGAAAACTAAGGCCAAGTTTCTGACTCTTTGTTGAATAGTGAACTACTATGTAAAAGTAGTGACTTTAGTGTGGCAATTTATACATGATATAGTTTTTCTAACCTTAGTCCTGTGCAGAACTGACAGGATGGACAGTATTTTCTTGTTCATTGTCCTGATATTTCCTTAGGAATTTACATATTTGCAATTTTAATTTAGCTGTATTTTCACTTTATCTCAAACTTTAACTCATAAAATCATAACTTCAATATAGGAGTCAGTGACTTTCAGCTGGCCTGAAATTGTCAGACAAACTCTCAGAAGGTTTACAATCTGTAGATCCAACATAACCAGGATCAAATCTGTTCTGCAAAGACAGTTGATCTTTTCAGACCAACTACCAGAAATCCTAGTACATGATTTCCCAATGATCCTGCTGTACATACATAGGTCAAGTGTATAAAGGGTCTGATTCAGGATATGTTAGACTAATTCTACAATGGCCAGACAGATGTTCTGCATATGCTCAGAAAATCCCAAGCATTAGACTTACTGCATTTGCAGATGGATTTCTCACTGCATGGTGAATTAAATGTCTGGGATAGATCTAACTTGGTTTTCATATGCTTGATGAAAATTTATTATGTAAGATTTATGTAAAAGTAATTTTTTATAAATATTTATCAGAATGTTAATTGATTTTTTTTATTATTATTATTATTTGTAAAAAAGCTGTTGTACTTTAGCCAGGCCAATCTTTTAGCATTTGCTGATGTTCAAAAGACTTCTATATATGCTTTAAGATTCAAAGCTTTCACATTATTAGACATAGATCTTCTGATTACCATTTCTCACCATGTTACAAATCATGGCAGAAAAGCAAAAGTAATATGAAAAGAAGTTCTGCATGTATTTTCCATGAAGAGATACTTATCTGAAATACTGAATAATTAAAGTCTAATAGAAGGTTGTTTAAGTCTTGACAAGAAGTACTTACCTTTCTTCTTGAAAAGGGGATAAAACAAGAATGGGAGAGTATCAATGTAGAAAAATAGAGTCCTAATCCCCATGTGTACCATAAACAGGGTCATCTTGTTACTGGATATCTGAACTCTTGTAGTATTGCTTGCTGACACATCCAGGGTAACATCAATTCTCTTATGTTAGTTGTCCACCATACAGATATCTGCATCTGAGCTAGTCACCCTGGGTTCTCTTTATAGTCAATAGAGAAAAAGAGGCACTATTTAGGGGAAATTCACCTGACCTATTTCTGACATCTACTTTAGGATGAAATTAATCATGCCCTAGAAGTGCTTATTTCTCTTCACTCAGCAAAGAAGAAGCAGAGAGTGACTAGCTCTCCTGTAGAGAGATGTATT
Source organism: Dendrocincla tyrannina (assembly GCA_035047865.1). Lineage (NCBI taxonomy): Eukaryota > Metazoa > Chordata > Aves > Passeriformes > Dendrocolaptidae > Dendrocincla > Dendrocincla tyrannina. The sequence goes on from JAWWMP010000001.1 coordinate 71,441,144, forward strand.
GAAGAGGTCTGAGAGAAGCCTTATTATTTCATTCCGGTCCTTACTTTAATCATAATCATTAGTTTTACAAAAGAAAAAGAGCTTTCAAAAATATGATTGAAAGCATTACACTTAAGAATATTCTGGTAACTGGTGCCATATTCAATGCTCAGTAAGAAGAATGGTTTAGTTATATGGAATGGGAAAGGAACCTGGAACCCAATGGTTTCCTACATTACAGATACTCACCCTGATGATGAGGTTTTGAACTAAACAGCAGCGACATCAAACACTTCCATATTCTTCCTTAGTCCTTACTTTCCTCAAACATACTACAACCCCTGATTTTGCTGTTATGAAGTCTCTGTTCAAAATATTTTGAAAGTATTTTATAAAGATAACATATAAAGTAGCATGAAATACATCTTAGTAACTTCTTTACTTTCATTTTTTTCTGAAGTAATTTGACAGAATCAACTTAAATATTTAAATTGTTTTGAATGATCATACTATAGATTCAAAAATAAGATAATTTTTTTCACATATTCCCTAGTATTTTTATCCTATCTCCTCTGAAAAAAAATTTGTTTCTTCTGAAAGAAAACCAAAATCCAAACTTCCTACAAATATCATAAGTTTTCATAGCAAAAATTCTACATTTTGTCTTCTTTTCCTTATAGAAGCAAATAAAACCTTCAGATAAGTATTTTCTTTAAATATAATTACTTTTTTTTAATTAATATACCTTTAGAACACTTATTCTATAATGAGGGAATGGAAAAAAACCACTGTTTTTTATAAACTTCTTGAACATCCTTTTTCGTTTTTTCTTACTATCTTTTAGTATTTATCTATTGATGACTCATTGCTTGACCTATTCTAATATTCAAAAGCCAATCCCTCAATCCTTTAGGTATTGTACTGTAGCTGTTACACTGGAAAGCAAATTTCAAGCTAAATCATAGAAATCTGTAGGGATTCCATGTGCAAAATAACAGCTAAATGAACATTTATATTTTTTTAAATTAATCCTCTGAATAATAGATAGTCATTATACCCTTTGTAAATTTTTCATGCTCTGTACATACACTTTAGCAACTGCACTAGACATGACACAAAAATTCTGGCTACTATTAACAGATAAAAGCTGATTTTGAGTTTCTAATTACTTTAAGTATGATTAAAAGTAAAAGAGTGACTTTGTCACAATTAAATGGTTGTACCACTCCAAGTTTGTAAATGCACATCATTTTCCTATACCAATTTAAAGAAAATGCATGAAGTCAGTCAGTTTCAATTTGAACATACTTGCTTCTTTTAGTATTTGTTTTTCCACATGCATATTCATTCCAAGCAATTATTCAGTCAAATGTTTGTAGCAGGATGTGGAGCTGGTAATTGTTTGAATGCGCTTATTTGCCAGACAACATGCATATTCATAACCACAGTTACTAGAAGAGTAGAGTTATGTTTAATATAAGAGGAGAAAAGGATAAGGAAAACATAATGCAAAACAGTAAATTATTTTAATATATGACAAATTTGTTATAGAGCTTTGATAGAAGTATGCTAACAGTGTCAATGGTAATTTTGCACTGATTTTAGAGATAGAAAATAGCAGCCACTTAACCAAAAAGCCCACTTAATTCTTTGTAAGCAAACATCAAATCTAGAAATAATTTGTTTCTCGTCACATGTTGTGTCAGATTTAGTTTCAAAATTTTGATCCCTAAAGTTATTTATGTAGTCATAGGGAAGATATAGGTACCAATATTACTTAAGTCTCCATTGACTTTGTTGGCTACATCATCACTGATTATAATGGAAGCTTACATACCTAATTCATATATAAACAATTCTGTTCACACATCAGCATTTAAGGATGTTTAATTACATCGTGGAGCTGAATGTCATTCCTTAACGGATGGATATTTAGGTTGTCTTGAACTGTACCCCACCTCTCTTTCCTTTCAAAGGCTAGATCATGATAAGCTTCTGGAATATGGTTGACCCATGTGTAGTTCCTTGGATCCTCCATCTTACCCCTCTGGAGGATAGTAGGAACATTTGTTTCCTAGTCCTCTGAAACCAGTTCATTAAGTTATTATGTTGACATTACTTTTTATGCATAGTGAAAAGTGGCCTCACAATGATATCAGCTGGCTGATATCAGCTCTTTCAGAGCTTGTGGGCACATCCGACCAAGTCCCATAGATTTACATGTGTCTAGTTTGTTGAAAGTGTAAATCTTCCCAGCTTCAGACAGTTTACAGATTTCCAGAACCAGGGTTCATTGAGAGCCAGTCTTAACAATAAAGACCAAGGTGAAGAAGGTTTTGACTACCTTTTCCATGTCCTTTGTTGTCATGCACTCTGAAAAACTGAGTAAAAGACACATTTTTTAGATCTTCCTATTGCTACTGTTGTATAAGCTCTTTTTTGATCTTCATGACCCTTGCCAGATGCAGCTCCAAGTAAGCTTTGTCGTATCAGATATATCAGCAGCAAAAGCAAGACTTATCCTGGACTGCACAGTCTTCCCAAAGGGATAAGGAAGTTGTGTTAGGAATAATTACACCAAGGCTTTTTTCTTGGACTATGCAATCTTTCCCAAAGAACAGAAAATTCAAGTAATTCATACAATTTCATATATGCCTGTGATTGAAACACTTTGTTATCGGAGTCCCTCTAGTCTCTGCACTATTATTTGCTCTCTTAAACTGCAACATCTTACCTGTATGCCTTTGGAATGAGAACAGCAGAAAGTAGAAAGTACTGTTCAGCATTTTAGACCGTGCATAGCATGAGTGACATTCCACACATGGCTATTTCATTGACTGTGTAATAAGGTACTAACAATTATTCCTAGTCTTGAACTGTCTGGTTAATATCTCATGCTACATTAGAAATATTGTGTGTCTATGGCATCATTTACCTGTCCACATTAGCTGGCATTTGTCATTACCTGTGCAGGTAACTGAATTGAGCCCCAGATGTCAGACAAAATGACATGAGATGAACATTTATTAGCAAGTAAGGAGATAAGTGAAATATTTAAAAATACAGATCTTTCAAAGCATTGAAAACTCCAGTACCTGCTTTTCATCAAGTCCTCATTGTTTCATTTTTGGAAGTGTGAGTCTATTTTTAATCTTTAAAAAAAAAAAAGTCACCAGTTTTGACTTTTGCTTTAGTTTACTAAATCTAAGCATAGAACTAGAATATTGACTCCTAGTGTGTTGTGATGTTTATGTTCACTTTTCTCATTTTAAGGAAAACCTCTAAACTCAGTGGTAGAATAAAGTCTGTCTCATTACAGAAAATAAAAATAAATAACCAAAGGTCTGTCAGTAATACATCACTTGAACCTGTGTTTCTAGTTAAGCATATGAAAGCTAATTATATTTACAGGACAGCTTTAAGCAGGTAGATTATTTCATATTCAGATAGAACAACTATTTTGTTTCATTTAATTTCAGTTTTGGAGTACATAAATAATCCTTTTTAGATTCACAACAATTATGCAATATTATAAGAACTTACTTATTTTCATGTTTCCTATTCTTATTTAGACTGATTTGACACTGTTTCATTCCTTTTTTTTCCCTTAGTTCTGACTGAAAAGAAATAATGTTTGCAATCTCTAGCCTGTTAAGAAGACTAGATCTGTACAAGAATTGAAGTAATAATGAGCTGTTTCATAAGTATTTTCATAATAGAGATTATTCTTCTTGCTGTGACATACACTGGGCAAGGACTAGACAATAGCATGTATGAGCTCTTCAGAGTACTAACTGTGCTTAATAAGCTAATTAAAGTGGGCAGAAAATTGCTATTCGACATTAATATTCTATTAAAATGACAACATAGCCTCTAAACTTGAATAGAAAGAATTGCTTAATTCACTCCACAGATTGTGGTTTTTTTTCTAAAATAAATTAATTATTTATATGCATACATTTAAACACTTCTACTTTAGTAATATTAAAAATACGTAAGGTAGTATGTCACCAAAATTTGAGACAAATAGATAAATAACAAAACAAACAAACAAACAAGCAAACCCTAATCTAAGTGTATGGCTTAGTGGATCAACCCATTACTTTCTAAATCTCTTCATCATCCTCCAAAGCTAACCTTTTTATCCTCTTTGTCAGGCTTCTTTGCTTAAATCTTTTATTTATTCTTTCCATAGCATTTTCCTTATTCAAAATTTCTTGCCTAATCACCTCTTCGTACTAATTGGTACATTCTATTGTCTTATTTTCACTCTATCTTACCTGCCTTTTTGAATTCTACTACTTAATATGCCTCATAACTTTCTTTATAGCATATTTTTTTTGTATCTTTTAGTTTTGAATGTATATTCTCAGATGGACCCGGTCTACTAATACACAACTCCATGGCTGGTATCACCACCACAGTTTGGGGGTTTCCAGTAGTGGGATGGCCTACATGAGACGAGGTGTGCTGGCATCAGATGGATTTCATCTTTCTCATCTTTATGGGAAGTACTTCTGGAGATCAACTAGTCCAATTCCCTCTGCCAAGGCAGGGTCACCTAGAGCAGGTTGTTCAGGAATGTGTGCAGGTGGTTTTTTAATGTCTCCAGAGAGGGAGACTCCATGACCACCCTGAGCACTCTGTGACCATGCTCTGCCACCCTCAATGGAAAGAAGTTCTTACTCATGCTGAGGTGGAACTCCTTGTCTTTTATTATATGGCCATGACTCTTTGTCCTGTCTCTGGGAAACACTGAAAAGAAAGGTGTCAAGGAGATAAAGCCTTCTAGTTCCAGCTAGGAAGGAATCACACTCAGAAGCTCTTGTCCTGTCAAGGGATTTCAACCACTTTGACATCTGCTGAAAAGTGGCATGGAGAACTGTAGGCAATTCAAGAGACTCCTGGGATGCATGGAATGCAAGGGCTTCTATAGGTGTGTCAGAAAGAAAAGGTCAAAGAAAGTTTACTTCCCAGATGAGGAAGACTGGAAAATTTCTAACAAGAGATGAGGTAAACACTGAGATACTCAACATTTTTGCCTCCGCTGCCTCAATGACAACCTTTTTTTTCCACACCTGTCAAGGAGATGAACTACAAGACAGGGACTGGGGAATAAAAGTCTCTCCCACTGTAACAGAAGCTCAGGTTTTTGGCCACCTGAGGAACCAGAACATACATGAATCTATGAGACTTGATGAGATGTATTCTAGAGCCCTGAGGGAATTGACTAACGTAGTTGCCAAGCCACTCTCCATCATATTTGAAAAGTCATGGCAGCCAGATGAAGCCCCTAGGGACTGGAAAAAGGGAAACATTATACCCATTTAAAAAAAAAAAAAAAAACAAAACGGTTGAAAGAAAGGCCCTGGAAACCATCAGCCTGTCAGCCTCACCTCTGTTAATGGGAAAATAATGGACTAGACCCTCTTGGAGGCTAGGTTAAGGCACATGAAGGAGAGTCTGGCTTCACTAAGGGGAAATTCTGCCTTCTACAATGGAAAGATTACATCAGTGGACAAGGAAAGAGCTACAGATACCATCTATCTAGATTTCTCTAAAGCCTTTGGTATGCTCCCCCACAAGATCTTTGTGGACAAATGGTGTCTCTTAGGGGTCCATATTGGGACCGGTACAGTTTAATATGTTTCATATTAATGACATAGACAGTGGGATTAAGTGCATTCTCAGCAAGTGTAGCATCAACACCAAGCTGACTAACGTAGCTAATGTGACTGAGGGGCGGAATTCCTTTCTGGTGGACCTGGACAAGCTCAAGAAGTGGGCCCATGGGAACCTCATGAAATTCAACAAAGCCAAGTTCAGAGTCCTCCACAGGGTTTGGGGCAATCTCTAGTATACTGATGAATATATTGAAGAGCAGCCTTGTAGAGAAGGACTTGGGAATGCTGGTTGAAGGAAAAATGGACTTTAGCTGGCAATCATATTGTCATAGAATCATTAAAGTTAGAAAAGACCTCCAAGCTCACTGAGTCCAACCTTCACTGAGACCAAAAACCATAGTGTCAACTGAACCATAGCACTAAGTGCCACATCTATTTATTTCTTGAGCACTTCCAGACATGGTGACTCTACCACCTCCCTGGATAGCCCATTCCAATGGGCTGTAGCAGGATGTTTTGTCTGAAATGCAGTAAACCAACTTGAACAGTGCCCTATTTGCAAAACTATCAGTGACAAATGAAGAAGGGAGTATTATGATGCTTTTGGTGCTGAATAATGCTGAAACGGGTCTGCCATATCAATCTCAAATTTAAATATCTTGATAATAAGGTGAAGATATTGTAGACCTGGTAAGATAGCTGAAAAAAAGAATAAATAAGTGGTGCTACTTATAACTTATTTAAAGCTGCTGAGCTGACCTAGCTGGTCTGGAGAGATAAGAGTGTCAGTCACTTTATACTGTAAAAGCCCGATCCCAAATTTTGCTGGCAGGATCTTCTAACATATCCCATCTTGGTGTTTATGGGTACAGATTCCATGTTTGAGTGGGGGTGCCCTTCAAGGTTACTCCTCAAGGCTGAGCAAATGAGATTTGCCCATGGTCACTGGTATGGGTGAGTAACATCAATCTCTTTTTAATAATTGATTTTGCTATCTTTAATACAATTGCTTTAATAGAATTGCTTTAATGTAATTGCTTCAATATTGCTTCATAGTATTATAATAGTTGTTATAGCTTGCATACTGCATAAAAAAATAATTCTGTTTAAAACCTTTTGTATAATAATTATCATAATAAATGTATTCATTCTATAATAAGTCTTATATATTTATACAAATATATCTGATTTGCTATCCTTAATTCTGCAGGACACAGCTATGTAAAGGTTTAATTACACCTGTAGAACCCTTTGAACATAAACCATTGACAAAGTCTAGGGCTAAGATTGGATCCAGCCACGCCTCAGCTCGTCTCTATAAAGGAGTTTAGAAAGCAAGGGGATCCTTTCTGCCCCTCATGACTCAACAGCAGGGCTTCTCTAATAATTTTTTTCTGAAGCTCCCACTCTGCCTGCGATACTGACCAACCTTGTAGCAAAGAAATTCTTCCTGACGACCAATATGAGCCTTCCATGGTGCAGCTTGAGGCCATCTCCTCTTGCCCTGTTGCTGGTTGTCTGTGAGAAGGGACCAACCTTCACCTTTCAACCTCCTTTAAGGTAGTTGCAAAGAGCAATAGAGTCTCCCCTGAACTTCCTTTTCATAAGGCTAAATAGCCATAGCTCCCTCAGCTGCTCCTCATAGGACTTACTCTCTAGATCACTCACTAGCTTCATTCCCTCTAGACAAGCTCCAGCACCAAAAAGTGCCAGAAAACAGCCCAAAAAGCCAACTGCATGGCCAGATGGTTGAGGGAAGTGATTCTCCAACTCTACACCATTCTCATGACACCCCATCTGGAGTATCTGTACTGTGTCCAGATTTAGGGTTACTAGCACAAGAAAAATGTGTTGGAGAGGGTCCAAAGGAGAGTCCTTATTGCAACTTTTCAATATCCTAATGGGGCTTACAGGAAAGAAGCAGGTAAACTTTTTAACATGGCCTTTTGTGATAGGACAATGGGTCACAGTTTTAAACTAAAAAAAGACTAGATTCAGACTAAATGTAAGGAAGAAATATTTTACAGTGGGGGTGATGAAACACTGGAACAGCTTGCTCAGATAGGTAGTAAATGCTCCATCACATTTAATAGAAACATTCAAGATCATGTTAGACAGGGATCTCAGCAATTTATCTACTTGAAAATGTCCTGCTCATTGCAGGGGGCTTAGACTAGGTGACCTTTAAAGGTCCAATCCAAGCCAAACTATTCTATGATTCTGTGATTCTACAGTTCTAAGATTCTCTTTCCCTGTAATCTGATATTCATTGCAATCTGTTGTATATGAAGGCATACACGTTTCTTTCTCTTTTCTAAGTTTATTCTTTCTGTGCTCAAAAAAAAAAAAAAAAAAGAACAGAATTCAGGTGAAGGAGCAAAAGCAAAAGGGGTCAGACAAAATGTAATGGTGCTTTCATGACCTTTTGAAATCATGAGGACTCAGATGTTAGTAAATGGGGCTCAGCTAAACTCTGAAGTAAGAGTTAAAAACTCCACAATTGCTTCAATCTATGTGCTGGCCATTTTAAAATGAGTATAATGATTTACTTCCCCCGCCCCCTCCCCAATGCAGACATTTATACTTGCTAAATTGCACATTACACAGTCATTTGGTAGCACCTCCTTCAGTGACATCTTGCCTGGATATGCTCATTATCACCATAGTAACTGAACCCCTTCATTCACCCAAGCCTACATGTGTCTTCCTTTTCTCTCATCCTTCATCCTGCTTCTGAGTAACAATTCATATGAAATAGTTGTTATAGGAAGAATTACATGTTGTGTATTCAAAGTAATTGTCATATTTTTACTCTCTCAATTTAAGATAGGCTGATTTTTCTCTTTTTACAAGTGTATGATCAATAATCAGTTGTTTATTTGTTTACCAATATTTTTGTGATTAGTTTTAAACTGAAAGAAACTGTCTGGCAGATTAGACAACATCATCTCAGGGAGAGATTAGCTGCATAAACAAAAGTTCTACAAAAGAAGTGGACAGCATAAATTAATTCACTGGTAGATGGGAACAGGCTGACATAAAATGGAAGATATCTGTTAAATTAATGGTGAGTTACACAAAGAAGCTGGTGGAGATATTAATCTAAAATAATATCAATAATAATAACAAAAATACATTTTAAAAAATATTATTTAATTAACATTATAATGTATTATAATAATTAATATATTACAATAATTAACATTAATTATATTTATTATTAATAATAATAACAATAATACATTTTAAAGGTCACGAGCATTGAGACACTACTCACCTCAAAAGTTATCTGAAGGTAACTTTTCCTGGATTGTCCATTACTTCAGTGTGAAACATACACATTCTGAACACTGAAGAAAAATTAGTTTAAAAAAATTAAATAAAAAAAATTGTTAGTACAATCATAGGATCCATATGTATTTTTTTAAAAATGGTTAATCTGATTCATTTTGATTGGTAGTGTTTCTTGTTTGCACTGTAGTCATCTGTAGAAAATTTAATCAAAGGAAAAGACATCAATATTCCTGGCTTTTGTTGTCTTAAAAGGTGGGATTCATTCTAGGACTGTAGACATTTGAATTTAGTATTCTGAATTTGGTAGTGTTTATGGACATTTGTTGACTGTGACACAGCCACTATCTGTTATTCCCCAGGCTCCTATAATTGAAGAGTGGTGCCACCTGGAACTTGGACACATTGTTTGTAGTTATTGCTTCTCATGCTCACCTTAATCATTGAGTGTATATAGACAGTTCTCCCAGAAAGAATATTTTTAACTTACTAGCAAACTTAGTAGCAGTTGGATTAAATAGAAAAATACATCATGAAATCACACAAAAGGTTGAGTTGGAAGGGACCCAAAAGGGTCATCAATTGCAACCCTTAGCCCTGCACAGGAACCATCCACAAGAGTCATACCATGTGTCTGAGACTATCATCTAAACACTTCTTGAACTCTGTCAGGTTTGCTGCTGTGACCACTTTTGTAGGGAGCCTGCTCCAGTGCCCAACCACCCTCTGGGTGTAAAACCTTTTTCTAATATCCAATCTAAACCTCCTCTGACACAACTTCAGGCCATTCCCTCAGGTCCTGTCACTGTCACCACAGAAAAGAGATCAGTGCCTGCCCCTCTTCTTCCCCTCACAAGGAAGTTGTAACTGCAGTGAAGTCTCCCCTCAGTCTTCTCTTCCCCAGTCTGAACAGACCAAGTGTCCTCAACCACTCTTCATACAGCTTCCCCTTGAGGCCCTTCACTATCTTCGTTGCCCTTCTTTGGACACTCTCTAAGAGCTTAATATTTTTCCCATATTGTGATACCCCAAACTGAACACAATATTCAACATGAGGCCTCCTCATTGCCGAACAGAGAGGGACAATCCCCTCCCTCAATCACTGGTGATGCTTTGCTTGACACCCCATAGGGCATGGTAGGCCCTCCTGGCTGCCAGGGCACTGCTGACTCAGATTCAACTTGCTGTCATCCAGGATCCCCAGATCCCTTTCCATGGCACTGATTTCCCATCTCATTCCCCAGTCTGCCCATACATCCAGGGTTGCCCCATCCCAGGGGCAGAATCTGGCACTTTCCCTTGTTGAACTTCATATGGTTGGTGATTGCCCAGTCCTCTAATTTGTCCAAGTCTCTCTGCAGGACGCCCCTGCCTCTGAGGGAGTCAACAGCTCCTCCCAGTTTTGTGTTGTTTTCAAGCTTGCTGAGTATCCCTTCCAGTCCGGCATCCAAGTAATTTATGAAGATGCTGAAGAGCACAGATCCCAAGACGGAGCCCTGAGGAACCCCATTAGTGACAGGTCACCTGTCTGATGTTCCCCCATTCACTATTACCCTTTGTGCTTGACCCATGATCCCATTGCTCACCCACCACATGACGTGTTTATCCAGCACTGTGGATAATTGTGGACATTTTATCCACAAGGATCCTGTGTGAGACAGTATTGAAAACTTTACTTAAATTCAAAAAGATTATATCAGCTGGCTTCCCTTGATCAGCTAGGTGGCTTACCTTGTCACAAAAAGGTATCAGGTTTGATAAGCAGGACTTTCCTCTCATGAAGCCCTGCTCATCACTGGGGAGCCAGATTTTCTCCTTTTCCCCCTTCCAAGCTAGTTTAAAGCTCTGTCAACAAGCCATGTTAACTCCTGCGCTAGAACTCCTTTTCCCCTCTGAAACAGGTGTACCCTGTCAGGTGTCAGAAGACCAGCTGTTGAGTAGATCATCCCATGGTCAAAAAAACCCAAATATTTCTGATTACACCAACCTCAGAGCCACTCATTGACCTGGTGGATCTGCCTATTTTCCTATCTATATTATGTCTTGTTGTGGGAAGAATTGAGAAAATTACAACTGGTGCTCCTAATCTCTGTACCAGTCATCCCAGGTCCTGAAGTCTCTTTTGATTGCCCTCGATCTTCTCTGTTATTTCATCACTGCCAGTTTGAACAATCAATAGCAGATAGTAACAAGAGGGCCTTATCAAAATGTAGAGTTTTCCAGTAATGTCCCTTACCTGAGCCCTGGGAGACAGCAGACTTCCCTGTGAGTTGTGTCTGCGCGGCATATCAGGTCCTCTGTTCCCCTTAGAATGGAGTCTCCTACTATAACTACACTTCTTTTCCTTTTAACAGAAGAGGTCTTGATTTGGGGTACAGGTGGTGTTCTTTTAGGAGGTCCCACTACCCCAGAAGGACCTTTGCCCACCTCATCAATTGTCTGGCCTTCTAGTTCCAGAGCTTCATACCTGTTGTAGAAGGTACCATTCCTATCTGTCAAATTCTGAGAAGGAGGAGGAACCTTCCTCCTGGGATGTGTCCAAGAAGATCCTTTTGCCACTGTTGATCACAATTCATCAGCAAGAGTGCTCCTGATGCCGATTTACATGGAGCCCTGCCCCAGGAAAACTGCCTCGATGTAACATTATCTACACAGACAACTTAGAAGTATTCCACCTGAGGCAAAGCTGATTAAGCACTCTCCTGGGTTATCTTGAACTTTCACTGGAACCCGTAAGTCACTGATTGCCTGATATTAGTCACAAAGCCACAAGAAATAGTAGGGAATACTGATCAGAATTTTTACAGGAGTTTGAAGCACAATTTGAAAAACAAAGTTATTTGTCAAAGGTTGAATACTATGCCTTTGCAAAGGTCATGACAAACTGTTTTGGTACCCACACAGATGACTTAAGGCAACTAAGCCTTAATTTATGATGTCAAAGAATCTAGAATATGAATGGAAATGTTATGGAGTTCAGGTAATCCTTTTCCTAAGTCACATCCACAGTTCTTCCAACTGCTTGATGGAGTCATATATGAAAGTCAATAACAGTTCTACTTGTTACCTCCCCCTGTGAAAGCTATCCCTGCCTATAATCCAGATCTTTCAAGAGCTGAGCTTTCATAATTTTCTTTATCTTGTCTAGATATTCAATGATTTGTGAAGAGCTCCCTGTTCCTTTGCTGAAAAAGCATTTCCCTGATTTGTACCAGTCCCTGTTCAGTCAATCCACTTTGATAAAAAATCCTAATACTGTCACTCCCTCCTGTCTCCTCTTTGCTAGTGAAACTATGGGATAAGTCTAGAGAAAACATACTTTCATAAGGTTGGCTGAAACATCCTATAAGGTCCATTTCAGACCCAAGCTATCAGTGTCAAAAGATCTGGACTAGTACTGAGTTGACTCAAGACTTGAGTTATAAGAAGCAAATTTATAGTTAATAAGGATAGAATTTGGAGTTAGACAAAATTAATGAGTTGATTTATTTATCCACTTATTTTTCAACAGTGATAAATCATCAAACAGACCAAGCCAAAGTAAAAACACTGAAAGAAACCTTGCAGTTACCTTAGACACCTATCTTACGATACCACATGGAATTTTGTCATCTGATTACCTCTAAAAGGAAATACATATGACTTCTTTTTACTTAGACAAGTACCTCTTGCACTGTAAAAAAAAAAAAAAATGGCAACTAAGCAACATGCAGCCACTTGCTCACACCCCTTCCCCTATTTTTTTGTCCACCTTCTCACTGGCAAAGCAGGAGACATAAAAGAACTTTTTGTTTTAGGGTAAGCACTACTTAGCAAGAACCAAAACGTCAGTGTATTATCAACTTTATTCTCATACTCAATCCAAAACACAACACTGTACCAACTACTGAGGAGAAATCAACCCTATCCCAGCCAAAACTGAGATGGGGATAAATCTAAGTAGGAAGACAATTAAACTACTGAAAAAGAGAAGAATGAAAATTGTTGATGGCTGTTGCCTTAAGGAGAGGGGAAAAAAACTTTCCAAGACAACTGTATGTGGGTAAAGTAGAGAAGAGTTCTTTTACTTATAGAGTTTTGGGGTACAGAATATAAAGGAATATAAAAGAGTATAAATATATAAAAGAGTACAACATGTGTTGACAAGTAACAGATAGGAAAGACAGGTGCTAGGTTAAACTCACAGCCTCAGGAATACCATGTGAGCTTTTTTCCAAGCACCACCGCTTCAAACATGCAGAGTAAATTAATCTGAAAGGCATCCCTTTAATTTCATTCCGGGCTGTTTCCAGCCAAACCCCCTGAGCCACCCTGCTATGTCTGACCAAAGCAAACAAGGGACAGCAACCTGCCACTCCCAAGTGAAAAACCCTTTCACCCACAGGATGGGAACACTGACTCTTGCAACATCTGGGCCCAAGTCATTTCACCTCCCAGCCCACTATAAACAAGGGAGAAACTCCCTTTTGCAG
>JAWWMP010000001.1:71469498-71480872 GCA_035047865.1 Dendrocincla tyrannina
AAAAAAACCCCAGGAAACCAAAAGCAACCCCTCCTCTAAAACAACAAAAACAAACCAAACAACCAAAAAAAAAAAAAAAAAACAAACAAAAAAACCCATCACAACAAAAACCAATCAAAACCAAAACAAAACACCAAACCAAAATAAACAAACAAACAAACAGAAAAAAAAACAACCAAAACCACAATACCTAAAATTTTTGTCAAAGAATTTCAGTATTTTCTAAAATCTCTCTGGACCTCAGAAAGAGAGCAAACTGGCCATCAGAAGGAGTTGCACAAGCATATGGAAATAAAAAAAAATAAAAAGATCTGACATAACATTCCAACATTATATGTCAAGAGTTAATTAATATAAACAATGAAAATCAGAAGACTTTTAAAGCAAAATGAACCCATAGTCTAAAATTCCCCCTGGTACGACTGATTGAGGTTCAGGACTGTCACTCTATTGTTAATTAATCCCATTGGCTAGCCCAGAAACACAACAGGAGATTCAAAGTCTACTTCATACAACAGCCCAGGATACCTCCAAAGTACAAAAGTAGTGCATTTTTTTTTTTTAAAGTGCTAGTCAATTAAACATTTAGTGCAGAAACATTCACATTCAATATATTTTTCTTTATATTCTTTTCAATAGTAATAATTAAAAAAAACAAATATATTGCACAGTGCCATATGTAAAGAGGGCATTTCCTCAAACTGTTTGTGTTTGATTAGTCTGTCAGAGCTCCAGAGAAGCCAAAAACCTTGTGCCCAACCAGTCTGTCAGCATCCTGTTATGGGGACTCTCCACTGAGCAGCTCTAATCAGTGACTAACAGCTGTGAGGGGAACCAGCTCCTCTATTTCCACAAGCCTCTCGGGATCTGGAGGGGATTATGAAATCCCCACGTGGTCAGGAGTAAAGTGATGCAGCACTCCCACATAGTTAGCTCCTAGAAAAGGTTTTAATTACCTGTGCAATGGGTATTTAAGCCCTTCAGGGGTGGGCTTTAGGAGGTAGGATGTGATTGGATACGGGTTCAGGGGGAATGGTGTGGTTTGGGGGACACGGGCCAATAAGGGGACAGGAGGACCAAAACCCAGTGGGAGCCCAGGAATAGGAAATGACAGGTGAGATATCCTATCCCAGAAGAAGGGAACAGATCTCTTTTCCTCGGAAAGTCACGAGTGCTGGGGATTCTAGGGAGTACAATCTAAACAGGGGAAAACCCATACATTAAAAGGTGCAGGTAATGCTGAAAGAAAATAATCAAGAAAATTATCAATGTGGTTTCCCAGTTTCTACCAACGTCAACATTTCACTGCAGAAATAACCAGTCTCATTTCAAAACCCCAAACATATATAATTTTAAAATTATAACAGAAGAAGTGAGTAGCAAAGCTAGACTTCATCCTTTATTCATCTTCAGAATCCATTTTAGTTGTCCATTTTCAGTTTGGGTTTTCTGAGGAGAGGATGCAGTAACAGGTTGATTGATTTACATTTTTACATTTCTACTTGAGATTTCTATGTAAACCAAACATGCTTTTTGTATGACTTTTGGAAAATTTACTCATCAGAAAGTCATAGGAGATGGCTTTTTGCAAAGCATGAGGGTACCCATTTAAACAAAATGGTCATTGCAACAAATGGCTGCCTAATCTCTGCCCTTAAAATGATTATGCACTAATACGTTTGCATTCACGGTTCTAAATATTGTTTTATCAGAATTGTGATCTTTATATGACAAGAATTATATCGTTATTATCATGTGTTGCTCTTATCATGTCAACATTGTATTTCTTCCCAAAAATGTGATGTGGCATTTAAAACAATGTCTTGTGTTCATCAGGATCCTAATAACAAATATTTAACTTAAAATTATGATTGCAAAACTAGAATGCACTGCCCCTTTCTGGTTTTGTGCCCATAGAAGCTCTTGGATTCTGTTATTAAACAAAGATCTAACGTTTCAGAAATTAAGCTACTTGATGTATGCAAAATTGCACAATCATGATTAAAGACATCAAAAAAGTCCATTTTTTTGCAAACAGATCTGTCAAAGTTTTATAAGTTAGTATAAAGTTGAACAAAATTTTATTATTTTCCTACTTAGAAAATGTATGTTACAGCATCACAGTATAAATCCTTTTGCTTTCATTATTTGAAAATTATGTGATCTAATAATAGACAGGATATCTTGCACAGTTCACTCTGCCATGCTTGTTTTGGTCATTTTGATATTACATGTAATTAGGAGTGCAGTGCTGAATTCTAAAAATATTAAGCAAACATAAAAGCTACTTGAACATTTTATGATGAAGAAAACAACTCAGCTTTCAGAAAATTGTCTTAATGCTGTCTAACATATGTAAAGTGATGAAGTATTCACTAAATGAAATCTTAAATTAAGGATATCTGTTATATCCTCTATATAAGTTTACATATATTTATGATTTTTTTTTATTTTTTTCTGTTATTCACTTGAAAGTGACTGAAATTAGCTCAAAATAGCTAATGATACTACAATATGTTTGAATTTGGGAGCAAGCATCGCTAGATTTCTAATTGAATACTTATGTCATGGGGATCTAAATATCACAGAACAGTTGAAGTTGGAAGGGACGTCTGCAGACCATCTCACCCAAACCCCCTGCACAGGTACAGCTACCTAGAGCCAGTTGCTGATCACCATGTCCAGATTGCTGTTGAATATTTTTAAGGATGGACACTCCACAACCTCTCTGAGCAACCTGTGCCAATACCTGGTCACCCTGACCATAGAAAAGGTGTTTCCTGATGATCAGATGGAATCTCCTATGTTTCACTTTGTTTGCATTGCCTCTGGTCCGGTCATCACCATTGGAAGTGGCCTAGCTCCACCTCCTTTGGACCCTACCTTCAAGTATTTATAGACTTTGTTAAGATCCCCCTAATCCTTCTTCCCAGTGGGGAGAAAAATAAAGAAGGCATTACCAGGACTTCTGGGGGGGAAAAAAAAATAGTGTAAGCTACATCTTTCTAAGGCTGCATCCTATGACTTCAACACATTTGTATTAAATGAACTTCAGAGTGGCTTTATTATAGCTGAGCTTGTCACTTCTGAGGTCAGTCCTGACATATCACTGTAACTACATAATTTTCGATATGTGATATCAGCAACAATAAGATCCCTTTAATTACAGGACATGAAAGGTCACTACTTTGTTCTCTTTTCTCTCTCTTCTTCCCTCCTCTCATCCTTTACCCTGAAGCTAGGCCATACGTCCAAATCCAGTCTTCGTATTCCAGCTGGGTAGCAAAGCCTCCTCTACAAGATATTCTCAGCTCTGAGGAACTTCAGCATGTATCCTCATCAGGGATCAGAAATGGAAGGACATTACAAAGGTTATTGAGTTAAGAAAACAAGCATGTGTTGTGAAATGCAAAAATGATTCATTATTGCCATTGCAAATCTTCAGAAAACCAGCAAATACATAATGCACTGTTGCCAAAAATAAAATAAATTCAATAGCTTCACCTCCAGATGTAAGGGCATGGCTGAAGGCACTTTAATTACCTAGTGTAGATAAAACCTTGAGGTCAATGCAAGCAAGGCATTGAAACTGCACAGGAAAGCAGAAAATGTGAGCAACCTTATACAGAATGGATTGAAGGCATCGCTCCCCAGAACAAAAAAGAATGAGAAATAAAAGAAATAGGAGTTCCCAATGCCAATTTGTATTTGTAGCTGAAATTGTTCCCTGGTGGTTCCAGTTAATATTCCTCTTTTGAAATGTCAAATTCTAAGCAGATAGGTGGCATGCATAGTCTGAGTAAATAAGGCAATATGCAATTGAACCTTTGTCTAATATTTTATATATATATACATAATATTAATAATAATATGTAATAATATTAATAATATATAATATATATATATTATATTCATCCTGATATAATATATCAGGAAATGGTCAAGTCATCCAGGGGGAAATTAGATAGATAGTTCTGTGTGGGGGAACCCCGTCCAGAGGATTGCCAAGGCTGAACACTTCCAGGAGTGGATGGAGCTAACAATCAAGTGATCGATACCAGAGATTGACAACGACCCCAAGTTAACAGAAGTTGATGTTTTAAAAGGTTTTTTTTTTAGCATAGATAGTGACTATATGTATTAGATAGACAGTTATTTCATCTGTATTTGTACGTTTGTTCCCATTGGCTGTGGCTACCCAGTTACCCATCCCCCATTGGTTATCTGATCCCTATTTTTCCATTGGCTAACCGGTGATGCAATGCAGCGTCGTCATGTAAGGCTAGCCACTCCCAGTTTTCCCCATAATTGTATTGTTCCCTCCTCTCCTTCCTCATCCTTGTTGCGCTCCAACCTAACTCCTCCCAGTTACCAAGCCTCTCCCCCGAACCCTATAAGAGTCTCATGCACCCCTAATAAAGTGTTCCAGCTTTCTTCACCCCTCACCAGCTGTGGACTGTTTCTTTGTCTCCCCGGCAGCACACGGCAGTTCTGGTCATTTAATAGGCAACAAGTGTGTGAAAAAATGCCAGTCAAGGTAGTGGGTATGTCATGCACCCATAGTCAAGTTCAAGGATTTGTGTGGCTATGAGGAGTGTGCCCTAGCAATAATGTGCATGTGAACCCTGCTAAAATAATCCACAACAGTGTTAAATAATGGTAATAGCATTATATGTGTAGTGTCCACCTAGAAATATGATAGTGCAAGTTTAACATGCCCCAGATGTGGAGTATGGGAATGCTAGTAGAGTAGTAGAAGATAATACTCAGACACTTTGTTGAAGCCATAGAACAGCACAATGCACCAGTAATGATGATCAGAATGTAGGGGGACTTCCCTGAACAAGTGGGAGTTGTACATGATCATGTACTCAAGGACAAACTTCTCTCCTTTCTGGCAAGTGACGCAGAAGTTGTTGAACAAATTGCAGAAGCAGTGTACAATCACATATCAAGGCACCTTTCGTGCTGAAAGTACTCAATGCACAACCACTGCGTACATAGAAAGTACATAGCTCCCCTTAAGTACATCTCCCTTGCATCTTTGTCAGATGGTTGCCATCAGCTTCTGGACTGTTACATTCAGACTTACACCCTATCTTAATACTGTTCATAACTGCTATGTTTTCATTACTTTCTATGGTTATAAGTATAGTGTTGTGCATTGGTAACAGCATAAAGAGCAGGAAGTGTGGATTACGTCCAAGGTGATCTCTGAGCTCTGAAGTACTCTAGAGCACCTTACAGAGTGGCAAACTGCCCTGGATGACAGCAGGTTACAAAACTAAGTGCTGAGAGAACAGTGTCTTTGGCCAGTATCCTGAACAACAGTAATTCCCTTGGGGAAATCAAGTAGTGGATTGTTGCACAGTGTCACAGATGCCTTAATCTTTGTAATGCTAAAGACCTTTCTATTTGCAATTCAGTGGTTTATTTTTCACTTGCATCTGTGCAACCTTTGACCTAAGCTATTGTGGTGGTATTTTTCTGAAACTATTGTGACAGTGTTTTTCCGTTGTTGCTTTCATGCATACTTATGAGTAGCTGTCTAATAAAAAAATGAGCTGAGTCTATCACGTTTTCTCTTAATGAGCAGTTTTCTGCTGATTTTTAAAAGTTGTCAATGTCTTTCTTATGTCTAGTAAAAGGGATTGGAAAATAAAACTATGTGAGTATTTTTAAAAATGAAAAGGATTTTGTTGTGTTGCACCTTGATATTCTTCCCCCCTCCCCCCACCCCCGCCATTTTTCTATGTCTATATCCTTGATGATCATATGTCCTCTCTGCATCAAGATGGTGTCTGGATTAGGAGACCACCATGGATGTCTTTTCTTACCCCTTTAATCATAAAGTAACACATAATGGAAGATATCAAATGGTCTGTATATGTGCATTTCTGTTCAACACATGAAAAGTCCTTGGAATTATTTATGTATTTGCTTATGTCAGAAATACAGTGTCTGAGTATGCGGTGTCAAAGAAATGTGACTTTTGTACCCTTACACCTGTTCTTCCAGAAGATTAATGTCAAACTGAAGAACTGACTTGAAACATTTGCTTTGTAATATTTGATTTTGGGGTTTGATGACTGCTCAGGTATAGACAAGAGAATAATAATCTGTTCCAGTAATTATTACATCAAAACCACAGTACACTCTGGGTATATTTTACCAGCTCTATGTTAAGAGTTTCAAAGCTTTTATACTTGGCTTACAAAGAAAGGTCTGTTCCTTTTTTTCTCCAGCCCAGGGTAGAAAACTGAGAATTAAATAGTTGCAAAAGAGCTCTGCTGCCTAAGTATAATATGCCTAAAAGGTGCCATGTCATGAAAGATTATTGTAATATTTTCATAATACAATAGATGTCAAGAATAGAAGTATAGACTTCTGTGTTTATGGAAGACATATTGCCATAGTCTTTATTATATAAAATTATTTGGGAACTTCTATGTATGCAAACAGTATACATACATATTGATTTAATTCTAGAAAATCCATGCACAGTTTCTGGGCTAGTGTTTTCAATAGGTTATATTTTGACAGTTGGAAAAAAGTAAAATTTGGTTTTTACTCATTCTCAGTTCATAATGCATCAACATTATGTTAACTGAACTGTATATCTTAGTATTTCTGACCACAGAAATTTACAAAAGAAAGACAGTTCTCTCTCTGAAGACATGAAATTAATACACTGTGAGAAAACACAAAAACAGGTAATGAAGAAGTTTGAAATCACATTTCCTCCCTAAACTCATCTAAAAAGGTTACAAGCATTTAATATTATAGCTGAATTTCTCAACTGTATTTAGATATAATGTGGGTGGATTGAAAGGGGAAAAAGTGATTAGTTGCTTTATATTTCCTGACTTGAAAATTGTGGATTTGTTCCTATTCATTTTTCAATATGTCCTTTATGACTAACACCCAACAACAGATTTTATCTATTAGAATTTTGTCCTTTAAGTGTCACAGAGTAGAGTAGATTATTAAAATCTTTGAAATCTCTCCAGAAAAATCAACTCAATTCCAAACTTACAGTTTTATTTGATAACATTAGTGAAAAATAATAGCCAGTTTGGAGATTTTACACAGGGAGAAGCTTATTAAATAAAAGAGTTTTATGGAGGCATGAAGAATTAAAGTTGAAGATTAAAAAACTAAACTAATATCAGCAAAATGAAAGTACACTATCACAAAATAAACAATAGTACAGTAGCATGTACATACAGTAGGTAGTACATACCTCTGCTATGTAGGAGATGAGATCAGATGATCTAATGGTTCCTCTTGACCTTAAATCTGTGATACTTTGAAATTTTTCATCTTGTTATGGTGTAGTA
This sequence comes from Dendrocincla tyrannina, assembly GCA_035047865.1. Lineage (NCBI taxonomy): Eukaryota > Metazoa > Chordata > Aves > Passeriformes > Dendrocolaptidae > Dendrocincla > Dendrocincla tyrannina. Next base: position 71,476,839 of record JAWWMP010000001.1, read on the forward strand.
ATTGTTTCTTGAAGAAGGTGTATGTTCAGCCAGACTTGGAATCAGATGAAGAAGAAGCCTTTAGGAGGGACAATAGGAAGGGGGTTTGATCCAATGCATCAAAAGTGACGAGACACAGGACAAAAAAGGTGTGAATTTGGAACTGGGAAAAGTAAATGGCGGTAGTAAAGGAGAACTAGAGTAAAAGGAAGCATTAGAAAGTTTAGCTGTGTTAAGTGATCTAAATGTGAATTGTTAGCATTCTGTCTTCCTCTTACATCTTTCATAAGGCATATGCTTTCTTTTGCAGCTTGCTGTGTTTGACTCCTTGTCTCACACACACTGATGTGATACCACTAAAGGATTACCTGTGCTGTGTATAACCTGGGATGTGCAAGTAAATTGATTAGTCCTGCCACTTTATGCAATCACCGTCCAACTAAAGAAAAGCCTGTTTATTGTGAGATCCATCTGCTCCTCCTGGCTGGCAGCTCCATGAAGTGGCAGAAATCCAGGTCTTGGCCAGGTTTACAAAACAATGAAGAAAACTTGGCTTTTGTCAACCTATCTGGAAGGTCAGGACAGACATCCGACAATGAAACTTCAGGGCTTTCTGGGAAATCTGGTCACATTAGCATTGAACTATTCAATGAGCCTATTGTGATGGGGATCATATTGTTTCATATTTAGTATTTATTCCATGGCAACTATGGCATCAGTATTCATCCCTCATCAGTAAATGGTAACTGTCAGTATCCATGTGGTTTGGCAAAACACATGATAGACTTCTGTGACAGACAAGCATTTCCTATCCCACTGAGAAGCAAGTTGTTAACAGAAAGGCCCATAAGATTCACTAAAGGTATTGGGAACAGAAGTCTGAAACTGGGGTTTAATGCCAGTGTAAGCAGGATACTTTAGGCTGCTGGCATAATTACTCTATTCACAGAACAATGGCTTTCATTCTGAAGCCAGTTTAGAGAAATGCAGATAAACTTCCAGTTTACAGAAAGGCTCAAAACTAAATCTGTAAATTAATGTAAAACTATATGTTTTTTTAATCTCATCTGAGATTTGATACTTTTTATTATATTTTTTCACTGTTTACTTTTCCTGCATCTGTATATGTTTATGCACTTCTTTCTGAGTGTTTCTCTTTACTTGCTTATTTTGATCTTACCCACAGTATTATTAAAATCTGCTCAAGATAAACACACGAAGACACATCTAGAATCCACTCATATTTTTAGTATAAAATGCTTTTCTATTTCACAGCTTTCAGATCACTAAATGTTTTTACTTGTATTGTTCTCCAAAGTAAACTGTCTACAACATGATGTAAAGTTCTATCCCAGTCTTAGTTTTGACCTTTGAAAAGAAAAAATGTGAAAAAATTCATGAAGTCTGGTGGTAAAGTAGTATTTATTAATGATTAACGAGGAAAGAAGTATCAATTTCAGTGATAAGGAATAATACATAAACTTAAAGTCAAGTTAGAAAAGCTGTGAGTAGAAACCAATAGCATTAAGACTGGATTTAGATATAGGTTTATACACTTCAGAAGTTTACTCACATGTCTAGACAGTCTTTAACTGGTCTGTTTTTGTAGAGTTTATAGAGTTTTAGGCAGTTATGCGCAATGTGACTAGTGCTATTTGTCTTCTTAATAGAAAATACCAATCATTAAAAGCAGATTCTTTGTAACCTTTACACCAAAAGATACTGCTAGGAGCAAAGAAGCATCTGTCACACATTGCTTCTGGTTGTAGTCAAAGCATTGTTTAATCCTCATCTGTTTACAATAAAACACAGAACAGCAGTATGTTCCAGAAAAGAAACAAGTAGATCAAAAATGCCAAAAAAGAAAAAAAAAAAGAAAAAAAAAAAAAGAAAAAGAAGAAGAAATAAAAAAAAGACCATTACATCAGGTGCCTTCTGTTCCCTGGAATTACTGGCTGTCTGTCAGAAGTTAGTATACTTGCCAGACTAATTGTGCATTTTGGCTTACTGGATGTTAATAAAAATATAAAAATATAAATTATCCATAGAAATCTAAAGTCATGGACATATTTCAGAACTTGCAGTAATCTCAAGCTTCCTATTTTATGCTTCTACCTCTTGACCTGTAACCTTGTACACACAACCCAAGCTTTCTGAAACCCCTTGGTGATGCCACAGGTACAGAGAGAGGCACTGTTTCCTCCACAATGGATCAGTGAATGTACAATCATGTTACCTGAGTTTACCTGCTCCTGCTGCTGAAAATACTTATGAAATACCTCAGCCCAAGTTGCATTGCATATGTGTTTGCTGCACTAAAGATCACTGTCACAACTCAGTAAGTCACATTGAACACTCTTTCCACACAGCAATACAGTACCTCCATGGCTACCATGCTACCTGCAGACATCCTGTACAGAAAATTATTTATTAAATGCTAATTCTGAGAAACAAAAAGACAGGAACACTATAATAGCTTAGGTTGAAAATCAGGGTAGAAAGGTAGTAAGTGAGTTGATTTTTACATGGGTCTGTTTGGAAGTAGATTTTTTTTGTCCAAAGTTACTATCAGGAGTTCCATGTTTCTTGGATCACCCACTTTCACTGCTTTTTGTGAGTCTCTTACAGCATAGTAATTGGATCTCTTCTAAATTCACCAATTAGATGGAAAAGAAAACGGCAGAGAAAGAAGTTTCACATTTAGCTCAGTCCATGACTGAAGTGTGCCTCTGGACTTGGGAGTGCAGATCTTCCAGGTCTCCTGTGAAACTGTCTGATTTCTTCTTCACTCTCTTGTAGAGATGCATATTTCTTTCCCTTTCCTTGAGAGAGAATCAAATATGTCATTGTCAGTCCTGATATGTTCTAAAAAAAATATGTCTGTAAATTTGTTCTTCACAGACCCCAAAGGTAAGCTATTCTAGTAATTGATTATTCATATAATTAAAATATATTTTCAAGTGTTATATCGAAATAGTGTATTTCTCTTCTTTTCTCCTATATAAAAGATCCAGACTATGAACCACCCTAGGTATTGTATTTTATCCAGACCTGTTGGTAGCTGTGTCTTTTGTACTATTCCTAAAGAATTGTAGTTATATCCAGTGTAAAGACTTGCATAATTGTTTTATGTTGTGCTTTTTCTTTTTTGAAATATAGGACTTTTTATACCAGAAATTAAGCCATGAAATTCTATAAACAGTAGATCTGACCTTTTATTATATCATTCCAATAGCTTCAAAGGAAAAATTAAATAAAATGAAATATTATCTTAATTAAAAATACAAAAAATTAAATGGGAAAAAATGTCATATTTTTATTGAAATAAAATTATAAATAATAGAAAATCACACAGGAATTTTGATGCAACAAAATTAACTCACTGAAAGGAATTTTATATTAAACCATTCCAAGAATTTTAAAAATAAGAGCAATTTATGAGGAAGATCAAGCATGTTGAAGATCAAGTAGATTTTATTTGTAGATTATTATCAGAAATCGGAAGAGGTTAAAAATTACAGATCCAATAAAACAAGCTGTTGGTAACTCAAGTTGCATAAAATGTAAAATAATTTGGAAAAAAACCCAACTCCTTAGAGATTTCTTTGCAAAACAAAATACTGCCATGAAAATGCTAAAATTGGTCAAGGGCAGGCAAGCCTATGTATGTAGTTTTCTGTGATAGTTTTTATGCTTTTATATGACAGTGTCTTCCATTTTTTGCCTAGATATGGATCACTGTGATAGCAGCAGAATGTTTCTATAGAATGGCTAAAAAGCATAGATTAGTTGAAAACTAAAACATCCCATGTTGCACATATCTTATGTATATGACTATAATAACCTGGAATGTTTCTTGAACCCTGTAGTCTGTCAAGACCTCTGCTTCAAAATGCCATAGAAGGTTTAGTTTTTGCCTGACGTTTTTGAAAAGCTGCTTTTTTTTTTTTTTTTTTTTTAATTATTAAAAATTTTTAAATTCTTTGTAGAACTGAAAATATTTTTTTTGTATCTTTCCAAATATCTACAATTTATTTCAAGAATTTTTTTATTTT
>JAWWMP010000001.1:71480972-71624098 GCA_035047865.1 Dendrocincla tyrannina
TTTTTTTTAATTATTAAACAGTTTGAAATTCTTTGTAGAACTGAAAATATTGTTGTGGTATCTTTCCAAATATCTACAATTTATGTCAAGAATTTTTTTCTTTTTCTAAAATCAAAGCATGTCACAATTGTCTGATTACCATAGAATAAACCTGTGTGTTTTGCTAGTCATTTGACTTTCCTAGTGAATTAGAAGTTTTTTTGTTCCCATCAGGTTTCATTATATCACTTTGGATTATAGCTACTTCTGTTTTTATGAGCTATTTGCCTCACTAAATAGAACATTAATTTTACTGAATGTATTAGAGTATTTTTATTATTATTATTGCAGAAATTGCGGTATAACTGAAAGAAGTTGAATTGTATTAGTGAAATAGAGAAGAAAGAAAAAGATAATCAGGCTTTGCTACAACTCTCAAAATGAGAAATTATGAAGATAGAGCATACCTTTTTGAAAGCAACAATTTAAGAAGCTTTTAAAAAGTTACTGCCTGTGTGTGAAAGGAAAACTATGGTGGGGGGGACCAAAAAAAGCCCCCAACACAACAGTTTCTGTGTGTATGTCTTGTAAGTAAAATGAAGAACATATTTTGAATGCAGTCTGTACAAATACAAAGGTTACCACTCTGAGCAAGATGTTTCTTTTCTGCTGGTGATTGACAGCCGTGGTGGACCAATCTAAGACAGAGCAATATTTGCAAGACTGAAAAACAAGAATTCATTGGAATATTAAAGCACTGGCATATCAAGAAGGAGAAAAGTTCAGTTCTTAATGCAAGATGAATCTGTAATGCAAACCACTCAGGAAGTTTCTCTTCAAGAGCAGTAGTAACAAACCCCATACCTTTGTCTTCTTACAATGATGAAAAAATGTATTGTGAGCATCACATCTGTAAGAATAGGTTTAGTGAATATGACAGGGTGATTATTTCTACTTGTCACACCTTTTATCTTGCCATCTGTGCATATAAATTATAAATAGACTATGACACTAAGATTTTCCTTCAAAGTCTTCCTACATTCTTCACTGCAGTAGCCACCACCTTTCTATTATCAAAACTGAACTACCTTTTTTTCTTGAAAGATTTTTAAGTGACCTCTACTAAGATATAGTACACCTATATGATTTTCTTTAGTGCTTTTATTTATGATAGATCATTTATCTAAACTTCTATTTAGAAAAAAAGTATTCAGGAAACATATGTATAAAGAAAGAAAAAAATGTTTTCTGTATGAGTGAGAGTCCACCAAAATTCACTTTTAAACATATCATTCCAAATTGCATTACTTTAACACTATGGCTGATTATTTTTTGATAAAGGATAAGTGTGTATTTCTGATTTCATTTGTGTTTCTGTTTCCTATTACTTTCATTTTTACCAATATTTTTTTAAGTAAGAGTTCTGTTTTTCTTTAAGTGCTTAAATATTTTTTTAAAAAAAAATACTTGTAGCTCTTGAAATACATTATTTGATATTTGTTTATTACTTTATACCCTTTTGGAGTTGTTTCATAAAAGTCCTGGAAAGCAATCATATGACCTGAATTTGTCATCTCCATAAGGATGACTGTGTATCACCTGATCATTCTTGTCATTCTTGGCTTCTTTTTTTTAACCAATAGCAGCAATGCCATTTTTGGGGTTAACTACATCTGGTCACACCACTAAAGAGAACATAGAGGCTCAATTCAATTTTCTTGATACAGGCATTTTATGCTTTCTAATCCACATTATAGTCTCCAGAACATCTGTCCAAGAATGGCAGAGAGGAACCAGAAACACACTGTCTTGAGAAGGAGGAAGAGAAAATAGAACTAGTCAAGTATCTTGATGCAACAAATCTAGGTTTAAGCATCAAAAGGAGCTCCGGAATGTAAGTTCTTATATAGGTATCTACAAATGTTTACACTTAGTCAGAAGAATCGTCCTTTTATAGACACAGTTGTACTTCATAAAGATGCTTCATTCTCACCATAGAATGGAGTGGGTTTGTTTTTTTACTGTTGCTTTATCAATTTCCTCCAGTTTGATTTCTAGTCCATAGATCCCTTACAGTTACACCATATGGTAGAGCGTTAAAAAGGGTAAGGAGTGAGTTTTAGAACTGCTTTTATAGCCAACCTATTCTTGACTAATCCTTGACAGTACGTCTGACATATTCACACGAACATATATAGCTCACTCACTCACGAAAATGGAAAAGGGTGTCCTCAGAGGACAATCTTCAACCAGGCTTTAATAATGTTTGGCAGAGCTCTCTATCAGTCTGAGTCGGGATTAGTGCTTATTCTTGTGTGAAGTGGCCATACATGGTAAAGGAGATCATATGTATCTGAGTGCATATGTATGCTACTGTGTGGCCTGATTAATTGAAAGACTCTGCACATTTAATAAAGTAGAACTTTTTTAGGGACTATTGATTCAAATTTCAGATTTTTTTGAGCTGTTGCAGCATCTAACATCAGCAAATTTACTATTATCACCATTTCTCCAGCAATTATTGATCTGTGCTTGTCATGGCAATTCTTTTGTATCAAAAAATGTGCAATAGTCTTCATTGTTTTGTAATGTTGATTTATTGGTTAGGTGCTTTATTGCTTTTAGAAAATTTCTCTTCAAATACAGAAAAAAATTTGCACCTTTATGCTTTTGCTTTTCCTGTTTACTTTGCTTAGTTGAGAAATAATGTGAATGCTGCATATATTACTTTAGATTGCCAAAAACAGCATGATGAGAAGGAAGAATAAGACTCAGTTTTGGTAGTCGTAACTTAAATGTTTTTATTAAAGATAGGTGTGAATACAGAAGACATCAAAGCCTGTCATAGAAAGCGCAATTATTGTCAAGTCTGAAAGTTTGCTTATTCTTCCTGATATTCTAAATGTCCTGCTTGCAATTTATTTCAAAGGGTGAACAAAAACATGACAGAAGAAGGTTAGAAATGGAAAGTGCTAAGAGTTGACATATATATTTGGAAAAAGCAGAATCTGCACACTTGGAGCGCTAAGGCTACAGAAAACTACCCTTACAGATCTTCCACTCACATCTTCTGATGGTGACTAAGCACTGCAGGGGTGGCTGTATAATAGCAGTAGGAGTGGAAGGATTTCAAATGCTAACGCAAATATAATTTGAAATGTCAGATAGGGAACTCTAAGATGTCTCTGTCTTTTGCCCAGAGGTAGGCATTCCTATGGAAAAGTTTGTGCTTATTATTTATGAAGTGCATTGTTGAGTGTTATGGTTTTGATGCAAATCCAAAACATAGTGCTGTACAAGCTACTGTGAAGAAAATTAACTCCATCTCAGCCAGAAACAGCACACTGAGCAACAAACCTACAGCTTTGTAAGGCAAACTGTGGAAACCCTTACAACTGCAGAAGTATAGTGGGTGCAAGTTTCCCGTGACTTAGTTTTTGCTAATGGTAGCAAAACATAGATAATTGCCTTAGAGCAGTACGCCTGTTGAGAGGCAGATGAGCAATAGTCATGTGTCCTCGTGTTTTCACCTCAACATAGGATAAAGGAACAATAAGAAGTTCATATGAATTTTTATTATTATCCACTTTAATGCATGGGGGTTAAAGAGGAAATTCCATTACTACCTTTTCTTCCATTAGCATGAGATATAATTAAATCTTGTCTCTTGGATTAAAAATTTGGGGTTCCAAAGTATAAGGAAATCAAGGACCCCTTTTGCTCTCTCCAGTTTCAAAGCTCTTTTCTTTCAGCTAATGCCTGCTAATGTTTCCTATTTGCTGTTAGCCTGAACATGGCATTTTGTTTGTCTTGTTTCATGCCATCGATAGTAATGAAAAAAATCTTTCAGAAAGAGAATTTTAGCTTGAATTCTATTGCCAAGAACCAGCACAAGAAAAGCATAGCACTGACTTTCTACAGTGCTTTTAATGATGTATTGACAGCAAATATGATTTATTATGATTAAAAGAAAAAGATAGATTGAGGAAGTTCATTTAAATGAAAATTGACCACCTCCTAGTTCTTTGTGTCTTTTAAATATTGCTAGCTTGTGCAACGGTTGAGTGGGGTTCGCTCCCCCCTTTCCCGTCCCCTCCTTGGGGCCATGTGGTCGGGCCACACAGTCCTCCAACGTCCCAGTAAGGAGACACACACGCGTGGGGAACGGGAAGCAGAAAGAGAGATTTATTCACCTGGCCATGTCTATTATAGGCTTCACAGCCAGTAGGATTCAAGGGGAGGGATACAAAGACCTATCAGGAAGGGTTTCACACAGCCTGACCGGGGGTTGCATACTAATTAGGAAGGTATTAGGTTTCAGCTCAGTCAGTGGATCTTGCTGACACAAACCCTCAGAGAACCAGACTCAGTTAATAAATTCTTCAATAGATTCAGTATATTCAATCACTTTTTATTTTTACCTGGAGTATTAAAAACTTAAATGAATTGCAGCTATATATGCTTTCCTTTCATAAACCTAAAGAAAAAAGGTATATAGACAATCAGTGTGCATTACTTAGTTAAAGCTCAAGTTCATCAGTAAGTCCTGGATCAATTCTTAAATGCCCACAAGACAATATTTTAAATATATGTAGGACCAAACTATATGATTTGTGCCCCTTCATTATTTTCTTTACAGAATAACAAAACATGCTGAGATGGAAGGGACCCACAAGGATCATCAAGTCAAACTACTAGTTTTGCTCAGGACCATCCCCAAGAGTAACACCATGTGCCTGAGACTATAATCTTAACACTTCTTGAACTCTGTCAGGTTTGCTGCTGTGACCACTTTTCTAGGGAGCCTGTTCCTGTGCCCAACCACCCTCTGAGTGAAGAACCTTTCTCTAATATCAAACCTAAACCTGCCCTGACACAGTTTCAGGCCATTGCCACAAGTCCTGTCACTGGTCACCACAGAGAAGAGATTGGTGCCTGGCCCTCCTCTTCCTCTCATGAGGCAGTTGTAACTGCAATGAGGTCCCGCCTCAGTTTCCTCTTCTCCAGTCTGAACAGACCAAATGTCCTCAGCCACTCCTCATATGGCTTCCCCTCAAAGCCCTTCACCATCTTCATTGCTCTCCTTTGCCAGTGTAGATCAGAGCGGGACAATCCCCTCTCTCGACTGGCTACTGATGCTTTGCCTGATGCCCCCCAGAACACAGCTGGCCTTCCTGGCTGCCAGGGCACTGCTGATTCAGATTCAACTTGCTGTCATCCAGGACCCCCAGGTCCCTTTCCATGGCACTGATTTCCCATCTCATTCCCGAGTCTGTCCGTACACCCAGGGTTGCCCCATCCCAGGTACAGAATCTGGCACTTTCCCTTGTTGAACTTCATATGGTTGGTGATTGCCCAGTCCTCTGATTTGTTCAGGTCTCTCTGCAGGACGCCCCTGCCTTTGAGGGAGTCAACAGCTCCTCTCAGTTTTGTGGTGTTTTCAAGCTTGCTGAGTATCCCTTCCAGTCCTGTGTCCAAGTCATTTATGAAGATGTTGAAGAGCACAGAGGCCTAAAATGGAGCCCTGTAGAGCCCCAGTAGTGACAGGTCACCTGTCTGATGTTCCCCCATTCTCTATTACTCTCTGTGCTTGACCCATGAGCCAATTGCTCACCCACCACATGATGTGTTTATCCAGCTGTGCTGGGCATTTTGCTTACAAGGATCCTGTGCGAGACAGTATCCAAAGCTTTACTGACATCCAAAAAGATTGGACCATGTGGCTTCCCTTGATCAACTAGGTTGGTTACCTTGTCATAAAAGGAAATCAGGTTTATCAGGTTTGATAAGCAGAACTTTCCTCTCATGAAACTGTGCTTTTTAAAAAAAAAAAAAATAAAAAAAAAATTTGAACTGAAATACACACAAGCTAACTTTAAAAAAAAAACCAAAAAACTAAGAATGTATAACCATTAACAGCTTTCATATATGTTTTCAGTCATCTACCACTATTTTGTCCCTTTCCCTCTTTGTCACACATGAAAATGAGCTTCTCACCAAGAGGGCAATGTAGTTAAGCCTAGAGACATTTCTGAGCAGCCTTCTTACAGGCTGGAAATGAGATCTTTTGCATCTGTTTGTGACTGAATCACCAAGAGAAGGAGCAGCTATGCCAAAAGAATCCCATCCAACAAAATGAGAATGTAGGCTGAGAGGATGAGGTATCTTTTTTTTTCTTTTTTTTTTTTTTTCCCCCAGTTTATTGGAGATAGTGTATAAGATAATGGATAGCTGGGGAAATCAATGCTCTTTATTGGGCAACACAGGGAAATCCGTGCTCTGGGAGGAGCATGACAGCCTGAAGCCATTAGGGACTGCCTTAACCAGTGGTTTTGGTTCACTGCTCCCATGCCTCTTCTCCTACAGCACCTTTATCTCAGTGTCACTCCATGCTTCTTTATTCCTCTTCCTGTCTCCTCCCACTACTTTTTGCTTTTAATGGCATAGCCCCTTTCACTTTTCTTACCACGGAGCCTATAGCTTCCTTCCTTAGTATTTTCCCATTTCCCATTAATCTGTATTACTGACGTGTGTGTTTTAAGCTCTGTCCCAGACTAGTGTCTGAGCTATCCTTTTGGATCATCAACTCTATCCAATCAATGTTCTTAATTGTAACAAAACCCATTGAAATGGTTGCTTTAGGTGAAACACATTTAGTTTGGATTCAGGTTAAAAGGAGCTGCTCACCTGCTTTCCCATCCTACCTTTCAGGGAAGTAATTCATGGTGTGTACAGTTTGGGATCAACATTTTCTTTTTTTTTTCTTTTATTTACTGCCTCCCTACAGGGAGGGAATTTTGTACTGGCTTCTAACATTATACCACAGAGATAATACAGACAAAAGAACAATCATGAAGACAATGTAATTGTTAATGTAGTCTTCTATTCATTTTCTCCTCTGGAAAGGAAAATGTTTTCTTTCTTATTTTATAATGTACACTGATCTGGTTTATGATATGACCCTAACAGTTACAACATCAGCAAATGTCAGTGCATTTGTAGACACAGAGAGCTGAGAAAGAAAGCAAAGCAAAAGGTGGCAAAAATTTATTTAACAGATTTTGAAGTGCAGAAAACATTTCATTAGGTTAAATGTCATGGAACTTCTTAAGAACTATTCTGAAAGGTATGGCTAAAATCATAACTTCACGTTCTGTAGAAAAACTAAAATTCAGTAAGACTATATTAGGCATTTAGAAAAAAAATGGTTTAGTTCTCTCCTCATCAAATTCACTGGTTAGACACACAATGGTTTCACATCAGCTCATTCCATAGTACCCCATCATAATCTGCTCTCTCCTAGGCTGTTTTCCTCCTTCTGTTTCCTTTCAGTATTCCAAAGTTGTAATCATTCTAGACTGAGGTATTTTGATCCAAGTGTCTGACTAGCTGCTTACACAAAAGTCTAAGTACTCACAAAGTCAATGAGATCCACTAGCAAATTCATATGAGTCAGAAATCTTCAGTTCACCCTCAATTAGATACCTCTGTTGGATGGATGAAAATCCCTCTACCCATTGTTTGCTACATTGACTAGAAACTTCTTTCAATTGTGAGAACACAAATTTTTAATTAAACTGGAGATGCAGGAGGATGATTGGCCTCACCTCTAGTGAGTCTAGTATCACAGGGCAACGAAAGAAGAGATTCCATCTGATACTTTCAATCTCTGTGGGGATATTTTTCATGGCACAGGGTATTTCGAATGGTTGTACGTATTTAAATTTTGGTAATTGAATTAAGCGTCCAGTTTATATATATATATATACTAAAAATACATTGAAGACCTCCCCAAGAAGTCATTGAGTCACCATCCCTGGAGGCATTTAAGAGGAGATTGGATGTGGCACTTAGTGCCATGGTCTGGTAGGCAGGGTGGTGGGGTGATGTTAGGTCAAAGATCAGACTCAATGATCTCAGAGGTCTTTTCCAACCTAGTTGATTCTATAATTCTATGATTTAGATTTTGAGTATCACTGAAGATGTTGAAAGTCACACTGTAAAACACAGCCTTTACTGTGTTTACAGATCCAGGCTCTGAATTTTTATTTATTTAATACTTTATTTATTATACTTAGCAAAACAGGAATGGCTTACTCAGAAAATTGGCAGATCATGTAACCTTGTAACTGTGCAGATTTTTTTTCCACAGAAACCTCGTTAGCAGACAACTGTCTATTGTCTCAGAATATGTTACATAAAACTGGGAGACTACAGTTATGTTTTTTTGCATCTGTTAAGCAATTTTCCAAATTAAATAGAAATACTAGAAAGAACAGTAAAAACCTATTCAAAATATTCAGAGAAGTAAACCTACAAGTATGTTTAGATGTAACCAAATTTTAATGGACTGTGTAGCAGCCATTTGCATACTTCTGTGTTTCTAAGATCACATGTTTATTTCACTTCCTTTTTATTATTTTTCTCTTGATCCCACAATTTTAGATTTTATGATGCATTTTCTTTGTTGGTTCTTTTGTTACTTTGTGTATTTTAGCTTCATATAAATCACTAAAGTAGTAGCAGCAGATGTAACAAAAATAAATAAACAAAAGATTCTTAATATACACTAAATGGTGTATTAATAGGAGGACAAAAAAAAAAGTCTTTTTATTTTTAGGCTATTCATTTAATAGTCTAAAAATAATTCCTTTTTAGTTGAAGTGTTTGACTTGTGTTTGAACAGTTTATAGTTTGTGTAGTGTTGATGAGCAAATAGAGATACATTTAAGATATGATGCCTACTGAAAACTGTCAGAGTTATTCTCAGAAATGTCAGACATCTATAAAAAAGCTTGGGTTGGTAAGCTTATTATAATTAGAAAAGGTTCTGAATCTAAGCCTAAATATTCCTTTATTTTCATGCAAGTGACATTACTATCAGTGTCATGAAATATTTTCCATTAGGTATTGCTGCTCTTCAGTTGCTGTCCTGAAACAACCATACACAGAATAGAAAAAGGTTTTTTATTACTGTTGAGAGTTCAGACAGGTACTTTATGCTTTGGGGTTTTTTTGTGTTTTTTTTTTTTTTTTGATTCCTTTACAGAATGAGGATTTCGAAGTAAAATTATTATTCTTTTTCCCGTAGCAAGATTTTGTTTTTTTCCTAGTCCTGTTGTAATCAGGGTACTTCTCACAGTGATGAGTTATCATGATTGCAAATGACCTATATGCTTCAAACATTATCAAGATTGCTCAGTTAGACTGTTTTTGTTGAAGTGAAAGAAAGTAAAATTTCTGGAGCAGTGAACTGCCTTGATCACAGACTCTTCAACACAATCTACATGGAATCACAGAATCATAGAGTATTAAAGGTATATAAGAGTATCTGGTCCAAAATCCCCCTGCCAAGGGTAGGGACATCTCCCGCTAGACTGGCTTGCTCAAGGTGCCATCCAGCCCTTGCCCAGGGTTGGGGCATCCACAACCTCCCTAGGTAGCTTTTTTCTAGTGTCTCACTACCCTCACAGTAAAGAATTTATTCCTAATACCTCACCTAAATTTCCCCTCTTTCAATTTGCATCCATTACTCCTTGTTCCATCACTAAAGGTACTGATGAAGGGTCTCTCTCCAGATTACCTGTAGGCCCCCTTCAGATACTGAAAGATGAGAGCTCCACACATACTTCTCTTCTCCAGGCTGAATCTCAACTTTCTCACCCTGTATTCATAGGGGAGGTGCTCCAGTCCGCTTATCAACTTTGTGGGCCTCCTCTAGACTTGTTCCAACAGTTCCATGCCCTTCTTATGTTGGGGACACCAGAATTGTATGCAGGACTCAGATGGGGTCTCCAAAGAGAAGAGTAGAGGGGGAGGATCTTACATCATGTGTAAGAGTAAAGAACACATCTCTCGGACTTGGTCATTTGGTTGTCTTCATTGTTTATGGAAATATTTTGACTTCCGTTAAATGCTCTTCAAGGTGCATTTAAAATTGCTCTACACACATTTTCTTTCATCCAAAAGCATATTGGATTTATAGCAAAACCCAGGGACTGTTGCCAACATCAAATACTTGTTATGCACATTATGTTGCTAGAAAATTTCTTCCAGCCTCAAAGGCTTATGACCAAAAGAGCAGTGTAATTTAATTCTAGAAAAAAGGAAGTATCATTCTTACCATGACTTTCACCATTTACAGGTGAAAGTAAAGTACTTGATTAACTTTTCAATGAAAATTGTATTTTTTGAATTACACATTTGTATAAAATACCTGGCTCAATGAAAGATTATCCCCAAACCACTTTTCAATTTACTGACTGTAAAATTGTCCTTTAGATAATGTGCTTGTTTCAGACACTCTTGTATTATCTGCTACATATGACAGTGAGGTCTCTTATAAAAGTACTGATTTTTCTCCATACTATTCAAAACATTATTTGTCATCAAAACATTATTTGCTTGAAATAAAGATTTTATGGCTGCTCTGAAAATAAATGCAACATATCCACTTCTCATAGATATTGCTGAAGCACATTTTACTCATATTTTATCTATAAACTTTTGAAGAAAATAATAAGCATCTTGTTTTAACACTTTCTTCAGGGTGAAATATTTGTTTAAAATTCGTCTATAAAACTCAGTGAAAAACTAACCCTTTTCACTTCAGCTTTAGTTCTTGTCATTTCATGACATGAAGTTGTGATTTAGTAATTCTTTTTTCATCACTACCAATCCACAATACTGTATGTGAGGAGATCTGTTATGCAAGTAATAATGACTTTGTTATGCATGTAGGCAATACTATCAGTGAGAAACATTTTTACACAGATTTAAACTCACATATTTTTATTTTGGCTTCTTCCTCATTTTTTCCCAGCAATTAAATCTCTAAGTTATTCCTGGAGTTCCTGGAGTTATGATAATGTTAAAGAAACTCTTTTATACATGTAATCACTTATGGCCTTTGGGTTTTGTTTGTTTTTTTTCCCAACTATTAATGGTGTAAAACTGCTACAATGTCAGTATTGATAACAGCAATAATATCAGAGGTTTCCCTTGGCTACCTTCAGACACTGAAAATTCTGTATGAAACATTTCACAGAAAACACAAAGTAGAGCTCAGACTGGTCAAGACAATGCTTCTCTCTCCCCCAGGTTCCATTGGTATGGCATAAATAGACTGGATTGGCGCATTAAATAAAAAAGTCTTCCCACTAGCCAGTTATTTTCAGAATTATTTCTAGATCTATGTTTTCCCAAACAGAGATTTGATGAATCAGTTGATCTCTCTTGATTAGTTCATAAAAATGCTTTACATAAAGTTTTAAGTTGCTTAGAAATTATGAACATCAATGTCATACGTTGACACCAGAACTATTAATGGAAAGGTACCAGTTTTGAAGAAACTCTGGGATATGTGACATCTGCTCTAAGCTGCAGAAAACACAAGTAAAAATCTTTTTCCATTTAACATTTTATTATTTATGCAAAGTGGAATATTTCCAGCAAAAATCATTAGACAAAGTGCATGTAGTTCGGCTAGCACCTCAGCAATTAAATTAATACAATCTGGAAGTCTAACCTACAAGCTATTGAGTCTTCTATTTTTTTTTTCTGTAGAAGGTAATTAATATACATTATAGAACAAAACAAAACCAAAAATATTAAAGACATGTCATTGGAAGGAAAATTGTTTCCTGTGCAACTCTGAGACATGATTTCCCACCAGTCTGATCCATGAGCAAGTAGAGAGGCATTTTTCTATGTCATACTCAAACACCAAAATTGTGCCTACTTGTGCAATTTCTGGAGTAAGAAAGGACAAAAGGAGGTGTTTAGCTTATGAGAAATGAAGCTTTATCTTTGAAAGCTACCAGTGGGAAATCCTTTCCACTTCAGTGAACTTATGCCTAAATCAGTCAATAATGGACTTTGTTTCTGGTGGGTAAGGAGAAAACATGACTTGGAACAAATAGTGGAGTTGGTTTTGGGGTTTTTTTTCTCCCCAGTAGGACAAACTTTATCTTAGTAATGCTTCTGCTTCTTAGAAGACAGTGAGAAAACACAGGAAATAAAAAGACAAAAACTTTATTCTACTCAAAGGTCTCCTCAATTCATTAGGAAAATAAAAAAAGAAAATATAATATTTGAGACAAACAGAATACCATAGGGACAAATGAAGGCAGAGCCACGAGAGACAAAAACTAAATCTTGATTCATTGAAAGCAATTAAATCAGTGGTGATTTAACAAAATTGAGGGTGTAGTGAGAGCTTTGGGAGGATCTGATCACCTCAGATCATGTTGCTGAAGGAAACAATTGTTTGGATGTACAAAAGAGGTATAGTGGAAATACCCCTAAAGTTAAAAGATTGCTTTATGAAGCAAAAGGACTGTCAGGTTACTGGTGGTGCTATGAGGACTATACCACGTACACTAGCCCTGCTTCTGCACTGAGGCTTCAGGAGTCTCCCTCAGTGGAGATATTTAAGAACCGTTTGGACAAAATCTTGTGCAATTTGCTCTAGGATGACCATGCCTGAGCAGGGAGGTTGGACAAGATGACCCCAATGTGGGCCCTTCTAACCTCATTTTGTGATTCAGTTGGCTTTTCCTCTGTGTGACTACACAGCTAAGAGAGAAAGGCATCATGACTGCAGGTAGCAACACACCACCACGGAACAGAAAATAATGCACTACAGTAACTTTTCTATACTTTTCTATATACTTTTCTATATACTTTTTTATACTTTTATACTTTTTTATACTTTTCTATATACTTTTTTTTTTTACTTTTTTTTATATATACTTTTCTATATACTTTTCTATTCTTTTTTTACAGGCAACTTTTCTATACTTTTCTATAACAGAAAGCTAATTTATGTCCTGACATGTTTTTCCTCTTTCTCACCACTGTTCTCTGGAAATCAGTCACAAAATCTCTTTACCATTTGTATACAGCTTCCAAATAAAATTTAAGAGAGACAATGATGTACACACAGTTCAGTCACATTCACCTACTTTTTTGCTTGTCATATGAACAGTCTCACAAGCTTTAGGAACTAGGAAAAATTTGAGTCTGATCAGGAGCATAGCTTCTTCAGTGATTATAGCCACAACTACTGAATATATTGAATTATCACTTTTGAAAGTATTTTTGAAAATGTTGACATTTATATAAATTATGATGTTGTATCTATCTTATTTATCTTATTTAAAACTGAATTTCTATTTTATTTCAGATCCTCACTATATGATATCAAAATTCTTAAATAGAATTGTCCTGAATCTTTTAAATAGCTAATATAATTAACTTAATTAAACTTCCTAAAATCTTTAATTTTAAGCAATAATGTGCATTTAAAAAATAAAAAATCCAAGTTACATGTAAGTAAAGCAGGAACTTGCAACGGATCATTTCTGAAGATTCCGTTGATTGTTAGCATTGATAATTATGAGCTTTAATAATCTTCTAATATTATTTTCAAAATCAGATATCTACTTCATGTTTATTGTCTCACATTGTAATATTAAAGTACCAAGTAAAGGAGAACACCAGGTCCCTGTGATCTAAATGCTACAGTGCCCTCAGTCAATTCACTAAATCTAGGTGTGCAACATTTTTCAAATCATAACCCATATTAAAGGAGGACAAAACAATGTGTGACATAAATATAGAGGGAATTAAAATATAGAGGACAGAAATATGAAAATGTACTAAATAAACTAGAATTAAATTGAAAATCATGTAAATCCTGTAGGGGGCAGGAATAGAGAATGTCACGTAGACAGAACTCTGATTTATCATCGCAGTAATTGCAATTTTAATGATCTTGTCAAATTATAGCAAACAACTACAAATAATTCAGTCCTGTAAAACAAAGATCTATTGTTGCCCCCCCTCACAGGGTCTTTGAGGCCTGTGCAACTCAGTCATTCACAAGTATTTCAATCTCCTCCTCCCTCCTCCATGAATGATAACAAAAGCCTCATAATCCTACCTTAATTTGGTTAATTCAAAGTTCCTTGAAGAAATGTCAGATGGAAAAATCCTTCAGAAGAATTTAATGGAGTGACTCCTTTAGTCTTCACAGACAACTGTATGATGGTCTATGAATAATGGAACCAATTTCAAAGAGTCTTGTTATTAGAATCAGTGTCTAGTTAGGTTGATTAGAGCTAGTGCTTGATAACGTGTAGGGAGCAGCCGGACTGAACTAGAATAAGGTCAAAAATAATACTGTTAAAAGGCCTAGAGAAGAGGAAACAGGAAGCAATTTAGAAGATTTGTAGGATGAAAGGGAAAATATGGATAAATGTCCATGTATACAGCCACGGCAATATTTTGAAGGAAACAAAGGAAACAACATTTATACTATCAAGACTTGAAAAGATAGTCCAATACTACAGAAAAAATGGATGCAACTATGAAAAAAAAATTAGTGTAAGTATTAAATCAGAAGAGGTACATCTTGGACATGACCTATGAAACTATAAAATAAACTATAAAAATATGAAATATTATAAACTATAAAAATATGAAACCCTCAACATTATTCTGAAAGCTGCATCATGTGAGACCCAACTCTTTATAGACTTTGCTAAAATACTTTTTTACAAAGTTTTCCAGTGCCTTTATCATTGAAAAAGTGAAAGTACTACTTGATCATCATTAAATAAAACCTGAACATTCTTTATTTTCATCAGAAAGGTCAACACTCTCTGTTGTCTCCATTAGAAGAATTAAACACTCAAAAGCAAGACTTTGGATTTTTTTTTTTCCCATGTGTCTCTCTGCCTTTCATGCTGTTTGCCATTTCATCTATTTTGATACTCTTCTCAAAGGGAAAACCTCAGACAATGATGACATATTTAAGACCATAAGTTCCTCTAACATCCCAGCAGTGGTTTGGGATGATGACTGAGATGTAAACTCTTTTCTACAGATTAATGTCTTTTTATTATATTTTTGTGTTTTGCCTCTAGCTAGGTCAGACCAATAAGGAAGAAGTGAAGGAACAAAATATAGGGTTTTGGTTTGTAAAAATATGCATATATATATACATATATATGTATTTATATGTATGTATATATATGTATACATGAAAGCTATGCTGCCTTTAAAATGTCTGGAGAGAAAACCTTCGGTTTGCTCTGCATGGATAATTCTAGTAATCTGCAAATAAAAGTGATAAAATCTGGTAATAAAAGTGATAAGAAAAGCTGTGCATATATACACTAATGCCAAATAAAAATGTAGTTGACCACCTTGGACAACTACTACTAAACAGCTTGAAGACATTTTCCAGTGTTGATTCCTTTTAAATACTACATCTAAACACAAGAAGCAATATATATCTCCTTTGAAGAATCTTTAATTAAATATCACTTACATGTGAATAAAGGTGCTAGAAATAACCAAGTAACATGTTACTATTTTTCTGCCTACTTTCGTATCACACTGAAATGTTTCTCAAAGAGAACATTTATTTTCTCATGACTGCCAAGGATGTGAAGGTTTTCCAAAGTGCAAGGATTCCTCTTAAAAATCATATTTTTAACAGATTATTTGAAACAAAGTTGCTGCACATATAGAAAATCTTGAAAATGTGATTAGATTATGTTACTCCTAATTTACTAAGTTATCTTCCTTTATCAGCAAACAAGTGACATAAGAGCCAGAAAGCAAATAAATTCAGAAGTCTAGTCCCCAGACAATCCAGCAATACAGTCACCTACTTAGTTCTAATTAAAGGTACCCTCAATCTCTTACAGCACTACTGCTTCAAAACATGGTTTTTTTTACATCTCTATCAAGGTCAGAGGGAGTGCTCTTAATACCATAATTTATTATTGGACAGAAACAGCTCTGTATCTGCAGACTTGGAAATAAACTTGTCCTTAGTGTTTCTCCCTACCTTGTCTATTAAACTTTGAAATTTACATTGCTGTTTCTGCAGCTTATTTGGGCTTAGCAGCTGTTACATGGCATACTTCTGACAGTTATATCCTGACTCTGAACAAGGGACATTTCAAGTGACATTATCTCCACTGGGAAAATACAGATAGGGGTCATCCATATTGTTAAAGAATAATTTAGAAAAGACAACTGTTATTGTGTCATATGTTGTACAAAAGGCATGGAATGTTGCCTTTTAACATATAAAGTCTAAATATACAGGAAATATAGTCAGTCTGAGATACATTTAAATATGTTTACTTTTTGTCTGGTTTACTATTTCTTTATGTCTCTGTATATGTGTAATCAAATGCATCTATTTTTACAAATATGATTAAACAAGAAAAAATATAAAAACATATTTACCTCTCTATATAATGACTTCTCAGAAAAAGGGGTATATAAACAATCTGTCCTACTGACCAAAATTAATATATTTTCTCTCTCTCCTTTGGGTATTTCTTTAAACAAACTATTATTAATAATTATTATTGTTATTATTACCTTTTCATTTCCCTTTACTTTTTCTATCCACAGAGCTGTATCTTGGAGAAAAAATAATGGGAAAGAATAAAGTAAATAGACGAATGATCTCTTCGGTCTTTTTAAGTTTGAGTTTAGTAAGAAAGATAATTTCTGTGTGTGTGTTACTGTTCCAAAATCTTCTTGGATTTTCTGCAAAACTAATATTTTAACACTGTTGCCAGGAAGAAAAAAAAATGCAAGCACAATCTGCTGTTATGAAAACATTGCTCTTGTAATTCGAGGCTTGTGTTTAGTGTTCCCATGAGTGCCATTCTTCCAGCACCATTGGCTTCTATTCTGTTCTTGCAATTTCTGTGCGTGAATGGCCTTTTCCATCTGCTGACAGTAGGTCAAGGAAATAAGCAACACTGGTAAATATTTTTCTTACAAAAATACTACTAAACTTTGAGTTAGACAGGAAAAAAATTTAGTGTAAGGTTAAACTTACTGATACTATTCTTCTAGCAGTACTGATCATATATATTTGTATAATATGTGGGGGAAATTCTTAGGCAAATAAAATTATTTGAATAATCTGGATTATATGATACTACCACATGTAATTTTGTTAACAATATGTTGCATCCAAATTAAGGAGTAAATTATACAAACTGAAACCAAGGCTGGGGAGAGAAGAATGAGAAGAGAAATCCTAGTCTAGTTCATACTGTTAGTCAAGATTTATTGGTTAACCCACACTCAGATAGTTACAATGTGCTTTCTACACACACACAAATACACTTATGCACATAGACAGAAACATGCATTGAGGCAGATGTACATTAAGTATCCATAGTTACTGCAATTACCTTTTTTGCTATGTAAATATAAACATAATGCAAACATTAATGTTCAGAGCAATACCTATATTCTTTCCTAATATGTGTGATAGCTTCCCCAAAGCAACAATATTAAACCAACAATATTATGCAGCAGTAGCAGGAATTGCACCATCAGGTCTTTGTTGGTCTCCACCTGGTTCATTCTCTTATCACCAAAACTGGCTCTAGCTCCTAAGTTTGCCACTGCTTGATAACTATAATTGACAGATATAACTCTAAGCC
This sequence comes from Dendrocincla tyrannina, assembly GCA_035047865.1. Classification (NCBI taxonomy): domain Eukaryota; kingdom Metazoa; phylum Chordata; class Aves; order Passeriformes; family Dendrocolaptidae; genus Dendrocincla; species Dendrocincla tyrannina. The sequence goes on from JAWWMP010000001.1 coordinate 71,498,444, forward strand.
CTCTGTTATCATGTGCCTGGACTTTGAAGGCCCCTACACATACACCTTCATGCTCAGTTTTTTACCTTAAGGTCATAGAAAATCCATTTTAGTTGTTATCTCTGTTCCTATGTTTATACTCCAAAATTACTGTAACCACAGGCATTACATTAAATAGTTGCATTGCACTGAAACTTGAAGGAATTCATCATGCTACAGTTTGAAAAAATATTTGCTCTTAATCTACTAATAACATTTTTTCCCCTTCCCCCACCCTCCATTCCCTTATATTTATCTTTTCCCCTTCTCTTTCTTTGGGGTATATTTCAATGTAAACTAACTGGTTACCATAACTTCTTCATGACTTTCTTCATGTGGTTTTTTGGTGTGTTTTTTTAATTTGTTTTTTTTTGTTTGTTTTTTTGTTTGTTTGTTTGGGTTTTTTTGTTTGTTTGTTTTTGAAGGGTATACAGGGCTATGGAAGATAAAGGAATCAAGTCCCATTACATTACTTAAATAGTAGCAAACTATTTTTATAGATAAGCTTACACAGAATCACTAAAAACTTGCATCTCTTCTTTGTGTTTAAGGCCAGAAAGATAGGGAAGTTATCAAATGCTTGAAAAAACCCTGTGACATGTAGGAAGAAAAATTTTTTTAAGATTCTCTGAAGTTATGTTGAAGTGACTTAATTTTAATAATATGTATTTATTACCATAAGAATTTGGTTCTGTTTCACCAAACTATTTGTTGCGTAGATAGGATTCCATGAAGTAGTAATTTCACACTGGTTGCACTAGCAACTTTGGGTTGAGGAAACAGGAAGAACTGATAGTTGGCCAGTAGAAGTCTTACAAGTCCACAATAAACCTTATCTTTTTTTAAATCTTACTGAAAAGAATATCCATCAGGAAACAAAAAGAACTTATCTCTAGACTGTTCATACATATGTTGGAGAAAATATTGGATCTGAGCTAGAGTAATGAAACAACAGCATGTTCCTGTAATTTAGTCTAGCATAAGATTTCGGTCTGCAATTGTTGATCAGATCACACTTCATACTGACTAATATTCAATGCAAAACTAGTTCTTACTAACACCTACGTATTGCAGCATTCATATGACTACTCTGAGAATTACTATTGGTTTTAAATGGGATGTATTACACAGTTCTGTTCTTAAACTTTTTGCAAACAACGTTATATTTTTCAGTTGCAAGGAATTTAACATGTAGGCAGTATAAAGATTACCATGACAATGTTATGTTTGCAATAGATCTCAGTTATGTTATTCTAGGGATTATGTCAATGAAAAAGTGAAATTCATCTACGTTTTTAACCTGTAATGAATTGAAGCCATGGTAAATCTGGTGGTGTTGTCATTACAAACCCTAGAGGAATTAATGTTATTCCTACTATGCAAACACTCATGATTGCCATAGGGCCAGTCTTAAAAGACTGAGCGAAAATGAGGATCATGTGAGTTTTCAGATGAGAAAAATAAGCCCAAAATTTTTAAAGGAAATGTTGAATGTAGGAGTATTGAGAGGTCAGCTCCTAGACTAGATGGAAAGATGTCTATATATGACCATGAGAATAAAGGCAGACTTTTGAGGACATAGCAGGAATGGGACTGCTGCATAAGGGAAGGTGAGCCACCAGCTCAGGGTGACCACAGCAAAGAGAAAGAGCAGTAACTGGAACAGCAAGGAACTCAGTCACAGGTTACCCAAAGAAAGCTGATTCTCATTGACAGTGTAGGGATCCTCAGACAAGGTGCGGAAGCCAGGCAGGTCCAGGGTTCATCAGAAAATCCAGTCGACAAGCCTGTTGGAGGCGGGCTTGTGAAGCAGTGAAGACGACTCAATTTGAGTTAACAACAAAGCTCAGTTTATTAATGGCGTTTCTACAATTATAGTATTCTCTGAGTGTACGTGCATTAAGACTACTGGTGGTCACACACATAAACAATCGCTCATTGGCTATAGCTACAAAGTTACTGTGTCTATGACTTCATCCAGCCTGCTTCTGCAGTTCTCACAGACTGCAAGGTTGTTTAACTTTACAAGTACAGAGGAGTCTAGCCAAGGCCTCACTCCCTTTTGCTTTGCCAAGGGAGTTAGAGGCCTAGCAGATTCCCACACAAGCCAGGACACCAGAACACAGGAAAAGAGACAGAACTGGCAACTGGACTATTTATTATAAAGCTCAGGGACCCATGGGAGCCTGAGCACCCTGACTATCGCAGATTTGGGAGAAGGTCCAGATAATACTGATGAATAGGTAAGACTTATTGATGCACACTGGATTCTGACATATCTAATGGAAATATTTTAATCTGGGGATTAGGCTTTGAGACAAAGTATTTTTTCTGTTATGAATGTATTTTATGATGATTTTCAGTTTGTTAGAATAAAGAACAGATTTCCATAAAGATGTCTATTTTTTTCTTCCGATCATGTGTAAGATGGTCTCTATCTATGCAATCAACAAAAATATATTCACAGAAATAATATGTAAAGAAGCAAATATAACAGGAGTTTTTATCCTATTAGCAGTTTCCACTTTTGCCCACATACCAATAAATACTGCAACTTTATGTAGGAAATTAATAGAAACTGTGCAGTATCTCTGTAATCATATCTTGTACACATAGAGTGATATACAATGCATTCACTTGATAGAAATCCTGGAGTAGTACTGCAATTTATTTTTTGAAGCAATAATTTTCAAGACCTATAAAATTATTTTCTTTTTCCAGGTTTTTTTATTATTATTTATTTCTTTTATCTTCTTTTTAAGATGACTACAGAGAAAACTCAGTATAACAAAATCTTAATTATCTGGGAATGTTATCAAAGTACAGCACTTTTGCATGTCCTTAGGTATTTGGAGACCATATTATAGACAAAGAAGTGCTAGATCTCTTTAGGTAACTGTAGATCACAATACAGAATGAGAGAGAGTTGTGTATATTTTAAAAATAGCTTTAATCTTCAAAGAGAACTGTTGAGATGTTGCACTTGGTTTAGCTTTATTTACGTTGTCTAGAATTCATCTCTTTATGTGTTTTGCTATTAAAAATGAGTGGAAAGTACTAGATTTGAAATTAAAACATTCATTTTACAGTGTAAGTGATCTTGCTCTTAATTACATATTTTTAATTTAAGCTTATCATAAGGAATTTAAAGACAACTTATTTGACTGTATTTTTTTTAATGATACCATTATTCATTGCCACAACACGACGATAGAGATGTCCATTTTGGACATGACATGAAGAACACAGGTGGCCTGGAAAAGGCACAACCTGTTTAACTTGTATCCCTTAGAAATTAGGCATCTAGATTTAATTAGTCATATGGAATCCCTGTGAAGACAATAGAAGACAACTTCAGGGGGAAATTTACCCTTCATTGTAGCAACTCTAAAAAACAGATGGATTTCCTCTTCTTTTTACTTCTACTCTTAGTCCTTTACTAGAAGGAAAACATTTACCTTGGTCCAGATACAAATTGTGGGTCTGAAGTTAGAAAAGATAGATTTCTTCTTGATGCATTCACCACATAAGGGTTATGTTCATAGCCAGAAGTAAGCTTTCAAATAAATATCAGTCATGATTTATTTCTTTTGTTTACTTGTTTTAATTAAAAGCAAAGCATTATTCCAAAAGCACTGTGAAATATTATTGATAACCTCTCACTGGTTAAAAAAAGAAGAGATCAGAATATTTGGATTTTGTTTTGCTGGTTTTAATTTGTTTTGAGATTATTTTTAAGGACTATATTCAAGATAGTCAGACTAAAGTCCTTCTATAATTGAAAGAAGTATTTTTATTTTGCTTTATACATCAATAATTTCAGATGTTTATAGGAGGATGAGCTGAGTGTACACATAAATGATTGGTAAATGAATTTCACCTGATAATACCCTATTCACTAACACATGCATGGGGAGAAGAGGACATAAGAAAGCATTGCAAAGATACTAATTTTATACCTATATGTAAATATATAGCTACATCTTGGTCTAAAGTCATGCAGCACAATGGGTACGTGGTCATTGACAACTGCAAGACTTAAATCAAACTCCCTAAGTACCCATGTATTTTGCAGAAACAATGTGCTGTCAATATTATCTTCTTAAGGAAAAAGATGTGTAAGGGTTTATTTACTTGGCTTTAATCCATTCTAGCAAGGGGGATATTTTGGAGGAGGAAAGAGGTACATCCTATTCAAAAGGGCTTTAGTAATTTCTTCTGTTATGCAGATTTACTTCACTGTTCTTGAAGAATGACATTCAAAATGCAGATAAATACTAAGCTGTATGCAAGTGAACATGACAAGTACCAAATATTTGTCTACTGTTGAACTTGTTTCTCTGTTCCAGAAGTCTTTCTGAGTTAATTTCAGCTTGATGACATGTATACCTTGCTTTGTAAAGGCAAAGTTACTTGAGTTATACTCTGCATCATACACTAATTCATCTCTAAAAGCAGGAATTAACATGTGTGTGCACTATGATATTTCTCAATATTTTTTTAAGAGTTCAAAAATTATCAAAATCAGTATGATTTTAATTTTAATACATCTTTGCTATGTGGGGAAAAAAAAAAAAAGATCTCCTCATGTTCTACATGTTAAACAGACAAGCTAACAGCAAGCCTAAACTTGTATGAAACTTGGAGGAAATTCAACATTGAATAGCACAGAAAAAAAAGTTTTAACTTTTAACTTTAAAAAAACCCCTTATTTCTAGTTGAAGCATCATCCCAACTAATTCACAATAAAAACGTTATAGATGTAAGAATGAAAAAACAACATAAAATCATACCATAATGACGATATGTGCTCTAATGCACAATAAGTCCTTCAAGAGAAATCACTGTGGGAACAAGTTTGGTTTTTTTTCCCAAAGAAAGTGGTGTCTTAGAATTTTTCAATATCTGAACAGGCTTTAAACACCTAGGCCTCATGATTTTATTCTAAATACTCTTCTGCAACTGTTAAAAATATTTTTTTTTAATTTAAAAAAAAAAAAACAAAACAACCAACCAAACAAAAAAAAACCCCAAGAAACAAGTTATGGGACCAAAGTCTTCCTATTTCACAATTCCTGACCAAATGGACACATCTTTTGGTAACAAGACCTATTTCACATGTAAAATTACTGTGAGAAGATGATACAGCTGCTACCTAACAGCACTATACTGGGGCTTGATACCTTAGAGACTTGCTTCTGGTAAATGAATCATGGTCACAAAACTGATTCATTAACTGTCTTGTGGTGGCAATCACTAGACACTAGACACTAGACACTAACACTAGTTGTTAGTATGCTTAAGAGAGATATTACAAACATACAGACAGACATGATCTGTGTCCTGCCATTTGCTTTTTATGTCTTTGACTCTGTTTAATTTACAAACTCCTTAAGTGGTCAAGGCCAAAAGTTTATTTCTCCTAGTTCTGAAAATAAATTGTCTGCTAGCTTCATGACTCAGTCCTGGATTTTTGTTGTTGCTGTTTGGTTGGTTTTTTTGGTGCTTTTTTTTGTTTGTTTTGTTGGGGTTTTTTTACAGAAGACACTATCACATTTGCATAATTAAAGGTCTAAATGAAAGGTAAAGAATGGTTCAAATACAGATTTCAGCTAACTGCTTTATATGATGTAGATGTGTATCCTGGTATACAGACAAGAAAGGAATCTTCACATCTTTGCAAATTTTGCCTAATTTAAAGGAAAAAACATACTTCAAGCACAGGATTGCTCTGAAGGTTCATATGGATTATTACTGATTTGCTGTTGTTAAATTACCTCAAGAATTTCTTCAAAGGACAGAAGAGAATCATTGATCAGGGGTCATAGTGACACCTATATGTAACTGCTGCAATGAAACTACAAAATATATTTTTAAAAACTCCAAACCCTTATTTTTTGGCTTTGTAAAATCTTAGACTCAACACATCTTTGGGAGAAACTGCTTAGCCTTGCAAATCACTGCATTAAATGAGAGGTACTATATCAATTAAGAGAAAAATCCCAGTATACAAAAGAAATGGTTATATCTGTAATTATCAGAGTGAAAGAAAATGAAATTTAGTAATCTTGATTGATCACATTTGGGGAATATTATCCTGAATGGTTAATATTATGAAGCCAAAATAAGTAAGATTTGTTAAACTTAATATCACATAACTTAGATTTTGTATTTTTGTCACTCATTGATTTTACTGAATTTCATAGAATGTTTTGGGTTTGACGTGACTTCAAAGGTCATCTAGTTCTAACCCTCCTGCCATGGGCAAGGGCACCTTTCACTAGACCAGGTTGCTCAAAGGTCCATATAACCTCGGTTTAAATACTTTTGGGAAAGGGACATTTACAATGTCTCTGGGCAACCTGTTCCAGTGTGTCACCAGCCTCACAGTAAATAATTTCTTCCTGAAATCTAATCTAAACCTATTCTTTTTCAGTTTAAAATGATTCCCCCTTGTCCTGTCACTACATACACTTGTAAAAAGTCCTTCTCTTTGCTGTCAGCAAACTTGCTGAGGATGCACTTAATCCCACTCTCCTTGTCACCAGCAAAGATGCTGAACAACACTGGCCCCAGTGGCACCCTCTGAGGAACATCACATTCTCAATTTCACTGTGAAACATCTCTTTAATGGCAACTATCAGGGCAGAATACTAAATTTTCTTTTTTTTTTCCTTTTAATCTGACCCCCTCTGTTTCCCTGTTTCAGTGTCTAAAATCCATGGTTTGTATTTCAAGGTCTAATCTCATTCTGGTTTGTGACCTTATTCACTCTAGCTGAATAAAGACAAATCAATGTATTACTCTTTCTTTCTGATCTTTAGTTGTTCACTAGAATGAAGCTGTCAAACACACGTCAGGAACTCTGGGGCATTTGTCTTGAAAATCCAGTTTCATTAACTGATTTTGCAACCCTTTATGTAGTCATGATCATTCCCAAATCCTGATCACCTCATGAAAAATGTTTCTTTAACAATACTTTTTTTATTTCTGTAGATAATTTTCCCATTTAATCAATTTTTTTAGTGGTCATTTGCTGTTTCCACAGACAGTATATTATACAGACTGCAGAGAAAGCTGCCAGTTTTTTCATGGTGGTCTGTGGAAAACAGGAAGCAAGACTTCTTTCAATATCCGATCTTTGTACTAAAACAGGCTTGTAGTGCACAAATACTTAAGCAGCAGTTAAATGAGCAATTAGCACCTCAGCAAGTTATGGCACTGCTTTATTCCAACTGAATACATGCAGACATGAAAAACTTTTTTCCTAAGTTCATATACTCATTTCTTGTTTTTGTTGTTTGTTTTGTTTCTGCTTTTGTTTGAAGATTTTTTTTTCTTAAATATCTAGTATATATGTTCTCCTTGCAAGGACAATCACTTAATATTAAGGCTGCATGGAAAAATTTGACCACCATTTTGAGATTAAAATAATCTCAACCTGAACCCGAAAATACAAAGGCATACATTTATGTGTAACAGAGACCCACTTTCCAAACAGAACAATATTTCTGCTATGGTTTCAAAGCCAAGGGGTAGAGCTTTAGTAATGAATATTCACACCATCATGTCATCATGAAGGTTGTTAGCTGGAAACCACGTGCCCACTACTTTTTTTTTTTTTTTTTCCTTGTACTGAGCATTGGGGGGGGTAGAAAAAAATGTCTGTCTTTGTTTGTTTAAACCATTTTTCTTTGTCTTCATATTTACTGATATTTCCTTTTTTAAATTGTTATTTTTTACTTACATCTCTTAGTATTTTCCTTTCATTATTGGAGGGTATGGGGAGAAGTTGAAACAAAACTGGAGTGGCTTATTTGGAGGTCTGTTTCTCTGGCTGGTTTGTCCAAAACCAGCACAATTTCTTAGTCTGAAAGATTCAGTTCCATTTTTTCTCTTCTCAGCTTAAACTACAGATGAAAAGTTCAGTCTTGCAGTTCCAGTTGTGAGCTTTCATCATCTGTTATTATTGTCAAGCTTTCTCACTATTTTTTTCTAACAACTAAATAATTTTAGAACTGGCAGAATTCCAACGGCAATCATCTCTGCTTTTAAAAGAGTCAATAGGCATAGTATTTCCATATTTAACATAAGAGTCTGAAGTTTAGGCATATAATTTCATTCTGTTTGAAGCAGAGATGAGGGCAAAGGAAACTTGCTAATATCTGGCTTTTGTTGAATGTGAGATGGTACACCATAAATTCTTACAAAACTACTGTTTTCTTTACCCATGAACCATTTATACTTCAAATCTAAGTGGTACTGATTATTCCAAGTATTACCTTCAATTTTCTTCTTTGATTTAACAATACATAATCTAGAAAATCAAATTAAATCTGCATCTTTCCACTTCATTCATAGTGGATGTGTTAGGCATTTTTCTGTGACCATTCTAAAATCCATTAGATAATCTGTTGTAATTTGAACCATATAGATAAATATTGAAAAACCTATCTGTATTTAAGTTTTCTATTGGTCCTTATTTTCCCCAACACCATAAATCTCAGAAGTGTATGTGAGATACTTATTACAGTAGAAATTCTTTAAGTCTTTCATATATTGGTCAATCTTTGATGCTCTAATACCATCTGTTTTCAAAATCTTAATAAAGTCATTAGACAGTGAATTAGAAGGATTTACAACACTGTGACAGTGGGACGTTGTCTTTTTTGTTTGTTTTTTGTTTTCTTCTGTTTTGTTTCACTAACACTAGTTTTTTTTATCTTTTTCTGCAGAGATAGTTTGATCTTTCATCAAGAATGGGAGCTTGTAACTTCCCCTGAGGGTTGTTACTCTCTTGCTGGAGACTATTACACAGGAACATGAAAATCTTCCCAAAGGGAATTATTTTGCCATGAGAAACACTATGCTAGTACAGATTAATTTTTCTCCTAATATTTATTGATTTCACACTAATTTCCCAGTGTACTGTTTTGTTCCAACATTTTACCAGGGAAAATAAGAAATATTGCAGCTGGAGGTAAGTACAACGGAGGAAACTATTCAGGGTTTCCAGTTCTCCCTGTAGGAGTGTAAAAACCAGTAGCAGTGCCATGCTTAAAGAAAAGGAAATAAAAAGAAGTTAGTTCTAATACAATAGGTTTGAGTTTTGCAGGGTTGAAAATAGCAAGCTCAAGCAAACTAAGACAAAACCACGAAAGCAGTGGCAGGTGAATGTCAGCTATTTAGCAGTATGTATAACAAAGGATATTTTTTGCTCTTTGAATATTATAGAATGCAGAGATGAACAGTATATTGTCTAATTTTAATGTGCATTCATTTTGTAAACTAGATGTTGGCATTCTTATGGTATACTTCTTATGGTAGACTGAAAATATTTTAGTTCATACTTACTGTATCTTCCCTCTGCCTCAGCTAAAACAGAGCATTCACTGCTCAATGCATTCGCATTTTTTCTCTTTCAACATGATTCTACACATTAAACATTAGCCTTTGATGTGGACTCCTCACAAGGGATCTCTAAAAAATCTTCTCAAGCAATGTTTACTGAATATCTTCATCATTCTGTCAGCTTTATTAACACTGCAATCTGACAAATTAGTAAGATGTGACCTTTAGTTTAAAAGAAAAAATTAAAAAAATGCACAAAAAAATTCATGTTAATCAAACTCTATTTTTCAAAATTTTCATTCCTAAAATAGTTTCTAAGATTTCAAATTGTTGTGAGTATAATTGATCTATAACCTTTTGAAGTACTCTATGGTTTTTTTCCAAGTTATTATATTACAATTCTTCATTGTTCCCAGAAACATTTCTTCTACTGATTTCATAACAAATAATAATCCAGATTCAATAGTTTCTTTTCATAATTGTTCCCTTTGTTCAGTAGTAAAGATTTTTATAAAATAACAAAAAGTGTCTGTTATGTATTTGTTTTTTCTTGAAGATTATTATCTAACACCATGTATGTACGTAAATTTTTAAATGTTTATTTACATATATACATAAAATAATGTAAATGTGCAAATTTTGTCTACACAATTTTTTATGTTGTTTGGGGTCTTTTTAACAGTGTCTCTATGTTTCACTTTATTAACACACTATACTTTTATCATAAATGCATCCTTTCATGACTTTCTCCGAGAAGTGAAACCATGACTACGGTAAAAAATCTGGGAATAATTACTGCAAAAGAGCATATGCACATATACTGATATTAATGGCAATAGACAGTAGAAATATCATTGGCCCATTACAGGATGAGTATGGTCACTTCACAAACAGGGACAGAGAAAAGACAGAGGTGTTTACCACTTTCTTTGCCTCTGTCTTCAACAGGGATAATAGAGCAAGGGAGTCTCAGTGCCCTGAGCTGGAGGACTGTGACTGGGAGAATGATCAACAGCCAGCAGACCCTGAAGTTCTGTGGGATCCGCTGCCCCAGCTGGATCCATACAAATCTATGGGCCCTGATGGGATTCATCCCACAATCCAAGAACTAACTGATGTCGTCACAACACTTCTCTCACACAGCTGGATAAACACATCATGCAGTGGGTGAGCAATGGGCTTACAGGTTGAACAATAGTGAATAGTGAATGGGCAATAGTGAATGGGGGAACATCAGACTGGCGACCTGTCACTACTGGGGTTCCACAGGGCTCCATCCTGTGGAACCCCAGACTGAAGAGGTCCAGTCCTCTTCAACATCTTCATAAATGACTTGGACACAGGACTGGAAGGGATACTCAGCAACTTTGAAAATAACACAAAATTGGGAGGAGCTATTGACTACCTCCAGGGCAGAGAGACCTAAACAAACCAGAGGTCTGGGCAATCACCAACCATATGACATTCAACAAGGGAAAGTGCCGGATTCTGTACCTGGGATGGGACAACCATGGATATTTGGGGGTCCTTGTTGATGGCAAGTTGAATCTGAGTCAGCAGTGCCCTGGAAGCCAGGAGGGCCAACCGTGTCTTGGGGGCATCAGGCACAGCATCGTCAGCCAGTCAAGGGAGGGAATTGTTCCTCTCTGCTCTGCACTGGGGCGGCCTCACCTTGAATATTGTGTGCAGTTTTGGGCACAGCAATATAAGAAAGATATTAAGCTATTAGAGAGTGTCCAAAAGAGGGCAATGAAGATGGTGAAGGGCCTTGAGAGGAAGCCGTATGAGGAGCAGCCAAGGGCACTTGGTCTGTTCAGCCTGGAGAAGAGGAAACTGAGGCGGGACCTCATTGCAGTTACAACTTCCTTGTAGGAGAAGAGGAGGGGCAGGCACCAACCACTTCTCTATGGTGATCAGTGACAGGACCCAAGGGAATGGCCTGAAATTGTGTAAGGGCAGGTTTAGGTTTGATATTAGAAAAAGGTTGTTCATGAGGGTGGCTGGGCACAGGAACAGGCTCCCTAGAAAAGTAGTCACAGTACCAAGCCTGACAGAGTTCAAGAAGTATTTAGATGATAGTCTCAGGCACATAGTGTGACTCTTGGGAATGGTTCCTGTGCAGGCCTAAGAGATGCACTTGATGATCCTTGTGGGTCCCTTCCAACTCAGCATTTTTTGTGAGTCTGTGATTCTGTGATTCTGCTCTCTTTATGAACTATATTGAAATTACCTAGCTATGTGCTGCTTTTCCCTGTGTAATATTGAAGAACTTTTTAATGGCAGGTAATATCACTGCTTTCCTGTATGAATAATATTCATGAATCACAAATTCATTTGCTTTTTCTAAGCTGTGCTGTCAGAGAATCAATGGTGAAAATATAACAAAGTATGACAGCTTGGATTGTCTTTATTTCCATGTCAATGTGAAATCCTATTTCTCTCTTGTAGAAAATACAGCAACAACTTCTTTTTTCTCTTACAACCACATAGATCTTAGGAGATGATCAGCGGCAGAAGAGAAAGCAGTTTATTCTGGTATGTGTAAAAGACATTAAAGACCTATGAGTATAAAACTGAATTGAGCTACAAATAGCTGAGCTCCAAGCGAGAAACTCTAAGATGAAGTTTCTTGAACTCTGACACTTTGTGAAAGTTAAAAGTATCTCCTCTGTGCTCAAGGATTCACAGCACTGAAGTACTAGAAAAAATTTTGCCTCTTTTCTTCCAGAACACATACATATAAGTTGTATTTCTGAATTAGAAAGTTAGTCAGATTGAGAATTATCACATTTTTAACCAGTTTAATTTACTTAATAATTCATTATTTTAATGTACTCTAATTTAAAACCAAGACTATATACCACATAACTTCCATTTACAGCTTTCAAATTGATGATATTTTTATCACTGGATAATGCTGTCATTGGTATATAGTGACTGTTCATTTGCTGGAAAGAAGTTCAAACAAACTATTCCTGTAGTTGCTTAAAGAAAATGAAAAAAAATAAAATGTTTTGCCGATATTGGATTATACACCCATGTATAAAGATAGCACAGCTATTCATGCAATTTTCTCAGGAACTGAAAATCCTATGATTGGTGTTCGGACCATTTTGCAGACATATTTTCTTGTTTTCCTCTTCTTTTATTATTTTTATTGCAATTAAAAAAAAAATGATTCCTTGATAGCATAACAATTTTTTTGGACTACTGTGCTTTTTTAAGCCATTTTCTATTACATATTACAAACACAGTGAGATTCCTGGTGCAGAAAACCATGCCTTAAGTTATTCTGGACTTCTTTTCTTACTTTTATTACAGGAAAGGCAACCAGGATAGAGATTCCCTTTTATTTCTGCATTTGAATATTGATCATTCTATACTTTGAATGTGCTACCACTTTGCTCCTGAATGATATAATTTTCTCTGCCAGGAGGTACTATTGCAGTAACTTCTTGTGCAATATATCAGATATATTTTGCATTTCATATCACAGGCAGTAGTGTGTCACATATGCAACTGTTGTATAATCATGAAGTTTGTGAATGTTGGATGTTGTTGTGGCTATGTCCAGCATAACATTCGAGCTGCATGATATCAGCTTATCAAACATGATCTCATGGAAGGTAGTTGCCGAGCATACACCCCAGTTTTAGCACTTTCCATACATGATAAAGGAAGAAATGAAAAGTAAGGAAAGAGACCCACTGAACATATGTTCATATGCTCTAATCTTCATGACCTGATTTTATCAAGAGTTGTTATTAAGCTACTGGAGCTCAGATCTGTCAGAACTTCTGTTTTAAACTCAGTTCATTTTCAGAAATAAAAAGAAATGCATTCAAATTGATTCAATCACTGGAAATACTTTTAAATTTATAAAACTGAGGAAAAGGCAATAACCAATGGACTATTTCTGTGTTCAGAATTCTTGGATTCAAATGAGGTCTTTTAGGAAAGACTGTAACAAAATAAAAATTATGACTATACTGTTTTTTAGTTCTACTACTGGTCTTCCAGTACGGTAAATGTAGATTAACCTCATTCAAATAATCATTCGTCTTCTAAATAGTGTCACAGGAGTCAATGCACTGGCTGATGTATAGACGGAAAGGTTGCATTCATTTTTAATTACATGCACAACATAGAAAATATAACTCTTTCATTGAATATGGTTTAGTGAACTCTTTGAACATGATGTTGTAGGAAAAATAGAGTGAAAAGAGATTGAGGCCAGTTGTTGAATAACATGTATATCAGTAGGATACATTTTTTCAAAGGAATTTGTTGAATTGTGTAAGAGCAGCTTTTACTGTTCCTACAATGCTGCATATTCTGGGATGCCAATACCAGAACATATTCTGCTGAGTATTTCAAAATAAATTTGCATAAGCAGGAATTCTACAAGTTGTTTTGTCACCTGAATTCCAATTACATAAGATTTACAGACTGAAATTACAGCAATAGGAGGCAGGAAATTCTCGCTTCATTTCCTGTGCTTAGGATGGTACTCAGTTTATCAAAAAACATGCATCCACTGTGTAAATATTGTGGGCATTATGTAGATGGATTAATTCAGAAATATCTAAATGTGTAGTGGAAATCATTAGGTTATGTGATAAAAGGCTTGCCTCTGCACATGAAAAGAAGCATGAAGAAACAGTCACAGGCAGAGGAATCTGAAAAAACTAACCAGAAAAGTGAGCACCCATGTTTCCAGCTACTCTTATGGCTGTCACATGAAAGTTATCATGCCCATGGTCCAGGTATGAAACAAAATTAGTCAAGCACCTCTCTGGATCACCCTTCAGGCTAAGGTAGGTTATGGCCCAGAGTATGGAACTCATGGGACAAGGGAATATCATCTTTGAATGGCACAAGATTTATTATGGTATCTTGAGGGGAGATAAAAAGAGGGATCAAGGTATTTTAGGGGAAAGAACCCTTCATGGGAATGAAGGGGCAAGGGAATAAAAGGGGACAGTTGCATGTAAACAGGCTGATGGTCAATATGCTTCTCTGACATTCTTTGTGCCTGGTTATGAAAGACTGTTCTGCCTTGCTAAATTCCATTGCTAATTTTCCTATTAAGGGCACTGTCTATTTTGTGTGTGCTTGTGTGTTTCCATTTGTACCTATGGAGGTCAAAGTGCCAGTAACTGTAATAAGTCCATGGGTTGCAGAGGCTCAGATGAATCCAGGGCTTCCAGCTAGATAAAGTGGAGTTGTGTAAGTCAGTGTGTGATTAGTGAATATCAATCTGAATTACCCAGAAGGTAAAACAGAGGGCTTAGAAATGGCAAACTGGGGTAGCCATGGGTAGGGGCCAGACGTGCATATCTCTCAGCAAGAGAGATGGAGAACTTGACTACTTGAGACACCAGCTTGTCCTGGTCAACTTCCAGAGGGACTGTAGGATGTGGGGGTTGATTGACAGACAGTGTGAGAGGCAATAGAACATGAAAGGATCCAGGGCCAACCACTTGACAAACTTATTGTTTAAGATCAGTTATTGCAGGATCTACATTTACCTATGTATAATTTTCTCACTTTTGGACATGCATCCTGATACTTCAGAGTAGGGAATGGGATGAATTGATCAGTGTCTCCTCTTTCCTTGATTGCTGAAGGTTTCTGCTGAAATGATCTTTAGAAACAATTTTGTGTATACTTACATACATATTGTATACATGTGCTTGCATATATGCCTGTTGGAAATATATGCTCAGACTTGCTACTGGTTGGATGTGGAGGAATGGAGCTGCAGCAGCCAATTTTCAGTTGGGTTGGAGGACCTGGCAACCTGTGGCAAGATAAAATGGAGTTTTACAGATAAAGTGATATTTCTCATTAAAAAAAAAAAAAAAAGGATAAAATTGCAGCAGAAGAGATGAACATATCAGATAAATACGAAGATTTTCATCTCCCCCAGACTCCCTAGGAGATACAGTTTCCAAATGTAATGCATCTTATCCTAACATAGATGATGTCTACAACAGTTTGGATAAGTTATCTTCTGGACATTACTATTCCTTCCATTAAGGAAGAAGATAGCCTAGCTTTACTAGTGACACTAATTTTACACAATTAAAAAGAAGATGAACCACTGCTCCTGAGACCCATGCTGAAAGGCTTACCATTAAGTCTTCAGGTGACAACCTCTGTTGCTTCATTTAAGGTATTAAAAGGTGTGATTATTAGTCTTTTCATAATTATTTTATATACCCTATGAAGCAGAAAACTGGATTGACATTTCTGAATAATGCTTTGTGCTTTGTATTTAGAAGAATCCTGTGTCCCTCTTACATATACATTAAGGTCAGTCACTCTCATGTTTAGTTCTCTTGCTAACATATCCTGTGCTTGCTCACTGTATCATTACCTTGGTTCACTATATATTGTTTCCTATCTTGTTACTTCTTCCTTTTCTGCCTGCTACTGCAGTGCTAGCTTTGAAGACATTATTCATAAGGACAGTAACCTTGATATTCATGTCAGACCCTAGTAATTGTAAAATAAAGAAACTTCAGGAAAGTATACACCAGAAATGGACAGATTTTTTTTTATAGTGACAGAAAATATTGTTCTTTAACCTGAGAGTGACCTCATTTCTAATTTTTCTGTTCCTAAAATAAATCTAAACAAAGTGATTATACATATTTTTGAAAATTAGAAAAACAATGTATTTTACTTAACCCTCTTTTGTGGAGTAAAAAAATTTAACCTCAAAGTCTGACACATGAAAGGACCTGAAAACAGGGGTCTATAATGGAAAGTGTTAGGCACTTTTAACTATAAATTTTTCTGTTAGTCTCAGTCATCAGTCTTTTCTAAGTGAAAAAGAAGGACATAGAGAAGGGTTAGAAAAAACTTGGAGACACCTCTGTCCATTTGGAAGGAAGAAAACTGAGAGTAAAGAGAGGAAATATAAGTAATGCATTGTTTCACTTGGAAAAGAATACACAGGCAAAAAAGATGTCACATTATTGCTTAGACTGCTGGTTTTCAATTTTTCTAGTTTGTCATGAGTCATTTAATTTTCTGACATATTGTCTAGTCATTCTATTTCATGTAAGTTAGCTTTAACAACTAGTTGAGATACTGTCTTATATATCTGGGTATAAAATCACATGACTTTCCCAGATTATTTTTTTTTAAATAAAAATAATTTGAGAAAAGAAACTAATGATCAGTCATCACCATCTGATGATCTGAAATTCTGTAAAAGCTCAGCAGCAGAACTGAATTTTTGCAAAAAAATAATCTGTATATTTTATGTCTCCTACAATATGCTAAATGAGAATGAGGTGCTCAGAAACGATTTTGATTTTTATTGTTGTTTGTTTCTAAATACATCGTTTAAGATTTTATTTTTAATATAAAATGGAAATATCCAGATGTGTCCATTTTTATGGAACAGCTGTGTTTGCTCAATATCTTTTATCAGTTCATCCATTCTTTAGTGCTTGTTGCATTCCTTTGTTAGAGCAGATCTAAAATTAGACTAAATAAAGCAAAAAGAGGTCTTGACATGCCTACTTTTGTAAGTGGCAGCATGAAGCCGAAACTAAAGACGATAAAACCAGAAGTCTATTTCTATTTCTGAACAATGGCTGAATAGGAAGATGGAAATGGAAAATGAGAAATGCAAATATGGAGATAGTATTAAATTATCTTCCCTTTTGTACAGTCTCATATCTCCCAGCAGTCAGTACTCCAAAGGCCTGGATTAGCTTTACATCATATATGTGCAAGTTTCACTATAATTCTTTTGTATTTTTGACTACACTTATGACAGTATATTTATGTCAGTAGAAGTGCTGTAGAACGGAAACTGGGACTAATAGCTTTTGGACATCTCCGCTATGAAGGGTGTCATAAACCCAGTTCACTGTTATAAATCAAACAATTTTCAGATTTGCTCTAGATCTACAGAAAATCTAAGTCTTGGAATCTGAAAATTCTGAATATCCTGAATCTGCAGATATTCAAGGGAATCCAGATTTTTTGGTATTAACCAGGAGCTGAGTTACTGTTGCAGACTCATCTGGATTTCTGAAACACCGAAGAACCTCAGCTCTACCAACTCTCTCAAACAGGCAGATATAATTAGGTCCTGTATGCATATAAGAAAAGTGAGTGATGCTAGAGGAAATTTCCAGGCCAGGGACTCGATCATTGCACTGATAAATTCTTACAGCAGTCCCCTCATTCATTTTGTCTAGGCCAACTAACACTTTCACAAAGAATTTCTGAGTCAGGGACCATTTGAAACAGATGGTTTGGATGTGGACAGCCTGCTTTGGAGATTAAGAGAACTGAATTCTGAACAGTGATCATTCTATGAGGGATATCAGTTTCTTGGAATAGTCCTATGTGTATTTTTTTTTTTTTTTAAATTCCTTAACATAAACTAAGTTACAAGATTTTCCAAGTTAAATCTCCGGTGACTGAGGATTCAGAGGTTACAAAGCAGAGCTCTGATGGAGGGATCCAAGACTGTGAGCCAAAAACCCTTAGCACAGGTCACTGCTGTGATTCTTATTCAAGGCAAAAGAAAATCTAGGGAGGCTTTTTTACAGTTGTATTCTAGCTACCTTCCTGAGTGAGTTTGATTCTGGTGCCTGGTACTTCTAAGAAACTTATCTCTGCCTCTGAGTTCATTGTGATGCCACATGCTCTCCCCTGTTGAGTTGAGAAGCAATTGTGGAAAGGCCTTGTTTGTACCACATCTCTGTATATACAAAAGGCAGATGATGCTCAGAATTATTATAACTGCATGGTTGGCTTTTCACTGTTTCACTCTGCCTACACATAGAATATCTTCTACTATTAAATGTATATTTTTTTCCCTTATTTTTTCCTACTACAGTTGAAGAAGATGAAAACAGTGGTATAATGCATGTGCCAGGTCAATCAAGAGCAACAGCTGTAAGTAAGGACTAAGTTGCAGGGTGTTGGCTAATTGAAGAACAGAGCATTATTTCATGCAATCTATTTAGGCAGTCAACTGTAATGCCTAATAGTTTTCCTTTTTATAATCCAGTGTTCTTTCTCCCACATTTACTTGATAAAGTGAGGATGATTTTCTTAATTTGAGTTTAATGGTGTAGTGCAAAAAGAGGAACCTGTTCACTCTGAATGTGTTAGCTAAACTGTGATTGCGAGCATTCAGCTATGAGCCTCTGGGTTCTACAGTCACAGTTCAGTGTTAAATATATGCTGCTGCTAAAAAATTGGTCTTTTAGAGGAGTGGGGAAAAGGGTTAATTTTCAGCCAAATTATTTACCTGATATGGCTCCTAGGAGGGCAGTGAGAATACTAGTGCTAGCACAAGAGAAACAGGGAAAAAACATTTGAGCAGGCAAGTAAAACTCTACTCTACTAAAGAACTTGTACTTATGCTGTGTTGAAGAGGATAGATAAAGAAAAAAAAATAAAGTGGAAAAATGTGTTCGGATTCACAATTATTATTTTTACCTTCTTTTCCCAGTATTAAAATTTTAATTATTTAGGGTTGTAATACTGTACATTACATTCCAGATTTGTTTGTAAGTTAGCTCACCCTCCTTTTTAAACCCTCTGTTCTTCCCCATAGCTATTCTATCTGTCAAGCATAACAAAATTGCAGCTAGCATCTCACTGATCATTCTCATTTTACTTCCTGTCCACTTACCTCATTGGAGACAACAGATAAATAGCAGCTTCTCTACAAGTTACAAATGGTCCAAATAGGTTGTTACAGTAAGGGAAAAAATCTAGCAATTTTGCATAGCTAAAGCACAGTTACAATGATCCCTCAAGATATATTAAAATAGTTGTCTAGTGACCCAAATACAGGTATATTAAATGGTACACATATTTCACAAAATGCTGTTTACTTTATGTACTTACACATATGTATATGAATATATATTATATATGCAGCAGAGAAAACATATTAGATGATATTATTGTAACTGACATTGAAATGTTTTCTGACTTTTAAAGACATAACTCTACAACTTTAATCTCTTTAAAGGTATTTTATTGCATTCAGTATATCATCTTATATACAGATAATGCATTGCATTGCACATTCAGTGAACTAAACAATTTGTTATTTATGGATTAAATAAACTCACCTTTGTCTGACTTTCAGGCAGTTGGATTAGACCTGGGTTTAGAAGGCATGTAGTTTGGTGACTAGTGGTGGCATTTTAGCAGTGGGGTAGATTACTTCATCTAATGAATAGTGGAGCTTGTGAAATCAGTGATTGTGAAGTTTGGCAACAATAATTCCTAACCATAGTTTCTTCATAATCCCAGTTGTAAGGTGGTTACAGGCAAATTAATCCATTTTATTGCCTAAAAGCTTTTCATTTAATATTTTGCACGGAGAAGGCAGCTGGTGGTATTTCATTTCTATTCAGCCAACATAGAAGGCAGTCATTATGTAGCAGTTAAAAGCATACTCAAAACCTCTGACATTGGTTGATTTTATATACTGACAGATCATTTATATACAATCATGCAGTGCCTTGTTTTAATATGATCACCATTTTCTTTCAGTGAAAAATGCAAGGAATAAAAACCCAAGCAAATCCTTTTAAGAGGAGATTATTTTAAGAATGTATTTAAACCCCTGAAAGCTAATGTCTTCATTGAACATATCCAGGTCTGATCTAAACAGTAGCAATTCGAGGATACCAAAGGAAATCAAAACGAAATGAAACAGAAACCTTTTGCTTTGTCTTGTCATTGTAGCAAGAAATTCCTTAAGAGGGGGTTTAGACATCTTTTCATTCTTATGTCTGGGGAAATAATCAATAATATTCAAAAAACTAAATTCAGATCTGTAAGCCACATCACAGTTTTAGAAATAACTAACAGTACATCTGAAAATAGACTGGTGAAAGATAGAAATCAGCACGGATATAGAGAAAGATTCATTTTTTTTCTATTATCTATAAACAATGCATCTCTTTCATAACGTTGAAGAAAATTAATATGTTCGCCAGAAAATATTCTGTGTGAAGCATTTACTTTTTGACAGTGTTAAATCTGGAAAGTCTTTTGTAAAGTTGTAAACAGTTTGATTGGCATTAGATTTTTTTTTTTTTTGCATGACAGAAGATTGAAAAAGACGTTTAGAGAGGTTTACAGGCAGAGGCACATTTGTGTATCTCCTGAGGACCATTAGGCCTTCTCTGCCTGCCCGAATTCCTGCTCAGACCAGGTTTGTTTCTGGTATTTTGTTAATGCTGATTGGTCAAGTTATGGAGAGTTAGGTTGTCTCCTTCCCTATCCTCGTCCTCCCAGCTGAAACCATAAAATCACATTCCACATCTTCTTGCCAATTAGCGTGGCTTGGTCAGGTTTGTCTCTGCATGTTCTGTTTTATGGCCCTTTGGCAAGGTATCCTTAAAGAAGCAGACACTTTCCTCCCACACACCCTTGCAGAGAGCAGTGGGAAAACTTGTGGAATTTCCTTTTCCTCCTTTTTATTTCTACTGTATGCCTGATACAATCCAGATTTCTACCCTACTTTCTACTAGTTGGAAGACAGTGGCTTGGCATTACACTGAAGTAATATTTCTTTAATGTGTTGTTAAAAGGAAAAGGCATAAAATTAGCTTTGATCTACTGTTGAAAAGAGAAGTTAGCCAGAAGTCAGATTTGGTTGTGGGTGAGTTTTTTTGTTGTTTTTTTTTGTTTGTTTGTTTGTTTGTTTGTTGGGGGGCTTATTGTTTATGTGATTTTTTTGCTTTAGTTTTGTTGTGTGGTGGTAGTTTTGTTTGTTTGGGTTTTGTTTGTTTGGTTTTTTTTTAATCTTCTAACTCTTTTGGTAGAGAAAAATTTTTTGTAAGACTAAGACAACTCATTGGATTTCTATGGATGCCATTCTTTTGTTCTAATCCACAAAGCTTTGTTCAGCTAGTGGGCTGCACTTGCTGAATGTGACTCCATGGAGTACATTCTTTTTTCAGCATGCATAGATTTCCATTGTCTAAGACACATTAAAACTCATATATGAACATGAGTAAATAACACTTTTTTTTTTTTTCATCAGTGACTATTTTAATGACATTTATGAGTGTAGAGGAAACATGAGGTACTTAGCAATTTTTTTTTGTGAAGCTTCAGTAACTAATAACTAGATGTTAACAACTTCAGAATGTCATATGAAGGTTTAAGAAGCACACAGTAGTTGTTTGTCCTGTCACACCAAAGTTCTTAGCCTCGCAACTGCTCTATATGTAACAATGCTGTACACATTTTTTCTTCATTCTCAGAGACAGGTGTTATTTTTCTTCCCAGTTTTTTGTTTCTTCAATGCTAAACTCTATTTCTAATGTGTTTATTTCAGTATGTACAGTATAATTTCCATATGGCTCTGCTTTTGATGGCAATATGAGTCACTGATAATGATAGGAGAAGGAATAGTCCTCTGAATGTACTCTCCTTTTTCTAAAACTGTGGAGGAGTTAAATCTACCTACTATTTTCTTTAAGCCATTTATCAAAATAAGAATTATAAAAAATACAAAGACCTTGTTCTTATTGTTCAACCATATGTAGCTCTTAGATTATATGTGAAAAGACAGGGTATAGCAATGTTTTGATAGACATGTTTGGCCACCAGGCAACAGAGCAGGTCATTTTATTCAGTTGTGAAGTCAGTCAGGTTTATAGGGAGAAAGGATGTCTTTCAGACCAGGTTTTGCAATAAGAGAAAACAGAACATTCTTATGCACAAAAGCCCTATTTCAGGTATATCTGTGTCATAAGTTTATAACACCTGTAGGAGGGCTTTCAACTGACAAGCAGGTCTGCTTTTTGCAGGTATGTTATCTAGTATAATAAATATATTACCTAAATAACATATTATAAGGTCTGCCTAAGCTATTATCCTCAGATAATCAGGGATGCAGGAACATGACTCATATATGATTATACAACTATGACCAAATTTGTTTTTGCATAGAAACCTATTTAGGATCTTCTGTTGGGAGCTGTTAATTTCTTTCAAACATTTCTAAAAGTAGCACTGTATAGTGAGTCTCTAAATCATGTCTCCAATCATTATTTATGTAACAACACTTTGTGTAGTACTCAAAGTGCCACCTACCCCTTCGTCTTTCCCTTCACAAAATTGCTGTTTGTGTTGTGACTCTGTGAAGATCTCACCTAGAGAAGTGCCAGGGAACTTGAGTAAGATACAGATGTTTTAACTACAGCTGTAAAGGTGGCCGAAAACAAAGCAAGTAGGTGAACCCCAGACAAAGACTATATGATTCATCATTTGGAAATCTGAGTTTATGGCATTCAATTACTGACAGACATGTAAAGAGGTTGTAGGGTAAGTGCACAAATTTTTGTATAGTCATACTTCACAACCTTAGGTAATTTTTTCTGTCTTCCTCTGATTCACCACTTCTTTTTCATTTCTTTCTTGCTCTCCCCTTATTTTTTTTCCTTTTCCACCTTTTTTTGGTTGGTTGGTTTTGTTTTTACTATATTTGCAGTACAACTGAAAGATTAAAGTCCTATTCCTGTAGAAAGTGATCCCATGCCCTGAGAAGTTTTCATGTATTTCTTTCCTCAATTTTTACTTCAAAGTAGATACGTAATTGTGGATGGAATGCCAAATACTCTCTTTTAAATATGCAATTTCTATCTTGTCTATCTCTGGAAAAATAAAGTTTCTGCTTCTACTTTAAAGAATTTTCTTCAATAACATCTCTGGCAT
The DNA here is from genome assembly GCA_035047865.1 of Dendrocincla tyrannina. Taxonomy (NCBI): domain Eukaryota; kingdom Metazoa; phylum Chordata; class Aves; order Passeriformes; family Dendrocolaptidae; genus Dendrocincla; species Dendrocincla tyrannina. Next base: position 71,521,544 of record JAWWMP010000001.1, read on the forward strand.
TGCTTTAACTTTTAGATAGTTAAGATTCTACTCTAATTTTTTTGCCTTGGTTTTTTTTCAGTTGTTTTTGTTTGTTGGTTTGTTTTTTTGTTTTTTTTTTTCTCTATTCTCTTTCTGCAATTCTATTCCTTTAAGCACTGGTCAGGTTCCATGGTTATTAAAAAACTCACAAAAACAGAACTTTAAATCTAGCACAAATCTTATTGAAGGTAATAGGACCTACTTCCCTGGCTATTTGGTATATTTGTGTTAGATTAAATTTCATGGGGACCTGTCATGTACAGAGTCAAACAGAACTGATTTTAGTTGTCAAGCAGGCTTTTCTGGAGTTGCAATCCTTAAGCTTTACAATTCGCTTTATATCTCTACAGTTACAAATTAAAGGATTATTTCTCAATGAACTATACAACAAAAGAGTAATAGATATCTTCATTATCCATTCTGTTAATAGGATCTAATTTCTACAAGTATATGGAGGCACATTAAAATACTTAATAAAGTTTTATTTACTGTGTTGCTATTCACTTTGAATTTAACATTATTCTCTTTTAATTTCACTATGAACAAAGATTTGTTATAGCAATAACAATGTGAGGAGATTATTCGCATTCAGTTTACCATAGATATTTAACAATACATTAAATATCATCACAAATTGTAAGTATTGCACAGCATTGAAAGAAACAGAATGACTGCCTTTTTACTAACAACACACAAACTGTGTTTAAAGTCAATTTGTAACAGTAAGTTCTACATTTTATGAAGTACAGTCACAGAATTAATTCAGCCTGCTAATAATAAAACTCATGAACATATTGCAGTTATGGGTTGAGCATAGTTGTCTTTGAGTTGGAGTTTGTAATCCCTCTTAAACACAACCTGTGCCAAGTACAATTGCTCAGATGACTCCATACTGCATCCTTTAAGAAGGGACTGTTATGCTAGCACACGGATGAACACAGTCTAGCATTAATACTGTGCTGCTCTCAAGATAATAGCTGTAAGTATAGGAGATCACAATGCAACAAATTTTACTGTGCTTTTCAGTCTTCAGGTAGTGTTGTATGGAGATTATTTTGGTCAAGTGAAATTTAATAGCTTGGTTCCTCTGCAACCCAAATTAACTACAAGGACTCCCAAGCCCAGGTGCAACTGGAAAGTGATACAGCTATATTTTTATAGTCCTGTCATTATGCTAGTATAGACACAGTTCGTTATTTTAGTGAAACAGTTAATAAGATACAACTCTCACAAATTATTTCATTTTTGCTATTATAATAAGCTTACCATAAAGAGCAGAAGTATCTATTGGCATAGAAATTATTAAAGATACTGACTTAAAAAAAAAAACAAAACAAAACCTCTGAAAATAAGATAAGTCAACTTTAAATAGCTACTATTTTGGAAGGTGCAGAAATCTATCATCTCCTTTGATGAGCTGCATGGTCTAGAAATTGTAGAGTAAAGCTCCATTCATGCAATTTTTCTGTGTTTGGATCATGCATCACCTGTGACTTCCAGGAGATTCCAAGTGGGCTTAAAATAAACAGGTAAGAGTTCAGATAAATGATCAGTCAGTCCTTCAGGTAATATCATTCATTTCCCCTTGCATGTAGAATGGCTCATCTGTTTTATAGGACTCTCTATTCAGAGTTGTTAGGAGATTGAAATTTTCATGTTCAAATCCTGAATTAGGTAATGTAGTGGGAAATTGTGGGTTCATTCACTATTTTCATTCATAAACCAGAAAGAATAGGTTGGCCTCCTCTGAACTGAATGTCTTATAATAGAGGAAAGGCAAAAAAATATTTTTTTATCCATTTTTGAATTACTTCATAGAATATGTCATTATGAGAAATAGAAAATAAGAATTTTGGATCCCCTATTGGGACAACTTTCATCAAAACCTGGAGAATAACCTATGGGAACAATTGTTGAAGTGTATCTGATCATTAGTCAGTAAGGCCTATATTCGAATACAGAAATCTTCACTGGTTCTATCATGCTAAAATTAATAGCTTCCTAATTATATGTTTTCCCAATGTGTGTTGTAAAAGAATTTTGATTATATATATTTTGTTAATAACAGATCATCATATGTTGTTGGGCAAATTCTTGATTTGATCATCTATAAAATGTCTCTTACATTGAAGACATATTAAAATAAAATGATTTCAACTACAATATGTTATGCTGTTTAGTACAAATTTATTTAATTGTGGATGTTGAGCGTTCTAATCACATCCATTGCCCGCTCTTACATTATAATTTATGATTTAAAAGAAACATTAGAAATATAGATGCAATCAAAACAAAACAATCTCATGGTCCAACAAATAGTTGTGGAGGTGGTGGTGGGTTTGGGAGTTGGTTTTGGCATGGAAATAATACACTGGACCCTTTCAGGACCGAAAGAAAAAAAAAGAGATTACATATGATACTCTCTGATCACTGTGTTATACATTACGTACTTTATTCAGAGTAAAGGGTGAGCTATTAATTTCATCTTCTGTACATTTTTTACTCCACATTAAAAGAATCTAAAATTTAAGTAACATTTAAAGTGTATTTCTTACAATTACAAATGCACAACTTATACATGTACAAGCAACATTGTCTACTTTTAATCTCCTGCTGAGATTCTAGATGTTATCGTGACAGTAAAATTACAATTGTGACTAAATTCCAAGGAATTTCTTGTCTACTTTTCATTCCTTTAGTAGGAATATTTCAGTATTTCTATTTAAACAGGGCTAAAGAAACAAAGGTTTCTGTAAGTACATAAGAGAGGTAAGGAAGGCTGAGGAAAATGTGATCCATCATTCAGCAAAATGGCAAATGAGGTCACATGGCATATAAAAAAGGCTGAGGTGTTAAATACTGTCTTTGACTGTCTTTTCTACCAAGACCAGTCTTCAGGAATCACAAATTCCAGTGAACAGGTGGAATTGCTGAAAAAAGGAAGATATACCCTTGGTGGAAAAAGATCAGGTCACAGAATAGTTTAGCATCCTGGACATAAATAAGTCCATGGGCCCTTATGGGCCAGAAAAACCCTATACAGAAGAACAAGTATTGAGGGAGCTGATATCATTGTGTGGCCAATCTCAGTAAACTTTGAAGGCAAATACCACTTGTCTCTTCAAGAAGTACAAGAATGCGGACCCAGGGAACTGCAGGCCAGTCAGCCTCATTTTGATCCGTGTTAATGTGATTTAGTTACATTTCCAGGGAGATCAAAACCAAGAAAATCGTAAGGAGTAGTCAGCACAGCTTCAGCAAGGGGGAGTCATGCCTGACCAATTTGATAAAGTTCTGTGATGGAATGTCTGGCCTGGTAGATACAGTGAGGTATTGTCTACCTGGATTTCAGTAAAGCCTTTGGCACTGCATCATGTAAGATCTTCATATAGAAGGTGTTGATGTAGAGGCTAGATTACCACATATTGTGGGCCATTGAGAATGGGCTGAATGATCTGGCTAAGATGGTGGTAATCAGTGGAACAAAGTCTAACTGGAAGCTGATAACTACTGGTGTACTGCAGGGGTCAGTGTTGCGTCCAGTCCTGTTTAGCTATGCCATTAAATGCCTGGATGATGGGGCATAATGTGCCCTCAGCAGGTTTGCAGAAGATGCCAAATTGGAAGGAATGGCTGATACACAAGACATTTTTGCTACCATGCAGGTAAATCTTGGAGGACTGGACAAATTGGCCAACAACAACCTCGTGAACATGAATTTCTCCATCAGCAAGAAGTGCAAAGTCCTGCACCTGGGGAAGAACAAGTCCATGCACCATTATATGCTGGAGTCACACAGCTAGAAAATTGCTTTCCAGAAAAGGACATGAGGCTCCTGGTGGAAACCAGTTGGAACACAAGCCAGCAATGTTCCCTTTCAACAAAGAAGGGTAATGACACCCTAGGCTGTATTAGGCAAAGAATTGTTGGCAGATAGAGGAAGTGAGCCTTTCCCTTTATACAGCACTGGTGAGACTACCCTGGTGTCCTGTGTCAGGTTCTGGTCTCTTCAGTATATGAGAGACATGGACATACCGGAGAGAGTCCAGGAAAGAGCCACAAAGATGATGAAGGGGGAGGTGCACTTCTCCTTTGAGGAAAGGCTGAGACAGTTGTAGCTGTTTAGCCTAGAGAAGAGAAAGTTTAGAAGGATCTTATAAATGTTTATAAATACATTAGGATAGGGTGCAAAGAAGATGTAACCAGGCTCTTTCCAGAGGTTCCCAATGACAGTATCAGAGGCAATGGGCACACACTAAAACACACAAGACCCCATCTGAACACCAGGAAACCCTTTTTTTTACTGTGAGAATGCGTGAGATTCCCCAGAGAACTTGTGGAGTCTTCCGCCTTGGATATATTCAAAGTTCATCTGGACATGGTCTTGGGCAACTGATTCTAGGTGAGCTTGTTTCAGCTGTTCATGGATTCAGTGATTCTGAGATTCTCTGTGATATTTTGGCCCCTTCATTTGCATCACACACATATAATTCAATACAATTCAATTTAAACTCAATTCTTTTTTATATAAACATGATCACTTCAAAAATAAGATACTCGTAAGGCGCTTCAGTAATTTTAAATTGTCTCATTAAAAAAAAAAAATTAATTTTATTTGTTGGAGCACTTTTCTCCATATATTTAATTAAATAATTTTCGGATTGGAAAGAAATAGCAATGAATCAAAGGATCAAAACACACACTTACAAGTAAGGAGATGTTAAAGGAAATGTCTTTGTGCACTTTTGAAGGATTTGATTTACCGAAATGGCAAAAGAAATCCAGCAGATAACTAAAAGGATTAACTTCACAGTGGTATGTAGAATCACAGAATCATAGAACTGTAGAATGGTTTGGAAGGCACTTTAATGATTGCCTAATTTCAACCCACCTACCATCCGCAGGAACACTTTCCACTAAATCAGGTTGCTCAAAGCCCCATCCAACCTGACCTTGAACATTTCAGGGATGGGGTATCTACAGTTTCTCTGGGGAACCTGTACCAGTGTTTCACCATACTCACAGTAAAGAATTTATTCCTAATATCTAATCTAAACCTACCTTTTTCAGTTTAAAACCATTACCTCTCATCCAATTACTACACTCCCTGATAAAGAGTTCCTCCCTATATATCCTTTAGGCCTCCTTTAGGTACTTTGAGGCTGCTATAAGGTTTTCCTGGAACCTCCTGTTTTCCAGGCTGAACAACCCCAATTCCCTCAACCATTCTCATAGAGAGATGCTTCGGCCCCTGATCAACCTCAAGTCTTCAAACTCTGAACAGAATTGAGCAGATCCATGTCTTTCTTGTGGTAGGGGTTGCAGAGCTAAACAAGGTATTTCAGCTGAGGAAGAGCAAGAGCAAGAGCAGAGGAGAGGGTATAAGTCAGCTTCCTTGACCTGCTGGCCTGATGCGGCACAGGATACTGTTGACTTTCTGGGTTGCAAGTACATGTTGCTGGGTCATATTCAGTTTTTCATCCACAAATACCCCAAACTCCTTCTCCACAGGCCTGCTCTCAATCCAACCATCACTCAGTGTATAACCACCTTTGGAATTGTGCCACATCAGGTGTAGGAACTCGTTGAACCTCATGAGGTTTGTGCAGGATGACTTCTCAAGCCTGTCACGGTCCTTCTAGATATCATCCCTTAGATCAAGTGTATTTACTGTAGCATTCAGCTTGGTCCCACTTCTAACTTGCTGAGGCTGCATGAAATCCCACTGTTCATATCCCCAACAAAGATGCTAAATTGGTCCCATTACAAGCCCCTGAGGAATACCACTCAGCACTGGTCTCCATCCAGATGTTGAACTGTTGACCCAAAATCCTTGAGTGCAGCCATCCAGCCCTTGTTCACAGAGTGATCTACTTGTCAAATCCATGTGTCTCCATTTTAGAGGCAAGGACGTTGTATGGGATAACATAAAATGCTTTGCACATATTTTACTTGTTAGTGCTTTTTAGAATTCATTACAGAAACCAATGTGATGCAAAGGTAAAAAGAAAAAAAATAAGAGGAAGCTAGCACCATCCCTTCTCATTAAACCAAATATTTCAGGCTTTCTTCAAATCGAAGCAATTTTCCTACAAAACATTGGTAATACAAAATTTTGAATGCAGTTTAATGTCTTGCATTTTTTTGCTGACACCTAGAACACTATATACAGCTTTTGTCGCTTTGTATTGAAAGAACAATTTGATCTGGCAAGTGTTCAGAGATGAATAAAAAGGATGTCCAAAACTAGGCAATAGCATCTGAATGACAGTGTAGTGTGGTTCTTCAGTCTGAAAAGAAAGAAAGGGGGTTTACAAAATAATGAATGGCATAATGGTAGTAGATAGAAAAATTTATTATCTTTTCTTAAAGGTTGAAAAATGTTAGTGAGATTTAGGTGCACAGCAAGTAGAAGCAGTCATTATTAATGCAAGAGATGAGACAAACTCCTTGCCAAAAGATGTTGTAGACACAAAAAACTTACATGGTTTAGAGAGGCATTGAATAAGTACTTAAAGAGAACTATGATGAGAATTTCTCAATAGATACAGTTAATCAGCCTCAGGACTCCCTATAAGGTGAAAATAATATGAGACAGGAAGAATGCTCACTGCAATAATGCTTGTCTCATCAACGTTTTTCCTTAACCATCTGTTTATGGTTACAGTTTGAGATAAAACACTATTTTGGAGGATATTATATGAACAGATAAATCTGATATTTTGTTCCTTTTTTTCCCAAGTTAAAAGCTATTTTTTAGACTTACCTTCAAAATAATGTTGAATGGGATCACAGCTATTATAATACAAGGAGATGGACTGAGTTTTGCAGCTACCAATTTATCTTTAATTTTGAGATAAATATGCCAACTGCCAAAAGTTAGTGGGAAAACCAATACATCTCATTGACCAAGTAACTTTTTGGAGAGAAACTGTGAAACCCAAAATCACAAAAGAACTTCTGAGTAACTTATAAAAGCACTGGTTAAGTGCTCACATTCCTGCCACTTTTTACTTTCCCTTACTCTGATATTTATTATCTTTTGTCTGTAGCTGGCCTTTAATGTGAGATTTATATGTATATACATATGCATATAGATCAAGTAACTCAGTGGCAAGTAAATTTAAGCATTTCAAAGTTTCATTTAAAGGAAAAGAGGTACCTGTAGGCTTGGCCACAGAATTGTTCTGCATTGATATCACTGGTGTTTGGAGGACAATTCAGTACACAATTCTCTGCAGTAGTTTAGCAAATAGTCAAATAGTTTATTTTTCAATAAAAACTATTTTTTGTTTTCCACTTTCTTCATTGTGACATGAATTTAGAAGATATTATGCCACCTTCTAGAAAACTGGAAGACTTTGACATAACAGACCACCCAAATTTTGTGTTGTAATAGGAAGTAATTGATTCAATATCAGTATGATAGATATATGAGTTTTCTGGTGTGGCAACTCTGCCATAATTGATTTTTAAAATCAGTACCCTTCTGATTTGTTTGTGATTGTGCATTTTTAGACCACTGGTACTAAAAATCATTAGCTAGTATTACAGAGTGCTGCAAATGAAAACTCAAACCTTCAAATAGCCAGAGAACTGTTTATATGCTTGAACTAAGTCTATTATTCACACAGTGGGAGCTGTACATAATAAAATGTGTACAAGTTTTTATGTATGTGTTTTTGCAAATATAGAGTTTCAGGCTGCATTCCTTCATAGGATTTGATCCCAGAGCCATAAATGTATTTCAGTTTTCTAAATGCCGAGAATTGACTAATTTTTAGTTATAAAGTATAAGGGCAAAAAAAAAAAGCGTATAACAGCTGTAATTTTTTTGAAGCTCATGTAATCTGAAAACAGACACACAACTGCATGTCAGGTTTTAACCCAAAGCAAAATTTCATGGATAAATTATACAGCCCAAGAAATACTAGGATTATAATGACAGCAGTGAAATGTTTCAAGTACAGCAGTGCAAACAATGTGCAATTACCATACAGTTTTATCACTTCAACACAAAAGAAATACTCTACAACTATCAAATTTGAAAATGCCAAAGCAGGTTACTATGAATCCAAATGAAGCTTTCAGATAATGTTGTAAACTATAAAGTCCTGTCTGTAATTGTCATAATTTGGAACAAATTAGAGAATTTTTTAGGAAGCAATTGTATAGCCATTCATAAAGCCTTAAAATGCTAAATCAAAAATAAAAGATAAATCTGATGAGTATGACTTTCTGTAATTTGTCATATTTGCTGGTGAATCTGAACAATGAGAGCTTAAATGACTGTTTTAAACTCACTAAATGAGCAGAAAAACCCTTTATTGACCAAGCCTTACCTTTCTGTTGTGTACAAGGACTGCAGCATCATAATAGAATTGCAATAAAATATGCATCCTGTAATAATTGAGACACACATTCAAAAGTTTGTATTCACATAATTGCAAGTAATTAAAGACCTTTGAAATTTTAAAGAATACCAGTACCCCTTAATTGACTATTATTCATAATTCCAACTTTATAGTATTAAGTTTAAATCTCTGCTCTTCCAGACATCTTATGTAATCAAAGGTAAAATAGTTACACAACTATTGTTTTCCCATTGTATTTAGGACTGACAGCAGAAAAATAGATAAAGTCACTGTTGTTACGGCTGATGTCATACATGTCAAGATGACGCTCCAAGAAAACAATTTAATTCAAGTCTATAATACCACTGGAAAGCATATTTTTTTTCAGCAATACTTTAATGCTCAGGTGAAAATACAGAACTGGAAAGTGAATAAAATAAAGAAAATATGAGAAAAGTATACATGTTCTGAACCTTCATGTATAGACTTATTGTGTAAAAGGAAGAAAGAACTGAATTGTTTAGTCCCTGTAGTTCACGGGTCCTGGTATAGTACATTAATTTGTAATTTGTGAGTGTTCAGAAAGCCTGAACAAACATGTACTCATGATTGGATAGCACAAATAAAATAAATATGACAAAACCTGTAAACTTTAGAAAGTTCAATCTTTCTGGTTCATCCACTATGAAAACAATGACCGATATCTGGGTTCATTTTTTTTTTCTATAAAGTAATAGGACTAAACGTAATATTTACCAAATGAAACCTTCATTAATTTAAGTTTGCCTATTTGTAATGCAATAGGCCAAACCATGTCTATCTTCTGAATAACAGAAATACCTAAAAGGATATGTTCAGAACATGTTCATTTTACTTCCAGAATGACTGATGGATTAGGTCATTATCACCCTGCATGCACAGACAAACAGTTAAAAAATTTTAGAAGAAAATCACATGCAAACATAAACAAAAGGAAAAAAAAACATAAAAGGAAAAGAGAGAGATGAACAGGTAGCCCACAACACTCTTGATGCATCATTCTATAAGGCCTTCCTGAGGAAATTGGAGGAAACTGGTACCAGTATTTCAGTGGGTAAATGTAGATGAAAATTTGTGTCTGCGTATGGAAAGTTTTCTTTATTTTATGGTATGAAAATTACTAAAAGGACAAGCCTACATGGGTACCAAAGTAATATAGAGTGAATTGTTGTAGCTAAGGATCAGAGCCTGCAGATTCAACAATATTAAAAATCTCTAGAATGACAACTACTGCAGGAGAAAAATAGCACATAGCAAAATATAGTGGTTTTCTAGGAGTTGTTTGCATTCCTGTATCATAATCCATGACAAGTACTTTATCCATTCTTAATAAAATCCTTTTAGAATTTCATATTTTTAACCAAATAATCCTAAATTAAGAAACCAAGCCACAAAAACATGAGCTAACTAATAACATGCTGTACTTAAATGACTTTGAAGCGCAATAAAAATTAGATTAATTTTTGTGTCAAAAATAAAATCAGTATGTTGCACAGGTCCTGCTGCCATAAGAAGTTCTACAAGGAGTCTGCAAAGATGTGTCAAGAGCCAGTTCTTTTTGAACCCTTACACCAGCACTGACCCGATGAGTGTTGCATTAGAGATCCAGCCTTCAGCACCAGCTCTGCTGCCCAGAGGTGGACTCTGAGCTGTCCCGTTCCAGGATGACTACAAAAGAATGGGTATGTTACTTATCCCATCACCAAGGGAAATTTTCTTCCTTTACAGGGAGACCTTCTATCTCTGGTATTCCTGCTGCCTGCCTGCCTAACTTCTTCTGTAGCTGGAATTTCTTGTCCTTCATGCTGTATCACTCTTCAGTCAAAAATTGTCTCTCTTATGCAGATATAATTTGAATTTTTTTTAATCTATGCTGTGGTATAACTAAACAGTAGCGAGCAAAAAGGAAAAGTGCAGAAAGTGAAAAGAAAAGAATATAAGGAGAAAGGGCAGAATAATCATAAAATTGAAGAATGATAGAATAGTTTGGGTTGGTAGAGACCTTAGAGACCATCTAGTTCCAATCCCCCTGCCATGGGCAGGGACACCTCCCACTAGAGGAGGTTGCTCAAAGCCCCATCCAACCTGGCTTGAACTCTTCCAGGGGTGGGGCATCCGTCTTCTTCTCTGGTCAACCTGTTCCAGTGTCTCATCATCCTCCTCACATTAAAGAATTTATTCCTAATATCTAATCTAAACCTACCCTCTTTCAGTTTAAAGCCATTACCCCTTGTGCTATCCCATGCTTTTGTAAATTGTCCCTCTCCATTTTTCCTATAGGCTACCTTCGGGTGCTGAAAAGCTGCAGTAAAGTATCCACAGCCTTCTCTTCTTCAGACTGAACAACTCTAACTTCCTCAGCTTGTCTTCATAGGAGAGGTGCTGTAGGCCTTGGGATATATTTGTACCCCCCCACTTCTGGACCCACTCTAGCAGATCCACATCTTTCTTGTGCTGAGGACCACAGAGCTGAATGCAGAACTCCAGGTGGGTGTTAGACACCACACCAGATCAGGGATTATTGGGTCAGAACTACCTTGTGAGGGTGTGTGTGTGTGTGTGTGTGTGTGTGGAGGGGGCAGGGACCAGCTGAATCTCACGGAACTGGGGTGGTGTCCTATGCCTCATGACAGCTCCCGGAGCCCACATAGGGAAGCTCCAGAGCAGCCAGTCACAAACAGCCCAGGAAAACTATAACACCCCACAGCTCCTGGAGCCTCTGACCCATCTTGGATTGGCAGGGACAGTGAGTACACAGCCTCTCATGCTGGCCTGGGACCGCGGAGTGGCCAGGGGATCAGAGGCTTCCCCTGGGGGGTTTGGTTGCAGAGACCAGGGCAGATAAAAGCAGAGGCATAGGGGTGTCATGTGTCATGGCCCTGCCATCTGGATCTGTGAGAGCTGCTCTGCCACAGAGTTTCATTGGCAGTTATTTCTCCCTCTTTCTTTCTTTTCTTGCTCCCTCTGCTTCTTTTCCTTTGCTCCTTTCTTGATTCTTTGGATGGCTTGGAATTGGAGGGATTGGATTTGACTTAAATTCTGTGGATTGATTGAATATTGACTTGGGTGTTGTGGATTAGTATGTGCTGAGTTGGTTTTATGGTGGCACATTTTGTCTAGCTTGTGTAGTGCCCATTTTGAACCATTGCCAAGTTCCCTCATTTTCTCTCCTAAATGGATAAAGAAACCACTTGGGATCAAGTCCAAGTCTTATTCTCTTGATGTTATCTCGAGGCAGTAAAAACCCTTATATATATATACTAAAGTAAAACTGCTCGCTTCACCATGAGCCTGAAGCTCCAGTAACAGAGGGATCTCACAGGAGCAAAGTAGAGAGGCAAAATCACTTCCCTCAACCTTCTGCTCACACTTCTATTAGTGCAGCCCAGGATGCTGTTAGTTTCCTGGGCTGAGAGTACACACTGTTGGCTTATGTTCTGCTTCTATTCACCTCCAAGTCCTTCCCTGCAGGGCTGGTTTCAGTGAGTTCTTGTCCCAGTCTGTACTTGTCTGGGCCTCAGATTGCCTCAACCCAGGTGTAGCATCTTGCAGTTGGACTTGTCAAACATCATGAGATTGCCTTGGGCTAACTGCACAAGCTTGTCCAGATTTCACTGGATGACATCCTGTCCTTCAGGTATGTTAGCTGTATCATTCAGCTTGGTGTCATCTGAGCAGACTTGCTGAGGTGCACTTGAGCTTGCTGTCTAAGTCATTGACAAAGATACTAAAGAGCAGTGGTCCCAAGACAGAGCCCTGAAGGACACCACTCATCACCGTCCTTCACTTGGACATGTCCACAGCTCTCTGGCTGTGTCCATCCAGTCCTTTTCCACCAAACAGTCCACCCTTCAAATCCATGCCTCTTCAGTTTGGAAATAAGTATGTCATATGGAAATGACAAATTCTTACTAAGTAACAGAAAATGTCCGTGACTTTGTTTTTGGTTTTGAATGGCACTTTCAGCTAAGGAATTTTTCTTATGATCATTACTCTTCAAGAATCACTTTTTTTTTTTTTTAATATGAATTAGGCCAGACTATAAAATATATTGTGATAACTAACTCTCTTTAAGATGCCTTCAAATGTCTGGTCCTTACTTTCTAATCAAGTTTGAAAACAGAAAATACTGAATTTGTTGATATTCATTTGAGAAAAGTTAGAGAGACACCAGAAGGGAGGGGGAGATGGTGAACTCAAGCACAAACTGGTGCTTGTATTTGAAAAAATCACCTTCTATTTGACATAAAGAGTCAAAGACAGAGGTACAGTTTTTATGGGTTTGAATAAATATATTTCTATCAGCAATGAAAATTTATTTATGAGCCTTTGCTATACTTCTGTCATTCTTTTCCGTGCACTTCTCTCTCAATTCACTTAATACAATGCAATATTTAAAAATTATACAGAAGTTCAAAACAATATAATCATTCTATTAGTTTGCTGTATCATGTGCAGCAATAATTCTGCTCTCTGGAGTTTGCATCAGATTTCTTTCTTACAAACCACCTGTCACAAGAAAGATGAGCCTACACAGTTAATTTTTAGATTAAAATATTTGGGAGTTGGCAAAAGAGTAAGTTGGTATTGATGGAGCTATATAACCTGAATTTTATTTGACTTGTTGATACAGAGTCACTCTTTAATTAGTCTTCCTATCAGCAAATTTATAAAAGAGACGACGTGCTCAATAACCCTGAGATAGCTCAACACCTCTGGGTTTTATGAGCTTATTCTTTTTCTTTCCAGAATAGAGTCTGGGCCCAATGACAGAAGTGCTACTGCCACTGTTTGTAGATGTATGACTAAATTAAGAAATTACTGGCCAATAATATTAACCGTAATGCTCACACTGTGCTTTTGTGACTGCTTACTCTAGCAAAAAAACATTTTCCATTTTTCTTTTTATTCTATAAAATTGGATTAAATCCAGCTTCTATTAAAAGCTGTCAGACATGCAGCACAAATTCTCAAGTCTTGGTATTGAGCCAAAATAGATGGCTCATCACTTTCTCACTTGCACTACTCATGTGAGAGAAAAATACCATAGCCAAATAGGAAAGTAAGTTTACCAGCATCAGAAAATATGCAAAAAGTTATGCTGGTACAGAAATAATGTCAAGTTTAAATAATCCTCATTGTGAATGTTCTGTTGTTATGCTTTTTAGGTATTTTTTTCTTGGTGTTAGGCTTTTAAAATTAAAATAAATGATGAATTTTTGTAGAAGATGTACTAAAATTTTATGGGCATCCACTTGCTTAATAAAAGGGGACAAATGGTGTAAGGTATCCAGGACAGATCTATGCATTTAATTGCAGAGATTCATTTTTTGTAAGTTGGATCACACACTGCTTAAGTACTTTTATTTGTCTTTCGATTAAGCGTTCTAGAAAGTCCTGACAAATGTAAATGCAATTAAAGCTAGAAAGCCACAAATTGTTTTAAACTGTTGAACATAGGTATGGAGAGCAGTTCTTGCAGAGATTCCTCTGCTGGTAAATCTACCGAACGTTCCTTTTTTTAATGTACATTGATCTCTACTCCCCAGCGTGCCCTGAGAACTCACTTCTAGCTCTGTCCCATGAAGCAGATTCAGAAAACCAGAAAAAAGCTAAAGAATTATTCAGTGAATGAAGAGCCTGTGTCTTTCCCTAGTCAAAAACACAAGGAGACCCTGGGCTTGCTATATGATCCATAGCATGTATATAATCTTGTCAAGTGACTCAGAATAGAAGCCACATTCCTACACCACATAGCTGAGTCTACATGTTACTAATAATGTGCTTACCAATCAAAAATTCCAGTGTGACAATAGAGTTAACACTTATATAGGCTAGTACCAGTTACTAGGCAAAACTATGGAAATGATGATGTGCAATTTATTTAGTAAAGAAATATATAATATTAATATAGTATCATTTCATACAGCTTTATGAAAAATGAGTTTTCAGGCTGACTGCAATCTGTGTTGAAATTACAAGTTTGGTTTACAGAGTCAGCTATCTAAAGAAAATAAATTAAATACCATTAGAAGTATTGAAAGGTCAGAGTTTTATGGGTGCTATATTGTCATTCGAAATATTAAAATTATCTAGTAAACATGACTGTCAATAGGAAATGATTGTCAAATTATGGAGATCATTTAGATTTGCAGAAATGCTGAAAAAGCCATAGAATTTATCATCTTTACTGATGAAATTTTAAATACTCAGATGAAAGCATTGAGCTATATGAGCAGAAATTTAAGATGCATTTATCACAGGGGGAGGAAGATTATACATGGTAATAGTAGTATCTTAAACCCCAGGAAAACAGAACTGTGATGATCTAAGATACTACTGTCCCCATTCACTTGGTCTTTCTTGTATAGATAGCAAATTGTACAGTGCAGACTGACAATGAAAAAAAAAATAGACCCAAACAAAACCCCTGGCCATCTTCACCTTAGATGAAAATAGCCATTTCATAACCTGGAACACTAATGCAAAGGCTCAATAAAAGGTTTCTTCAAGGCTTTTCACCAGATGCTTGAGCTGTAGGCAGATTTTTGCAATCTTTTTAAAGATTCTAAGGTTAGTCTGTGCTGCTTTTTCATTAATAATGGCTCTGCCTTACTATGTCAATGATGAACTTTACCATTTTATACCTAAAGAAGATTTCAGCAACTATGATAGTTAGTTGCTCAGCAGCCATCCCTGATTCATAACAGACTTGTTTAGTAATTTACTGGTTTTCTTTCCTGTCCATGCCTACAAACCCACTAAAACTGAACCAAAATTCATGATGCAAATTTCTGTATTTTTCTGAAAAATATCTTTATTGCTATTTCTGTCTTGCCACTTAATATATGGAGAAGGTGATGAAGATAATCCCAAGAAAAAGAGAAATCTTGTAATCTTTTGCTGACACTCATGGCTCATTATTAAACAGTGAAGTCTTCCTTCAAGAAAAGCAAATTCCAACTTTTGAGCCATGGAGTGAAAAATGGAAACAGATTTTACTCTATTACCTTTTTGAGTTTTTAAAAACTCAAGCTTGTTTTTGATTACACACTAGACTGCTCCAATGAAACAACACACCTGTATCCTTATGCTCCTTATACTTGAAAAATACTTTTGCTTATAGTGACTATGTTCATATTTACAGGTGTCAGTTTCTTTGACATCTTAGCTTTCATGTTTGTCATACGATAGCCATAGTGCCGGTTATCAATCTCTTTAATGCATTTTTCCATACACTGTCACATAGGGACTGTGTGATTCATCAGTTAAAGCAGGTGTGGGCATACTAGATAGATGAGCCCTAGATTAGTTAATATATTAACTAATCAATAATAACTAAATGATAAAAAAGAATGTAGAATCATATAGCCATAGAATCTTTTGGGTTGGAATGGACCTTAACTATCATCTAGTTCCAAACTGCCTGTCAAGGACAGGGATGCCTTTCACTAGATGAGGTTTCTCAGAGTGCTATCCAAGACGGCCTTGAACGTTTCCAGGAATGGGACACATACAACCTCTGTGTAACCTGTTCCAGTGTTTCATCTCCCTCACAATAAAGAATTAATTGCTAATATCTAATATATAATCTAACCTTTCAGTTTAAAACTGTTACCCTTCATCCTGTTACTATACTCCCAGATAAAGAGTTCCTCCCCATCTTTCTTGTCAACCCCATTTAGATAATGGAAGCCTGCTAGAAGGTCTTCTCCAGGCTAAGAAGCCCCAACTCTCTCAATCTGTCATCACAGTAGAGGTGTTCCATCTTCATAGCCCTCCTTTGGGCCTGCTTGAGTAGGTCCATGTGTTTTCTGTGCTGGGAGCCCCAGAGTTGGACACAGTATTTCAGGTGGGATCTCACAAGAACAGAGTAGAGGTGAAGAATCACCACCCTTGACCTGTCAGCCACATTTCCTTTGATGCAACCCAGGATACTGTGAGCTTTCTGGGCTGTGAGCATTCATTGCTGAGACATGTTGAGATCCTTATACACCAATACCCCCAAGTCATTTTCTGCAGGGCTGTTATAAGTCCACTCATCACCCAATCTGTAACCATGTTTGAGGTTGCCTTGAGTCAAGAGCCAGACCATGCACTTGGCCTTGCTGAAGCTCATGAGGTTCCAGTGGGCCCACTCCTCAAGCCTGTCAAGGTCCATGTGAATGGCATCCCTTCTCTCAAATTTGTTGAGTGCAGCACTGAGAAGAGTGTCATCCACAAATTTGCTGAAGGTGCATACAATCCCACTGTCCATTCTCTGACAAAGATATTATGTAATACTGGTCTCAGTGTCAACCCCTGAGGAACGCCACTTGTCACTGGTCTCTACCTACATATCAGGCTATTAACTACAACTGCTTGAATGTCTCCATCCAGATTATTCCATATCCGTGAAGTGGTCCACCTGTCAAACCCATGTGTCTCAATTTTAGAGACAATCACGTTGTGAGGGATAGTGTCTATGCTTTACACAAGACCAGGTAGATGGTGTCAGGCCATCTTTCTTTATCTACCAATTCTGTAACCCTGTCATAGAAGGGAACCAATAAATACATCAATAAACAGACAAAAAAGCCCCAACTTATGAATAATAACAGAACATATGAGGCTCCTCATGTGGGGTAAGATTTCTTCCTGGGGCACAGTCACTCTGTAGAGGATTCAGAATGCTGGCACCGGTTCCTACAGGCCACAATCCCAATTTACTCTTACACATACCTCACTTACCATCTCTCTCTCAAACACTCTTAATGCGTGCATCAACTTCGATTTACCATGACAGTTTTGTATCATCAGTATTTTGTCCTGAGGCTTACATGTGCTTTGCGATGACATATTACTTTGAATTATTTCAATCATCTCTTTCCTCTTCTGTTCCTATTCCTTCCTCATGTTATTTTCAGGTCCTAATCTCCAGTTATTTGCTTCTTCATACTTTTAGACATTATTACATTCACACATCTCCAAGCAAATATGGTTACTCAGCAATGGTCTTAGCTCCTTTTTCAGAGATTAACTATAATTACTGAACCCAAATTTGCCTCTGGCAAGTTTCTGGTGTCAAGAGATGGCTGTGTAAACTCCTCCATGAGGTTATTATATCTATAGCAAAATCTGGAACAGTCTGAGAGGTTTACTTTTGGTAACTACATATTTTTCAAAATTCTTATTTCGATAGAACCCTTTGAGCATATTATAGACTAAAGCAAGTCTGTTTTTATCTGAATATATAAATAACATTTTCATGTCATGCAGTCTGACAAGTTGCTTTAAGGCAGGCATCATGTGGAGGGCAATGACATTTCAGCTAGAGTGTATATCCTTATGGCAATAATCAATATTTCCATTCTATTACTATAGAGAATCTAAAATTTTGTCCTTGACCACATTATACCCTGTCAGTGCTCGACTACCTTTATACAACTGAACAAAACCTTTATCTAGTTGTCGTGGTTTAACCCCAGTAGACAGTTAAGCCCCTCACAGTCACCCAGTCACTCCACCACTGCAGGATGGGAGAGAGAATCGAAGGGGCAAACGTGGGAAAATTCCGGGGGCAAAGACAGTTTAATAAGTAAGGCAAAAGGTGCACATGCAAGCAAAAGAAAATAAGGAATTAATTCACAACTTCCCATCAGCAGGCTGGTGTTCATCCATCTCCAGGAAAGAAGGACTTCTTCATGTGTAGTGGTTCTCTGTATAGACAAATGCCCTAACTCCAAATGTACCCACTTTTTTCCCCAGATTTTGTTGCTGAGCAGGACATATCACATAGAGTATGGAGTATCCCCTTGGTTAGCTGGGGTCAGCTGCCTTAATTCTGTCCCTTCCCATCTTTTTGTGAATTGCCATACTAAGTACTGGTGTAGCAATATGAGAAGCAAATAAGTCCTTGATGCTGTGTAAGCACAGCTCAGCACTAGCTAAAGCACCCATATGTTACCATCACACTTTTGGTCACGGATCCAAACCAGATCCAAACCATAGAATTTGCAGTGAAGAAGACTAACTCAATTCCAGCCAAAACTAGTAGTGAACAAAACAAACAAACAAACAAAATTTAAAAGTATAGACTGTTCATATATATAATATATTCCATAAAGACAAACAGTCTAGAAGACACTTTCAATTTTCATTAGTGAAGCTGGACTATGCTATTTATTCATTAGAGATATTTAACAGGAGTTTTATACTGAAGATACGCGATTATTTTTTAAGTATGAGGTGAAATGAATCTATTTATAGCTAGGTTTAAAATATTGTTGTTTTTCAGTGTTCTTATGAAAATATCTTCCTGATGTGAAAAGCTGATGGGGTATAATGACTATCAAAAACCAAAAAGTAGTGATCAGTATTTTAGTAAGTCTTGACCGAGACCAGTTTTTTCTGGGATTACTTTCAAAATTAAAGCAGACTAAGAACACTGTGGATTTGACCTATGGTGCAACTTCCTGGACTGGCTGTGTACTACACGAGAAACACACATCATTGCTGTCAACCAAAATTGCAGCAACGACAGTAAATAGTCAGGGAATATCATAAACTGACAAAGGGCATAAACAACACCAACACAATATGTCTAAAAGTGCTTTCAGAAATCAGTGTAAATTCTTTGGAAAACAAAAAATTAGGCCAATCAGGCACCAGCTGATGACACTTCAGGTTATGTGAGCTTTGTATTTCAGTTCTAAATTAATTATCAGCTAGCTGTTGTCAACAATGCACTGCATACCTATGATATGCTGTTATACAGTAGATAAATTGTGTACAAAATTTAAAACCAAATTCCATCTTTTCTAAAGCAACAAAAAATCTCCCACCTCTATTTCAGTTAAATTCAAAGTCAAGAAGCGGCAAATATAATTAGTTTGTGTCCTGTTATGGCAACCTGAGGAGCAGGTGCACAATTGTGCTCAGTTGAATAGGAAATTTCAAACCAACAGCAGTAAGCATTTCAAGTATTTCCACCTGCCTTGGGATCACATCCTATCTCAACGACTGCTTCTCATCAGCACGCTACTCACAGGTAACCTGGGAATACTCCATCTGGTATGTTCAATGGTATGTTAACCTGTGAAGCCTATTTGCGTAAAAGAACTTTAAAATACTCTGGGTAGTGGGTTTGAGTGTCTAAGCCTAGGCTGTGAGAAAGCAAGATGAATCTGTTCAGGGAGCTAATCTTAGGGCCTTGAGATGATTTTCATGTAAAAGATGGATACAATCCAACAATCTATTTAAAATAAAATAATTAAAAAAGAAATCTTTCTGCACTACAAGTGACAAAAGGTTTTAGAGGTTTCTCCTTGCTATTTTTTTCTACTTGTTCACTTGAGAGAACTTTATCACACTTAAATTAACTTAGTTCCAGGTATGTCCCTATTTTCATGTGCAAATTATGTTCCCACCTTGAAGGGTGACATAATAAGGTCTTTAAACTTTTGTATTTCAAATGGATTGTTTTCGTCTTTCAGTCTTGCTACTTATAACTCACTGCAGTCCCCAGGGAGCTGTGCCTTTTTCCTTGCATTTGAAGGTTTATCTTGGAGACAGGTAAAAGGAAGCAGCACACATTTCTTCTCTGGCACAGATTATATTTTATCACTGTACTGCTTGCACAATTTAAAACCACTGGCAGCAAACTGTGATCATCTCAGACCTGAACAACTTACTCAAGCATCATTTTGATTACCTCTAATAGAAGTGTTGTTTCAAGAGGAATTTAAAGTCAGAGTAAATAAATGTGGTATATAATGATGAGGATTACCTTAGATCCTGAGCTGATCCAATATTCCAGAAGTATTTCTTTCCTTTTAGGATTGGAATTTTTAAAAATAATAATTAAAAAAATACCCAACAAAAAAGATCATTTGTAATCTATCAGAGGTCTTTCTTTATTTTCTATCACAAATTTTGATTTAGAAAAAATATAATTAAATTTAGTTAGAATCTGAAAACCCACATCACATAAGTTCAACAGCTAAATCAGTTTGGGTTTTTTTGTGGTTTGGTTATGGTTTTTTTTGTTTGTTTGTTTTTTCCAACTGAAATGCATATTTAAACAGTACTTTTTTTTAAATGGCTGTCTGTGTGATATATCTCCTGTGTAGCCTCTTTTGAATTTCCTTGTAAATGTAGCTTCATTTCCTTGCATGTTTGTTTTGGTTTCAGTATTATTCTGGTACAGCATTAAACATTTCAAAAACTATGCATTCTTATGTTATTGCATAATTTTAAGTAGAAAAAGCACTCCTTTTTTCCCATAAATAATTCTCTCAGTTGTAACGTTGCAGTATTATAATGCTTACACGTCAAACAGTGATAAAAGAAAACTTCTGTTAAAAATAATTACCAAATGCAAATATGTATGAGAGATTAGAATCAAGCACATTACACCCTTCATGAAAAGAAATCACATTAAGAAGTCATTACTGAAATAGCTTTCAGACCTAAATATGATGTACTTACTGAAGTGATGAAAACTTGGAATTTAGATTTCATGTTTTTAAATGGCACTATTAAGAACTTAAAAGACTTTGTCAAGTTACTGTGTTTACATCATGTTCTAGCTTGCAGAAAACATTTATAATATCAAGTTTTTGCAATCTGAGAAATTACACACTAACATCAATCTACACAAGAACTTGACAAATTTCACCTTCTGAACCAGAAATGTACGAAAATATTATTCTCACAGAATGGTGTAGTGAGAACAATAAAAAAAATTATATAAACTGCTGTGTTAAACTGAGGGTTTTTTTCAGTGTATATTTCAATCACCTATGAAGGTCCATCACACTTTGCACCTCCAAATACTACTTCAGACTCTGTGAATTCCCAATTAAATAACTCAAATCACTAAAATATTTCTGGAAGTAAATCATGAGAAAATATATGCACTGGAGGTTTTAAATTTGAAAATACTATTGATAATAACTATAGCTGAAATTTGTCATTTCCAGAATTAAGACAGTATTGACTGTTGTTATCCTTCTGTTTCTTTAAACCCATGCTGGGAAAATATGAAATTTCAGTGGCAGGTGTATCGCAGATCTAGACGGGTAGACGAGGAAAAGACCACTCCACACAAGGGATGAGGTGAAATGGCCGTTTCTTCAAATGAAGGGCTGGCTTATATAATGTGAGCCATGGAACTTTCTGGAAAAAGGGGTGGATCTACGGGATTGACAGGTAGGGTCTTCAATACAATCGGATGAAAGGTAAGGACTCCGCCTAGGGGAAGTGGAGATAGGAGGTACTATGGGAGTGGTCAGCCGTATTTGGAGATGGACTATGTGCCGTTGTCAGGGGCAACGGCTGACCAATGGGAGCTTGACCCAGACCCGGGAATTTTGCAACCAATGGGAATAGGTAACCGGGGAGAAAACCGGGGTACAAACCAATCAGAACATTCGTAATAATGCTTATTGTATTCCTAATCTAATACAACCACAAGCTACCTCACAACTAACTAATTAACTGTGGAATCTTCTTCCCGCTGTCCATCCACGGCCTCCAATCCTCTTCACACTGCCGTAATCGCCTCAGGTCTTGGTTTTCCAGGGTCTCTGTTTCTCCGCCACAGCCAGTATGTTTCCCTAATCCCCACAGGCAGGCCTGACTTTTTGACAGAAATAAGTAGCCTCAACATGCCTATGAAAAACAGAGTAAAAGTTTAAGTTCTAGAAATAAAAACTATATTACTGGATCAGCCTAAACTTTGGAATACAAACTTAGACCCTTTATTTCAACTTCAGTTTACTACATCAGCATCCCGGGAATCATAAAGATTTCTTATGACAAATAGCATCAGACCAATAAATAAATAAAAAGCATGAAGCTAATGGAAACTAAAGTCAGCAGCTCACAAGCACTAAAATGAGCAAAGTAAGAGAGTAAGGGAATAGTTTCAGTCTGATGTTGCTGTCCATGCATGGAATGTAAAAGTACATTCTCATTTCTTTTGGGAATAGTATCTAGAAAACTGTTGGTCATTAGTGACTCCACCATACACCACTCATGCTTGAATATAAATACAAGAATATCTCTATGACTTTTTCATTCTTTCCTAAGAAGGTTTATCTTTCCTTTTAAGCACTCGAGAATCGCCTAAAGCTGCACATGTACATCAGAGACAGTATTAAGAGACAGAATTAAATTTCATAAAATTCACAGTGCTGAACCAAAATTGTAGAATAGGAGAAATTATTTTTTACTTCTCTTATTTTCAGATTTAATTTACATTTTTTTACATGTTAAAATAGAAATAGCAGAACATATTTACCAGAAGACCTTCTTCATCTATTCTTAAACTGAGAAGAATAAAAGTAGGAAAACAAAAGAGGGAGTGAAAAAACAGCATATTGAATGTGGATGTCAAGGTAGTGTCAGCAGGAGACTGCAGGGGTAGTCTCTGTTAGGAAAGCTGTTGGGAGAGTACTGAAGCTGATCTTGGGAAGGGAAGAGAAGTGTGTTATTGTTATATTTTCCTTTGTTTCTCCCTACCCAAAGATAATGTAATTGGCAATAAATTAAATTTATCTTCCCCATTTTGATTCTGTTTTGTCAGTGAGGGTAATTGTTAAACCTTCTCCCTGTCTTTATGTCGACACATGACCTTTCTTATCTTATTTCCTCCCCCTGACATGCAAAGGAGAGGAAGGGAAGGAGCAACTGGTTGGGAATTTGGCTGTTAGCCAAGGCCAACCCACTGAAAACAGTTAAAAATTCTTAATTTTTTGTATACAAAAATGATAGGTCATCTGTGAAATCCCTGTATATTAGCCAATAAATAGCAATGCACAATTAATAACTAAACTTTTTTATTTGCATCAAATTTACCTATCATACAATGCAATGTTATTTAAATATACATTTTCTGCACTACTGAAACTTTTCCAAATATAGCTTTACACCTTATAGTAACAATAAATAAAATGATGAAATGATAAATAATTAATGCAGCAGTTGCATTAAAATCATGTTTAACGTTTACCAAACAAAAGCAGGAACAATTTCTGCCCTCTTAAGAACAACGTTTTAATGAAACTCATTTTAAGCAAATTTGAATGACCTAAAACGTAAGAGTCTGGACTATGCAAGACACTTTACATTTCTGCATAGTTGGTACAGAAAGATAAGCACCTTTGGAAGTTTATTCAACCCACTCTAAATGACTTGTATTAAAGTCATCCACCTTTCAGCAGCTAAAGTCAGGTGAAACTAATCTTCCCACACCTCAAATGAGGCTTTTTTTTTCCAAGGATATGTGCTACAAAAACACCAATAGTAATATTTAGTCATCAATATTCTGCTAAATTTATGTTCTCATGGGTAGGATGTTAACATAAATGCTACAAAATACTTCTACAGTTAACAAAAGGAGAGGAGACAGACGAAAGTGATATATGTTTTTCAACGAGTCTATCATCATGGATAGATCTCTCATAAACAGACATATAATAAGTATATACATTCTTCTGTTGTGTTAGGTGTCAGACATGGGTGTGGCCCATAGGGTTGAGTACTGAAGATTATGTTACATCTTCAAGCATGATGCAGATGACATTAAATGTTTTTTGCTTTTTGCAATGAATCAAAGGCAGACTAAAAAGTTGGAGCAAAAGAAAAGGTTGAGTGCACATAAGTAGAGGCATTTAACATCTTCCCGATATGGAAATTTCAGGATAAAAGAGCTCCTTGAAGAGTCTTCTCTGGGATACCAGAATAACTCCTGTATTCTCCAATTACCCTGGACAAACAAACATTGACTGTAACTTGTCCCCAGTATGTGTATTTAAAAAAATAGTCTGAAAAACAAACGTGTAAAATACAGACTGAAAACTCAGCTGTCCTAATCAAATTTACATAACCTGCATAACTGTGTATTACAATGCAAATTCAAGGGAACAAGGACAGGCATGTTTAATCAGTGTTCTACGCAAAACTAAATGAGATATTTATGCATCCCTATATGACAAACATCCTAGCTCTGTGAAGGTAATTCATGCATTTACTTCTAATTTTTCCCTGCCTAATTCTTGGGTGCGTGGCCTCAGCTGAATGTCTTTTTTTCTGGGTACTTCTAATACATTTTTCAAGGTAACTGTCTCAGTTCATCTCATCTTAAAATAGATAGCTAAAATAGGCCAAATTAAATTAGAAGGCTAAACTGCTAATTCAGATGGGGATTCTATACTGTAGGATAGTAGGGTTCATGAGGTAAGTCCCACCTCTGGTGTACTATTTTTTGGGTGTTCTATAGCTCATAAAAGTACGTAATTACCAGAGTGCATATGTGTCTGTATGTGCAGTGGAGGACTCTTGAGTCAATTTAATTGTTGCTCCTCTTTCTTACCTCCAAAGAGAAATTTAGGTTATTAAGTATGAGAAAAAATTGGCATATATATAATCAAATTAAATAAATAAAAAAATTAAAATTTCACTACCTCAAACCAAAAAATTTTAGATGGGTAAGTTATTCAGGTATTATTTTAAACACTTATCAGACAGATTCTCTAGAAATTTTGAACTACTTCCATAGCTTATACTAATTCTGAAAGAAAGCTTTAATGACCATATGAGAAGATTTGAGGTTTTGTTTGATTATATATATATATATATCATCAACTTTCAAATAAATTAACAGACTAAAAACATTATCTAGTAGCCACAGTTGAACTTTTTTTGCAGCTCAATTTCTAAGTGCAGCAAAAGATATTGGGGGGAAATAAAAGACTATTTACATTTCTCTTGCACTAACTTATAAACCGCATGAGAAAAGATGTTCACTTTTAGTAAGTAATTGGTTAGATGAGTAAAATCTAAACTGTAATAGTTATAAAGAAATGCAGACCTTTAATGAAAGGGAGAACTCAGCAGTCTTCCTCTGCTATTCAAAATGCTGTGAAGAAAGGTGGACTAATCACTGAGATGCTTGCTTTTTCAGATGAGGTTGCTATGTGAATAAGCTCAATAATATTTTATATGTTCTTTTCTGGAAGTCAAAGAGGGTGAAAGTCCAACTAAAAATGTTTATAAAATGCATGGAGATTGTGGCTGTCAGATAGATGATTTACACTATACTTGAGCAGCCTTTCTGTGGAGATCTTGACTCTACTTACTCCAGGGTTTTAATTCACTAGACATAATTTGCTATTTTATAAAGAACTCAATAACAGCTAAGTAAGCAGTTCATCATATGCATTAACTGTTCTTGAAGAATCATTTCATCATATGCATTAAGTGTTCATGAAGAAGCATGTATCAACACAATAAAAACATTGACTTCACATATGCCAATACCCTTAGAACAGTGTTGGTACAATGAAGAAAACAATTTTATTTTAATTGGATAATGGACTACAAGATAAATCATCATTTGCAATTACCAGTAACAGTATAAGAACAACAGATATCAATTGGACAGAAAAGCTGAACATCATAAATCTGTTAGTTGTGTTGTTTCTGTGCAATTTTTAGTCTCTTCATCTATAGAAGGAAATATCCCTTCATTACAATTCCCTTGCTAACTTCTTTGCCCTTATCTCTGAAAAGGCCTAATCCATCTGTCTATTTTACATGAAAAAAGAGTGCCAGTTAAGGCTCTCACAGCTCAGCAGCTAAACTGGAAGTGGGGGTGGGGCGTTAGGGGGCCAGAGAGAGGGGATGAGTGTGAAGGAAGAAACAAAAAATAACAAACCAGAGAGAAAGGCAGTATTTCTCTTAAAGATCCTTCTTTTACTGAATATTTTCCAAAGTTTTCCCAGAAATAGTGGTCCTTTGCAAACTGAAGTAAATATTTTGCTACAGATTTGTACGAGCACTTTGTTCAACTGAATATTTCTTCTGTAGACTATATGCATTAGTAATAACATAGATCAAATGAGAGGATAAATTTCTGCAACCAAAGGCTGTAATATTTTTTTTTTAAATACCGTTATTTAAGACAGTTAAAATTGTCCATCCGCTTAATATTTTTAACGCTAATGAAAAGTGTCCTGGGCCATGACCAGCTTGTGTCATTGTCACACTCTCCTTGCTCCTTGCAAAATTTGTTCTTCATTGTCCTGCTACTTTACTTCCTTCAATATATAATTTGCAACAGAGATTATTTTTCCCCTCAGGTTAAATGTCCTTGAAACACACACTGAGTATCCCTAGCGTTCCACTTACCCACCAGTTACACGCTGGTCCCTGAGCAAAGATAATCCCACAGATTGGTTTGCCTTTTCCCATAGGAGGAGAAACCCCCACTTCCCCTGTCCGTTCCTCATTTGTAGTGCAGGGACCCTATCTCTTCCCACGGTATGTAGCAGTTTTGTTTGGACAGGACCAGGGTGGTTAGCAGATCCCCTGGTGTTGACCAGCCAAGTGGCTTCAGCTTAATTTGTCTCCCAATGCTTCCATGTCCCACTACCTAATGATCTTAACATAGCATCTCAATCTTTCCAGAGGTTTGCGGGTGATAAGCGATGTGATATAACCACTCAATGCCATGTTTCTTTGTACAAGAGCTTATAAGGTTATTCCAATTGTGAGTCCCAACAACTTTTGATGTGGCTCAAACCCCCTCTTAGTTCTGCTAGTGTCTCCTTTTTCATCATAGTGTAGTGGATTTCTGATTCTCCAAAATCCTGGCTCCAAAATTCTAATGGTTGACCTTAGGTTTCTCCTGATGTTTTCTGCCAGAGGCTCCAGGTGATACCGTGCTCCCTGGCTGCAGTGTAGAGGTTATATTGCATAGCTGGCCCCGTCTAAACAAGTCCAAGAGCTACTGCATGAGCTATTTCCTGTTTGATCGGCAAAAACGTCTGTTGTTGCTGTGGAAATCGTCCACATGTGTAGTATTGTAATGTTAATGAAAAATATACTGATATTTTCTGTCTCTTCATAGATAAATATCTAATCTGGTATAAAAAAAATAAATAATGTGGTAAACATGATGTAAGAAGCATATAGTCCTTTCTGCAGTATAACTTTCTGGTTGTGAAATTTTAGTTTATTTGACATATGCCTGATTTTCTTGGAGACCTGTTGATTGCCTTTGGATGATATCTGAATAGTAATTTATAAAAAGATACAAGTGACTAACATGGATGTGAAAAAGTGCAAAAGAGACAGGAATTCAGTGTAAGGACACACTTTAAAGGAAGGAAATCATCAACATAATGCAAAAAAAAAATAATTTAAATTTGCAATATATAAAGTGTCATTAGAATCTCTAAAGAGATTGACTACATAAAATGTTCACACATTACTTTAGTTCAATAATGTGTCACAGCACACATCTCTGAACAAAATTATATTTTTTTGTTCTGTCTGCTAGATAGATCAATTATCAGGTTACCTCTTAAAACTACATTAAGATTTACACAAAATATGTTCTTCTTTTTAAACAGTATTCTATACTTTAGGCATCCCAAAGAAAAGACAAAAGTGAGTCATGAGGTTTCTTTGTTCTTCTCATACCCACATTTTCCACTTAACAATGCAGCATTTTGAGATTAGAGGCCGTAAGAAGGAGGAACATCTCCTTTACTGTGTTGAATGTGACTAATGATAGAAAAAAAAAAAAAAACAAAACAAAAAACAAAGAAAGCCCCAAGGATTTCTCTGGCTTAAGAAGCTGATATTTGGATTTAGGTTTACATTCAGGTGGTTCAGCTCCTACTGTCTGATCTGGCCTTTATTTTATGCAAAACAGGCATTGAGTAAAATACAAATCTAATCTTGCCTGTACATAGGCAGAATGCAAAATGTTTGAAGAATGGCATCTCTTTTCTCTAGGAAATAAGTTCACCCAGCTATTTTTTCTCTTTTTTTCTCCTAATGTATTTTCTTTCTTGCTGTTGAATCCCAGACACTGTTTGTATGAAGCGTATTTAACAAGACACATATTTAATGTGCTAGAAAAGGACATATGGATCATGTTTATTTGACTTAATGTGTTCACTCAGTTAAGTTTAAATTAGTCCCCTGGATAAGTCACCTGACCATTAGACATTTGCTGTAACAGCTAAAACTACACATCAAATGAACATATGCAATCAATAAGTATTAATTCTTCATATTAATTGGCTGGAGAAGGCACATAATTTTAAACTGATGTTATGGGTAAAAATAACCAAAACCATTGCTAAATAACCATTTTAGCAGAAAATCAGTAAAAAAATCAATTTTTTTGAAGCTGCGTGCAGCCTCAGGACACCAGTCTGCCCAGGTGGCCCAGACTTCAGCAGTGTTTTATAGCATTTTGCAGGCATAAAGATCAAATTGTTATTGTCATCACAGATACCAGGAAATGCAGGAGTAAAAATTTAGATTATATTATTTATAAGGTTTTTCTGCAATGTTAACATAGTTTAAGCTATTAGTGTTAGAAGCACAGTAATCGTAATAAAAATATTAACTTTGTACTTTGATTATACTACTAAATTTTAATTAACAACAAACTCTTGGTTCTTCATGGGTATGTTGCTTTTTTCCCATAACAAGGTTTTTACTGTAATAAAATATGTAAATAATTTGTGGAACAGTTTAACATTATTGGATGATCAACTTTTCTAACAGTGATGCAATATTTTATGTCTTAAACAAACTAGAAATCTTACCCATGTACTTCCACAAATAATAAGTGTCCTTTGATTAAATGCTCATTTAGAAGAAAGAAAACTAAACTTGTGTTTTGTCTTTGCAAGGTTCATGATGCATAACTCATGTTTTAGCACTAAGAAGTACAAGGACTAAAGACCCATAATACACATTGTCTAAAGATTCATATGAATGAACGTATTAAATTTTACTACTGCTCAAAATGACTCACTGGTCCATGCTATTAAGACAGTTTGATATGAAATAACTTTTACTGAAGTAATCTTTTAATTCACACTGTGGGATTAAAGTGACAAACTGAACAGTTGCTCTTTCATCTTGAAAGGCTTGTTATGGCGAAGCATTCTATGCAATCACAGAAGTGCCTAAAGGTCAGCTAAACCAAATCCCAAAGGCATAAGACTACCCTAAGTAATTCATGCTTCAAACGACTTAGGAAATATATCTATTCAGATGTCCGTAAGTTTGTCAGTTTTGTTAGGATCTGAGAGGCTCCTGATTAATTACCAGCCATGAAGAGGATACTTCAATCTGTGTTTAAAGAGGTATACAACAGCAATTTAAAACAAAAATAAATAAATAAATAAATAAATAAATAAAATAAAAATTACAAACTCCTCCCCTCCAAACAGTTACTTTTCATTCCACCTGAAAAAATAAAATCCAACTGATGATTATTTTGTTCTCAGGGATTATGTAAGTGGATCTTCTGTGAAATTGAATTTATCTTAGGGTTTGTATATTTGAGCTAGAAGTTAATGTTATTCTAATTTTTCTGCTTCTGTAGAAAGTCTGGTGAATAAGACTGTTTACATTTACATTTATGAATGTATTTTGAATAAGCTGAAATTTGTTGGATGATGGAAAACCATAATGATGAAAAAATGATTTGCTGTATACAACAAGAAAAGGTAAATTGTTTATTTAACTAGCTATGCAGCTGCTTAAACAAAGAACAAAGTAGTAATCGACTAAGAAAATACATTACTCATATTAAGGTATTCCATCTTTCAGAAAGGGGAGCAACAAATAGAAACATTTGTAATTTGAAGACTCTTGTGTATGACAATCTCTAGAACTTCCAGCTATAGTTATCAGGCATCTTGGTCTCCAACCATCCTAACACACCAACCCCACAAAAATGCACTCAGCTCCCTTTTCCTATGCATATCAGGCTATATATGTATATGTCACATGCTTCAATCTTAGCATAAATTGCAGTTGGGATGTTACTAGGGAAGCTCTTTGAAGACTCTAGCTTTACATATGTTCTGGAGTGTACTTGAACTAAACCTTTGTTGAATAATTTTATAAGTATATTATTGTAAGAAGCAGATGGTAATAGCAGAAAGTTATCGGTTCTTTTTATTTCTATATATTCTTATATATATAAGTTCTTTTAATAGACCATTGTTTTTAAGCAACATTCATTGATCTAAACCAAGAATTCATGTCTGACTAGATTATGCTAATACATCATTAGATATACTATCAGTAACTGAGTAAAAAGCAGTTTTTCAGATAAGTTATGTAAAATTAATTACCTTCTCCTCACAGCTTACCCTTAAACTGTTTTTATTTGGTTTTTAAGGTTACCTTTGCTAATGACAAGTAACTGAACATTTGTGATGAAAATATATGTAAATAAATATGAAAATGACCCACAGTAGAAACAGTATAAGACAGAATTTACCATCATCGTCAGACTCTTCTAGGAGACTCCCACAACCAGCACTATACTCCTTGCTGCAGAGGACTCCAGACACTCAATGTTCTCCTTCTCCCAGAACAAAACATTCAGCAGAAATTAGAGTGACAGGGTAAGAGTGAGCATGTTGCCAAAGAGGAAGACACTAGGAAGTGTATGGATAGTAATTTTGATTATTGTAATTGGTACTCTCTCTGCAGTAGTTTTTTATTTTTAATTTTTAATTTTTAAAAATATCTTTCCTTTTTTATAGTGATTGGATCTGTGATAATAATTTGTTGATTAGACTGTTATGATGTCACTTAAAGTATAATAGATTTTTGGTTTCACAGATAAGAAGTGTTTCTGTATCCCCATATGTTGCATGGGATGAATTGGTCCATTACATTAAATGGCTATAATGAATATTTTTCTTCTCCAGCTCCTGAGAAAACATATTTTTGTGTCAATTGCCAAGTCTGCATTTTTAAGCTTCTAACCCAAGAGATTAGCTCACAAAAAGTAAAGCTGGCTTTTTCTTTTTTTTTTAATAGATATGTTTTCAAAAGTTTTTACTATTGTGTAATTTTCTGTAATTTTCTTTTGGACCTTTGAAAATGGACATAGCCTTGGGAAAAAAAAAAGAAAAAAAAAACAAACAAAAGCAGGATGACTAGTAGAAAAATGAAGCAGGAAAAAATAAATATGTGGATGGAGTGATGAGAAAGCAAGCAGGATGCTGTGCATCTTGCAGAGCTTTGTGAGGAAGATTGCAAATTTCTGCGCAGCTGAAATGAACAATGGAGGAACTGAACAGAAAGAAAATATTTAATAGAGATTTGAGTTTATATGTTATCAAAAATGATGGAGAGCTGTAAAGGGAGAGGATTTGTATCTAAAAGAGAAAGTCACATAACTTTGATCAAAGTGATCAAAGTGTAGTTTGCTGATGTTAAACCTCTTCTTCCAAGACAGAAGGTGAACTCAAGATCTTACCTCATGGCTTATTGTCAGGGAAAGAGCTGTCTTTAATTAGAAATCACCCTGGAAAATAACAGAACAAAAAAACAAATGGTTGTGTTATCCATTGAATGGAGCCTGCACTTTGTCCTGTTTTATTCACAATTCCCTGTATTTGGCAAATTCTGCTTCACTATGGAAGCTACTTGGATGATAGAAGTTTGAGAGATGCTTGTGTGTTTTACTCAGTGATAAAGAGGTGGAATTATTTTTTGTGGATTGTTGAACTGATATTTTTCAGTGCTTCTAAGAGTTTAGTTATTATGAAGGAACCATTCTGTTGCAAGTATGTATGTCTCAAGCTTAATATTATCATTAAGTGGTTACTTCATTTATTTTTTATGAAAATATAAAAAAAAATACTTGGGTAAAAACTTGCTGGGTATTTTTAAATTTTCATTGATAACACACCCTATTTTAAGTGAAATCTGTAGTAGAAATGTAACACTGTCTTGTTTGGGTTTTTTTTTACCACATGGAATATTCTGAAAAATAACATGGGAGACAATAGTCTTTAATAAATCAAGTTTTTAAGGTATTGATTGTTGGAGGAATAATTATTAATACCACAATACCAGCCAAAGTTCTTCAAAATAGAAACATATTCCTTTCAAATGTCATGGCCAATATTTTATATTTCATGGTCAAATTCGTCTGTGAAAAAAAGCAGTAGACAGGGAAACATATGTTTATAAACCTGACCACTCCCCTTTTAATATGACATTTATCTTTCCAGTCAGCTATTATTCTGGGGAAAGCTGGGGTGGGGAGAAAACTGCTATCCAAAAGCAGAAAGGCCTCAGGTTCTGTACCCTTCAGTTCATGCATGTTTGCTGTGTGATGTAGCTGAATGTTAAACTATCCTCAGGTATCTCTTAGTACTTTACAAGATGTGAATGACTTTGCTTGCTGTTACTGAAGTAAACCATTTCAGAGAACTATCGTTGCTGTGCTTTACCAATGTGGTGTTTCTGCTATCTATTCAACACTCACTTATCCCTTTTTCCTTTAGGATATGGAACATGTTAATATCTTTTTTTTTTAATTTTTATATCTCTTTTTAATGTGAAAGAGGATGCGTATGCTATTTCTGTGTAACCATTAGCACTCCCCAAAAGACTGTTTCTCTTCAGTTATGAGTTCACCATTAAGTGGGGGAAGATTATACATAATTTCTCACTGGTATGTAATACATTAATATTTAATTTCCCATTATTATATTTATATCATAGTCACAACATTCTTGCTCAGAATTTTTTCATCTGAAGATTTTTTTTTTTAGTGTTATGTTGTTGTTTAGTTATGTCAAGTTGTGTTAGTGTTATCTTTGCCTTATCAAATACTTTGCACACAGTACACGCTGTAATACATGTATATTGCACTAATTTATGCAAATCATTTCAGGATTAATTTTCTCATCCTTTTTATTAATGTAATACATGACAAGTCTTCTTTCCTGGGGATGATAATAAAAGGATTTCTGCTTTTTGATCATAGGTGTTCTACTGCAGAATCAGTTGCAGTTTGTAATGTTGCGTAATGGTATTTACTCATCAGCAGGAAACTCATTCAGGTTATCTTTGTTTAGTATTTATGTTTTGAATTTTCTCTCCTTTTGTATGTATGAAAGTGTCTGTCTCTTAAAGAGCATTTCATCGTTTCTCTTCAGGCAGAGATTTTTGAAAGCACCTTACAAAATATGCACTCCTGCTCGATAACATACAAGGATTCCACTATTGTTGACAGAAAGCTGGAGGTCAGATACGCAATTTCACACACTTTCTGTGCACTAACACTTTGGTTGCTCAGTGGTAGGTTAACAGGAGACAAATGAGGTCCCTGTTGAAATCAAGGATAGAACTGACCTTTTCAATAAAATTAGTTTTTCTAATGATCATATCTGGAAAAAAAATCCAAATATATATGCACATTCTTAATTATATATACAAAAGCACATTTATATTTCTGGGGAGGTGCTAACAGCATCTATTCTTCCTGAGCTCCAGAAGGGACAGGACTCCCATGCAAAGTATGTTAATTCTTGTCTCAGTTTTTATATATTCCTTAATTAGACATTCTAAAGAAATGTTCCAGATATCTAAAAATAAGCATTTTAATTCTTTCATTAGGTTTGCAACTCTCATTTTCCAATCTGCTTCATCATTCTGAATAATCTTTCAGTATTCAATTACTTTGAATAACTATTTTAATTATTTTTAGAATATTACTTTAAAGGAGAAGGAACCTGATGTTTCTCACTAACTCTTAGCAAGAGACAAGATGTTATATTGGTTATAATGACAATATAATTTCCTTCTTCTCCATTCTTTCTTTTGGTTATACCTGTGTCAAGATTTTGCAGTGATTTCTGGTGCCTTTTTCATCTTTCTGTGGACATTTGATCATTCATTTTCCGTAATTTTTTTTCTCATTTTCTTCTTCCTTACCACATGATATTCTCATTATGATGCTCAAGTTAAACTAGAAATCTCAGTGCTATTATTGCTACCTATATGGCTCTTTCTTTCCTACACAAACAGCATTGCTGCTGAAATGTGTCTCCCTCCCCCCCACCTTCTTTTTTCCTTTCCTATTTTTTGCCTCCTTTAAACTCCTCCAGTTGCTTAGGGAAATATCAAAGAAGATTGTGCATATGCTCAGAAGCTTCCTTCTCATAATGTAAGAGACCCAAAACATAAAGTTACTGACAACATATCAAAGCAACACTGCAACATGGCCTGCTGGGAAAAGTATCCTCTGGAAGATTATTAAGAATGTTTACGAAAACAAGGAGAGAGGTAACCAGATTTATTCTTTTTTACTGTTGTTTTTTTTTTTTTTTCTGATGAATAAATCTTATTTCTAACATATCTCATGAGTAGAACAAGCATAAAAGTAAAACATTAACAGAAACAATGTCAAATTCATTCTAACCTGAGGCAAACACAGCTGGAACTGACTCTTCAAAGAAAAAGGGAAAACCAAAAAAAAAATAAAAAAAGGGAAAAGTAGCGTAGAATCAGCTGTGTCTGTAAACTAGTTTATCTTCTCAGTAAAAAGTATGCAAAAATATATATAAATAAATAAACCCCCAAGAATGTCTTTGATTTTTTTCTATGCATTCCCATTATACAAAATGATGACAAAGATTCTGAAAAGAATTTGATTGTGTGTGTATTTTTAGTAAGAAAATTATGCCCATTAATATTCCAGAGATACTATTAGTAATCAGTGTAGATCTTTATATTTTTTTATGATAGCAACACAGTATCTATAATTTTATTGCTTATGCATGCTAGATAATTTTAGAATCTTTCTTGCTGCTACAGTTAATAAAATGACTGTCACCAAAAACAGTGAGGAAGGTGTCTTTGTACTTTTTTTTTTTGATTACCTATTCCATTTTCATAGTAAGGATGTTATGAAAAACTAGGTAAGGAAGAAGAAAAAAAAAAAGAAGAAGTAAACTAATGGTTAGAGAAAACAACAGCAAAATTAAATGTTATTCATTCTGGTGCAATTCAGCAGTCAAGAGAGAGGCAAGTGTAGTGAGAAAGAAACGTGAAGAAAATTCCCAGAATACTGATTTTAATTTTATTTTTTTTTTAAAGATTCTGGGAAAATTTGAGACGGAAAAAAATAAATGGCAATATTTGATTAAACTCCTACACAAATTCCAAGAGGAAAACAGAGAAACTTTAATGTTTTTTAACAGTTATGATCTCTTTAACCACCTAATCACAGTCACATTCTCCCTGATTCTACAGCATTTAACTACTTGTTTGAGATAAATTTATGATCTCCATGTATGTGTCATACATTCTATCTTTTCTACTGAGCTCAGGCAGGCTTATGAGTAAGAAGGCAAAATATCATTAGGAATAAAACCTGTGATAATTTTTTTTTTTTTTAAAAGAGAGAGAGACAATGGTAATATAAGAACAGAAAGTTAGGAAATTAAAATCAAAACTAGTAACAGGCACACAAGATAAAGATCTGTTTGACATCAGATGGGTAAGAAGATATAGAGTGACAACATGCTATATCACTGCTTATTAACAATTCAGCACGGTCCAACTTAGAGATTTCAAAGTTAAGATAAAACAAACATGAGATGTCTTGAAGTATTATAAGCTTTTCGCTAACTACACCAGGTTTTATTCAAAGTTGGAAAGGTCTCTTTAGCTCACAGTCTTGCTAGAACTAACATAATCTGTTGACAAAGTTGAAAGACAAATAATATCTACAGTCATATTTTTTTAAAATGGGTAATGAAGTAAGATTTGCTCTACTTTTCCCCTGTTATTTCAGCAATAGACAACAATCTGTGTTTACTAGAAAAAAAGATTCATTTTTAAAGGCAGAAGAATAAATGATGCAGAACTTCTTGGTTATGACAGTCTAGTAAACAATACTGTGTTTTGCAGTTGTTTTGTTTTTATTTTTCAGCCGTAAGTAAGAAAATTGTTAACTCTGAGCTCAGACTTATATGTTATATAGACAGAATTGAGCTAATCCAAAAAGGTTCTTATATTAAGATTGGACTTTCATAAACAAAACATTTTAGTTTTATAAAATAAGACCTTCAAAACCAGAATATATCCAAGCCTTGTACTGTACCTGCCTACTACAAGCGTTTTTCTCACTTTCTAGATGGTATCTGATATGAAATGTCTTTAGAAAAACATTAGATTAATTTAAGTGGACAAATACTTTATCCAGTACATTTAAATACCTAGCACTATTTCACAGTTTCTGGTCTTGTTCCTTTCTTCAGGCATCAGTAGTTACTAAAAGATGGTTATTAGGCTTAATTATTCTCATAAAGATTGTCTTATTCTTTAAGTAAACTTTGAAGGATTCCACAACACCAAATTTAAGTGCAGCTTTCACTGTCCTGTTTGCAATAACAAAACAGAAGTGGCTTTCAGATCTTAGTGTTCACAGCAGAAAAGAATCTGCAATCCCCTGGTTTGACTGTTCTTCACAGCTGAGGCTATTCTACAGCAATATTAGTGATAAGATTTTGGGTAGATTACTCATCTGCAGAACTGCTTGTTATGACTACATTTATCCTCTGTCTTATGAATTCTGATTTTAACAGAAAGATTCTGACTTCCTGATCAATTTTTCAGTATTTAGTTATGAGAGGTTTGGTTGGTTGTTTTTTTTTTTTCCCTTTTGAAACTAATTAGCTGAATTTCAAGTGCTGGAGAAACAACTCATTGTGTACAGCATCCTACTGGTTGCGTAAAAGCTGTTTATTTGTTTTGTTGCATCAGGACTTGATAATAATAGATGATTCTAAAAAAATGCAGACTTGTTATATGCTCATTGCACATTTATTAATCTGGCAGTACCCTATACTTAAAGTCAGAACTTTGTGTTCTGAAGTAGTTTGCTTTCCCATCCTACATGTTTATCTACTTCCTTCCTTCTTTAGGTAAAACATATTGAAAATTCCTTACCACGTAGTAATGTTTCCCTTTTTTATTGGTGTATGTTATAAGGACTAAAAAGCATTTAGTTCATTTGGAAATGTCAGCAAATACTTTGTAGCAATGACAAATAACTGCAAAACATGTTCATTCCAAGTGCTTCCCTGCCCTCAAAGTGAAAAGTAGCAAGAAAGGCACCATAGCTTGGCACCATGTCTTGGGATTCCTCCATGGCCAAGAACGCTGCTAGTGTAATTCCATTAGATTATCCTTGAAAGTACAACTGACTGATTTGGAGACATAGCAAATCTTATGAGAGGTAACCTTCAGTATACTCCAATGAATTGGAACTCTGAGGGTAACTAGCCTGCATACTTCATTTAGGGTCAGGCAGACTCTATGAATTCTGTCTAAAATAACATTTGGTTAACTTGAAACTTCTGGTCTAATGACTCGCTAGCCTGGTACTAGGAACAGAAATGTTTTCCTTTGGTTCTAAGCAGAAGTGAAACACCTGGAGATATGAGGGGAACAAAATTCCCCAGACATCCTATCATGCATCTAGAACTGCATCTTTACAATATTGTCTGATGTAAACTTATAAGACCCTAGTTTTTATCCCTACTTTGCATGCAAATACAGTTGGAATGTTTTAATATTAATAGATAAAATTTTCATAATTTCTTTAATCTACAGGATTTTCAATGAACTTCTTGAAGTAGATTTTAAAAACTATGCTGGGTATGAGGACTACGTATTACAAGTATACAAGGACCAGCTACCACAATGTTCAGCACTACAGGAACGACCTCCAGGATCAATTGTGCTGTGGAGGCAAATGCCCAAAGGTGTTCAGACAGCAACTGGAGGAGAGTTAGGTGTCTGAGCTAGAATATGTAAAAAGGAAGTATATCAGTATATTGCTGTTTCCTCTAGGAAATCCAAGAAATAATGGCTATTTTATTATGGGATATATAAAATCAGTTTGATGCTCTAGTCAGTGGTTTACCTGACTAATTGATTGCGTCTCACTTGTTGCAATTTTAAAGTAACGTGTTATTGTTTACTCTATAGTTAACTGAAAATCACCAGCTTAATCTAGCTGATATCGTATATTAACATTTTTCATTGGTCCATTAGGGACAGTATAAGCATCTGTCAAGTACATAAGAAATTCAGTTTTGTGTATATTTGTATTAGAATTAAAGCCATTTATGCTTCCATGAATCAAAGAAATGCAGTTAAATCTGAGAAAATAACACCTTTCTATGACTCTGAAGCTAATTTCCTCAATTTTAAAGACTTTTCCTTCACTGCTCAGAAAGTTGAGCAGAGCTGCAGCTGGTTACAGGGTCCTTCGTACTTTTGTTAAGGGGACAGCTGGGTCTGACAGGCTTACCCAGAAATCAACTCCTCACAGGGAATGGGCACAAGTACCACCACATCATTGGCTGTGATTCTACAGAGCAAAAAAGGGGTCCTGGCCTCGGGCAAAGAAGGTGTCCCAGATGAGACTCATTAGGGAGAGTGAGGTTGAGTGTTTTGCTCACCATCCTGACAATTATGTGCAAAAATCCTTCCTTTTGGATCCTAACTTATGCATCTAAGTGAGTTCTACACATTCTTGCTCTTATTGCTTTTCCATCTACCTTAACTATTCTCATTTATATTATTTTGATATATAATAAGGCATAACAAATACTGCATATAATTGACATTCCACATGCTATCAGATATTTCTTTGACATAAATGGCACTATTTGCAGTTATCTAAAAGTAACCTAGCATAATTTTGGATCAGCCTTGACCCACAAAAGTTAACTGTTTTCCTTTTCTCATAATAAGTTCCGTTGAGCATCATTAGTGTTTTACTTTGCCATTTAATATCAAAGGCAAAAGCGCATGTATGTTCATGCATATCTCAGTGGTTTTTAATGCTCCATTGTTAACATTTAAAGATAAATACTGCTGTTTTGTTGCTTTGGTTTAGCTTCTTTCTTTTGGGGGCCTTGTACATCTGTATTAAAGCTTCATTCATCTTTATTATTATCCCTAGGAGATACAGAATCTTTATTTCAGGTCTTCATCACATAAAGTGTTTACTATTGTAATCCTTTGTCAATGAGATGTTTTTATCAATCCTTGTAAGACTTCAGGCTATACAGAAGTGCTGCTGTTTGAAATTAGACTAGAGCAAGATTAAATCAAACAAAGATTAAATCTCAGTAGCATGGTTTTGTGTCTTATCCATAAATGCATATCAAGCCTTGTAATAATGCCAAACCTTTTCTGTAAAAATGTAAAACTCTGTGCAAGCCCTATCCTCAAAAACTGTTAAATTAAAATAAAATTAAGATATATGTATATAAATTCAATTTTCTGTTTCAACATAGAAAATACACTCAAATGTGCAACTGATCATCCGAGCAAAAAACGTCCCAAATATTGTGTTACAGTAACTAGTGTTGTAGTGTTGAAATTGATGATTTGTGGTTTTTTGTTGATTTGGTTTTGGTTTTGGTTTGGGGCTTTTTGCCTAGTGAAACTTTTAATCTTTTTTTTTTTTAAATTAGGCATCTTAATTTATTTTATTTTCAGTTTTCTAACTGGGAGAGACAGTTAAATTCACGTTCACAAAAAAACATTCAGCAAATGGTCAAATATATATTAAGGAATTTCATTTGAAACATACTTCAAAGCATTAATTAATTTGGTTTTCCTTTGCTGTTATCAGGGTAAAACCCCAAATGAATAAGACCTAACAACTTCATAACTTTATTAATTTAAATGTTTGGTGGAAAATAGCCAAAAAAACTACAGCCTATGCAGATAGGTTCTTCCCTTTTACAAAATAAGTCAATTTTTAAGTTCCATTTTCTTTCGTTATGAAACCATAGAGACAATAAACTTATTCACAAAACAAGAAAAGAGCTTGACCTTGTTTTTTCCTACATTGTTCATCAGTAGTGCCATTATAATTACATCAGTGTTCATTATAATTACTCCTGACATGATGGAAAAGGAAATAAATTATTTAGTGGGTTGGCCTTCACTTAAAAGAAATATTATCACAGAGTTATTCCCTTAATTTTTATAACTAGTATTTATTCTCTAACAGCCAGAATTCACTGCTACCAAAGTAGCATTATAATGTGTCTTCCATGCATCATTCTTCACCATTTGACAGAACTGCTTTCACAGCACAGGCAAGCTTGGCTGAAAAATAATTTATTTCATAAAAATCAAGCAGTGGAAAATTAATCACAAAAATAATAGTTTACTCTCTTCATGGGGGTAACATCTTAGACTCAGCAGGCTAATTGGAATAACTGTATCATGTGCCATGTGCCCTCCCCTCTCCAAGGCAGCATTTCTGAAACTTCTCAAAAAAAAAAATCACCTTTTTTTATGAAAGGTTATGAAAACAATAAGGAAAAAAACCTTTTACCTTCCAGAAGGCTTTCTAATGATGGAGTGGAGAAGACTGGGTAAGCAAACGATCAAGAAGGTACAAAGGAGATGGATAGAAGGCTTGTACTCATGAAGCTCAGAGGAAAAGTAGGAAGTGATTGACTGTTACAAAGAAAATTGAATTTATCTCAACACAAAAGGAACTAGAAGGTGATCTTTATTTCAGATAACCTGCTGTATCAGAAGTGTGGTTGACTGGTTGTTTAAATGGCCTTCCCTGAGTTCTCCAAAAATACGTGACTGTTATCCTGAGCTAGTTAGTGGGGAAAATGTATATGCAGCTCTGCTCAACATGCTCAAAACATTAAAACCAAAACAAGATTTGAAAAAAGCAAAGGACCTGATCTGGCTTAAACCTTCCTCATAACTGGACATGCTCAGCATGGTGATGGTGAGCATATAAGGACTAGGAAAAAATGAAACACGAAAAAGTTAGAGGCAGGCCAAGTGACTTGGGAGAAATAGACAGTCTCCATGAGCTTAAGGATGGGGTTAGAAAAGCCAAAATCTATGTGAAGCCAAATCTGACAAGGGATGTGAAAGGCAGAAAGTGCTTCTGTTAAGTAAATCAGTTGTAAAAGGAAGACTATGGAAAATATGGGCCTACTGCTGGATGGGACAAGGGATCTGATAGCAAAGGAAAGTGTAAAGTGCCTTCTTTGCCTTGGTCCTCTCTGATGAAGTTCATCTTTGCTGTCAGAAAGTCTGATTATTGAAAATAACCTCACAGGAGAAGGATCAGCCTAGGGTATATTTCAACAGGCTGGATGTTCACAAGTCCAGGAGACCTATTTTTGGTCACACACAGGTGCTGAAGGAGCTGGCAAAAGTCAATGGCCTTTCTCTGTAAGGGCATGTGGAAGATGAGACTGCTTCACTGAGATTATCCAGTCAAGGACCTTTCAGTGCAAGGGGGGCAGTAAGCAAAGGAGGAAACAAAACCACAGAGAGAAAGAAAGCTGAAAGACAAGGGATAATGTAGACAATGTGAAAGTCCAAAAGCCTTCACTGACTAATGGATGAGCTGTTAAGAAACTGTAGACACAGCTAGGGAGAGGGGAAAGATGACTTTCTAACTGATAAGAATGAAAAAGGAAAAAAGAGGAACATGAAGATATTTAATGAGGGATGCTGTGGGACTGTGCAAAACTTAAAAATGAATGTTTAGGTGAATAGGAGTGGGGTGAAGCAAAGTGGAGAATAGACAAAAAGGGGTATAAATTGTGCCTCTTGTACCATGGTTAGTCACTTTGTCTGTTAGCCTTCCACCTAGTTACTACAGTATTCCCTATCTAATTAAATCCTTTCTTAGCTATCTGTCTCTGTAATCTCACTCTCTACCTGGTGTCTGTGTGAGTGCTTCTAGGACTAACTACTTGGGAGACCAGTGTGAGTGTATGTGGAGTCAGACAGGGAATGTAGGTGCCTCCAGGCCTATGGAGTCAATCATTAGAACAAGTAGAATCTCAGCATCCATAGTTGGAGACATCAAAGTTTTCCTGAGCATGTCATTGCTGCATTAAGCATAGAGAAATCTGACAGAAAATAAACCCCATTTTTTGGGGTTTAGTCCCTAAAAGTCCCCATTGAGGACTGCATTCCAGCTAGTCCTCAGGGATCAGAGGGGCTGGGTGTGGCTGGGTTTAATTTCTGATTATAGCCAATTCAGCACTCTAAGTCTGGTCATGTTCAATAAGAACTTTTATGAGCTCAGATTCACAAATAGTGATTCACAAATAGTGAATTTCAACACTACAGGCCTTGTGGCATTCAATAAGTACTTGTGTGATCCCAGATTAATGAATAGTGCAATTTACCAAGCCGATACTGTAGGTCTGGCTGAGTTCAATAAGAATTTACACAATCCAGAGTAATGAATAACACAGTTTATTGAAGCAACAGGAAAGCATGTTCAGGATTGCCAGTGATAAGTGCACTAACTATAGAGTGTGAATATGTGTGACAACAGAAGGTATAGTAACAGAGCTCTATTAACACTGTAGATGTCCCTGGACTTCAATGTCAACCACCGGAGTGAGTGGAGGTCTTAGGTTCAGCTACTAAGAGAAACCAGGATGAGCAAGGTGAGTGAGGGGCTCAGTTACTACAGCTGGGGAAGGTAGGACCATGGGTCAGAGCCCATGCTGACCGATAGGGGCAAATGTCTGTGCCTTCCCCACACCTGGTCTACATGAGTTATGTATGTCTATCTAGCAGCAAACTTCATTAGAACAACCCACAAATAATGGGGGCTCTGGGTCCAGCACAAGGTGTCAGAAGAGCAAGGCTCTATACTGGTGTGCAGGGGGACTTGCAAATGTAGAGTGCATGTGAAACAAGCGGTGAGTGCTGTTTGTTTCCAGAGAGTGGGACCAGTTGGCAGGTAGGAGACCTGTGCAGTGATTAAGAGGACCCATGATCCAGGCAGGAGTGTTGGGCACACAGAGAGGTGTACTGGTGTTTGAGGGATCTGTGAATGTGCATGTGCTTCTGGGCCTCGGGGTGTCCTGTCTGTGTCCTGTGCGTGCCTGCATTATTGACCTTCAATCCTGGCCAGATAAATAGGAGAAACGAGATTCGTCTGTCCATACTAATGCTTTATGGGAGTTCAACAAATAGCTAGATATGTCAGTGTCCTCTGTGTGTGTGTGTGTGTCTTGGTTACATGTTCAGTTACTGGTTGAACCTGCAAATGAAGGAAGCAGTTGTGTCCAAGGCCTTAGTTCGCAGGTACAGCAGCCAAGGATCCAGCTTCCATTCAAAAAGAGTCCTGAGCCTGAAGTTGCTGGAGGTGGTGGCTGCTTCTCACATCCCTTAACAACATGGTTGTGCTGATATTTAGACCAATCTTGACTCAAAAAAATGACAAAATGACAAAATCATTTAATGCTGGAAAAGACCTTCAAGTTCATGGAGTACAACCTTTGACTGATCATCACCTTGTGAATTAGACCATAGCACTAAGTGCCACATCCACCTCCAGGTTTAACACCTCCAGGTATGATGACTCCCCCACTTCCCTGGGCAGCCCATTCCCATGCTTAGCAACCCTTTCCATAAACAAGTTCTTCCTTAATGTCCAAGCTGAACCTCATCTGACACAGCTTGGGGTTATGTGCTCTTGCCCTGTCACTAGTCCTTTGGGACAATACCCAAACCTCACTTGTCTATTAACTCCTTTCAGGTAGTTTTAGAGAGTGATAAGGTCACCCCTGAGCCTCCTCTTCTCCACTCTGAACCGCCCCGTCTCCCTCAGTCACTCCTCATAAGACTTACCCTCTAGACATTTCACCAACCTTGTTACCTTTCTCTGGACGTGCTCCAGAACCTCAATGTCTTTCTTGAAGTGAGTGGCCCAGAACAGGACACAATACTTGGGGTGCAGCTTCACCAGTGCAGTGATGAGTTGGAGAACTGGGCCAAGAGGAATCTTTCTGTTTTAACAATCAGAAATGCAAAGTCTTGAACCCAGGGAGTAAT
The DNA here is from genome assembly GCA_035047865.1 of Dendrocincla tyrannina. Taxonomy (NCBI): domain Eukaryota; kingdom Metazoa; phylum Chordata; class Aves; order Passeriformes; family Dendrocolaptidae; genus Dendrocincla; species Dendrocincla tyrannina. The sequence continues at coordinate 71,565,667 of JAWWMP010000001.1, forward strand.
TCACACATGCATCAGTAAAGGGGACCTGGGGACCAACAGGCTGGAAATCAGCCTGGCAGAGGGGAATGTTAGGTACTGATGGACAGTAAAGTGACCATGAACCAGCAATGCAACCTTATGACAAAGGTAGCACACAGATTTCTTAGTTGCATTAGGAAGAACAAAGGTCACAGAAGGTAATCCCTCCTCTCTGCTTAGCCCTGGTATTGCCACATGGGGAGTGATGTGTCCAGTTCTGGGTTCTCTGGTACAAGAAAGACATGGACATATTACAGTGAGTCCAGAGAAAAGCCATGAAGATGTTTGAGGGACTGAAGCATCCATCATACAAGAAGAGACTGAGAGAACTGAAACCATTTAGCCAAAAGAGAATTCTCAGGGGAGATCTTATTAGTGGGTATAAATACTTGCTGAGAGGGTGCAGAGACAATGAAGTCCACTGACAGAGACAATGGGCACAAATTGACCTACAGAAAATTCTAATTCAACATCATAAAAAAAAAACTTTCAGAGTGATAGTGACCACATTGTAGACTAGAATGCTCAGAGAAGTTGTTCTGAAGTTTCCCATTCCTGAAGATATTTAAACCTGACTGGGCACAGCCATGAGTAAACTACTGTAATTTACCCTGCCCTGAGAAGGAGGTTGGACTACAAGACCTTCAGAGATGCTTGTGACAGCTGGTGGGAGAAGCTCCCTCCTTCACCCCCTCGCTCACGGTCCCCGAGAGGCCATACGGAAGGGAAGCAAAGAGAGAGTTCATTCACATGGTCAGGGGTATTTAAAGGTTTTAGGGAATTCTAGTTATTACCAATAGGAATCTAGGGATAGCAACCAATGGCAAAAGGACTAACTAAAGGCCAATAGGTGGACTTCACAGAGTCCTGCAAGAACGAATTCCTGCATGCTAGGCTAGGGAGATGAGAGTTTTCTCAAGGGGTTTTGGGAAGAAGAATGGTGACTCACAGGAAAAAGATAAGGAATCCATTTTACAATACTGTAAAAGCCTCAGTTTTTAAGGCATTATGGCTGGTTTCTTCATTTTCTTCACAGGCCCATTTCTGGCATGATTTTTCCCAATTCTGATACTGCAAGTCCTCTGCCACAGATGCCTGCTGATTTTAACTATTCTGTGATTCAACTATTCTACAAAGATATCCTAAAATAGAAATTTTTTCTCAATATTACAAACTTAATTTTTATTTTTTACATTTATTAGTGAGAATTAAGTTCCTAAAAAGCATAGAGTGAAGTTATGATATAAAAAGAGAAATATGTGTGAAAGATGGCACAATACCAATGCAAGAAAAACACTGGCTATGTCATGAGAAGAACCCTGAAAGCAATCTTAAAGTCAAAATAACTTAGCCACTCTGAAGTTTAATATACTTCAAACATTGGTTAAAATTTTGCCTTTCCTAATTTGAAGTAATTTCCAGTGTATGTTTGTATTGAACATTATCATGAGCTAATGACCTTCTATCTGTTACAATATATGAATCATTGTGCACGATTTTACTGTTAATAAGTGTCTGTGCCAAATAGTCAGCTATTACACTAAGTAATGTAAAGTATGCATCTGTGCACACATATATAGAAGACTCACAGGAAGACAATCAGAAACTAATCATCAGGAAATAAAATTACTAATACCAAAAGAAGAGTTATATGAAACTTATTTGAGGTGATTAAAATTATGTTGTATCAGGTGAAAAAAACCCAACTTTATTGTTTTTATTCAGGTACAGTTGCATCAGTTGAACTAAAGGAAAACAAAATGAGGAAAAGTTATAACCAGCGACCCCAGAAAGTGTGTTGTCTTCCAGAATTTTCATCATTTCAAACACATTTAAAAAAGCATTCTTGTAATCACTCAGTATGTCCAAAATTCATATTGAGAAAAAGGTCTGGTTTAAACTCAGGACACTTTTTATTGTTTTGCTTAGGACTTTCTTCGGATAATAAGGCAAATTTACTTTTCAATGTGCAAGATATGGAGACAATCACTGTACACAGTTGGCTGGCACGTTTGCAGCTTTTTAGCATTTTGTTTAATTCTGGAGATGGGGATGCTAGCTCTCTTTCACTGGAACATCAGATATTAGACAAGATCAGAGGAACAAATAAGAACATGCAAAATACAACTGACATCCTCATCCCAAGAGAGAACGAGTGAAAACCAGAGCAGCACAGATTAAGCAGGTTTATTGACTCTGAGAGCAGAACAAGCACATATCTGAGGCAACAAATTGTGAGAGACTGTATCTCACTGGATTATCTGATTATTGTGTTGCACCAACCAACTCTCTGTGTGGGAGGGAGAGGGCCAGACCTCCAAGTTGGAACACACATGGCTAGGCTGCCACAGAAGCTGTGTGGCCAAGTGCATGAGAGCCATGTGGAGGAGCCTGTTAATCAAAAGGCCCACCTGGTAGCCCTCCCACACCACTCCTCTTGGAGCCTCAAATTGGCTTGTCCACCCTTCACTCTGGCCTGGAGGGCACTGAGTGGTCAGTGAGCTGGATGTCCTGCCTGGGAGAGATGGCCATGGTGGCCAGGGAACATGAACAGCGGAGCACAGGGGCTCCATCTTGCCTTTTCTCTCAGGGCCTACCATTGCTGTGTGACTCTGGTGATGTCTATACAATTTTCTTATTCTAACCTCTTTCTTTACTCTTTCTCTCTTCTCTCTCTTCCTCTTCTGTTAATCTCTTTCCTTTCTTTACTCTTTCCTTAATCTCTTGTGGGTAGCTTAAAACTGATGGGTTGCATTTTACTTAAGTTATGGTTGTCATGTGCTGGGTACGGTAGTGAAATGCTTCTCCTTGATTGTATGTCACTCCTGTGAACCTTTTTGCTAAAAAGCCTATTTTTTCACTAAATTGCAATAATTGAGTGAAAAAATAATAAATAACTAATAATAAATAAAATAATAAAGAACTAAAATAATTCTCTTGGGAAAAAGTCTATGGCTTTTTCTTTTTATGTAATTTCAAGCTATTAAAGAACTAAAAGAGTTTGCAAAAAGTTTGGTGCTGAAGTATTTTGGAGCCTTAAATATAAATAAAAACATCTGGGCAGTCTATGGTTTTGACTAAGGGCTTTACAAACTTTTATCTAATGAAGTTGTTATGTATACCTTCCTTGAATCACTGTATGCTTATGTAAAAATTTCCAGTACTGTGCATGGCCAAAATGTATCCGAGACACCCAGACAAGGCTGTCAAGTATGGCACAGGGTTTTTCTGACAGAAATTGTAGGACAGTTAAAGTAGCAGGGACTTCTCAAATGGCAGTAAATTATTCTTTATGATGAAATTAATGTTACCCATACACATATATATATATACATACCTGTAGAGTCCTACTCAAAATATTTTACTGTATAATTAGGAGAAGCTGTTGACTCCCTCAAGGGCAGAGGGGCCTTGCAGAGAGACATCAACAAATTAGAGAGATTGGCAATCACCAACTATATGAAGTTCAACAATAGAAAGTGCTGGATTCTCTACTGGGAATGGGGCAAGCCTGGATGTACGTTCAGACTGGAATTTGACATGCTGGAAAGCATGATGTGGCAAGAGACCTGGGGGTCCTGGTTGATGGCAAATTAAATATGAGTCAGCAGTGCCCTGGCAGACAGGAGAGCCAACCCTGTCCTGGAGGGCATCAGCCAGTCAAGGGAGGGGATTGTCCTGCTCTGCTCTGCACTAGTGAAGCCTCGCTTTGAATATTGTGTGCAGTTTTGGGCAATGCAATGTGAGAAAGATATTCAGCTGTTAGAGAGTGTCCAAAGGAGGGCAATAAAGATGGTGAATGGTCTTGAGGGGAAGCCGTATAAGGAGTGGCAGAGGGCACTTGGTCTGTTCAGCCTAGAGAAGAGGAGACTGAGGGGAGATCTCATTGCAGTCTACAATTTCCATTTAAGGGAAGAGGAAGGCAAGCACAGATCTCTTCTCTGTGGTGATCAGTGACATGACTTAAGGAAATGGCATAAAGCTGAATGTGGGGATTTTTGTGTTAGATATCAGGAAATGGCTTTTCATCCAGAAGATGCTTGGGCACTGGAACAGGTTCCCCATGGAAGTCATCACAACACCAAGCCTATCAGAATTCGAAAAACATTTGGACAACACGTTTAGGACAACACGTTTAGGCATGTGATATGGGGAGTCCTGTGCAGGCCCAGAATTTGGACTTGATGATTTTTATGGGTCCCTTCCAACTCAACATGTTCTATGCTTCTATGATTCTATGATAAGACATCACCAAATGTGGGCACATAGCAAAGAGACCTGTGCAGACTTGTGTCGTTCTAGAACAATATTAGGTGAATGCTTCATATACTCTAGCACATCTCACATGACACTAGATGTGTAAGTGCTTAAGCCACCAAACAGACCCATAGGCATGTACAGGCTTTCTACACAATGTGATTCAGTTTGTGATTATAGTACCTAAATTTAGGTGTGTATAACCAGATGTATATACGTGAACTATGTTTTAGCCTTCTATTGTAGTCAGTATAGATAGTTATTGTTACCAGAGCCTAGAAATCCATTTAATTAATCCTAATATGGATATTTAGGAGCAGGATTCAGTTTACTCATAGACAGATATCTGTTGAAACTTGAGATATGTTTTCACTGTATTTTAGAGGAACTGTCTTGAGTACTGGAGAGAGAATATGGGTGCTGAACAGACTTCTATGAATTCCTTTAGTCAGTTATGCTCTCAAAATTAATCATTCTATTTTTGTTTTTATGATGTTGAACTTACCTGTGTGAATCTAGACCATGATTCTAAGAGTAGCATCAATGGCAATACCCGCACCTAGTTTTCCATGTAGTTGTTTTTCCTCAATTTGTTAAAGCTACACCAGTCTAATCATATGCACTCTCTGAATATAAAACAAACAAGCAAAAATCCACAACTAACCCCCATTTACTTTCCCTAAATATTAGAGAAAGATTGACTACACACTCTCACATGTAGAACCTACTGACATCATCTAAAAATTCTAGAAATGGGGGGATATTGTTACATGTATTGTGTACATGTAACAATAGATATACTGTGCCATATACATTCCAGGGTTTCAGGAAGATGTAATGGTTGGTGGGCCTTGTTTAAACATATTCTGTTGCACAATCACCCAAAGGAGCACTTTTGCAACTCTACAATATGGGGAATTTGGGTTTGCCAAGTTTTTCTTGATCAAAGATATTTTTTCTTAAAAATCCACATACTGTCTTACCTGTTACACAGAATGTATTCTAGAAACTAAAAAAAAAAAGGGTTTCAATTAAAATCCTTTTATTTTCCTCAAGATTCAGATGCCTTCTCAGAACTGCTATTGTATTTTCATGCAAGAAAACAAACAAACAAACAAACAAACAAACAAACAAAACAAATCCTGTCCCTCTAGTAAACATATAGAAACTGAAGTAGTCATTCATTTTAATTATACTTGTATATGGTTGAGAAGACAACCCTGTGTATCCCACTGGTCGTGTCAAGTTGATGTATATAAATAAAAATATTTTTTTTAAAGTCCAGAAATAATGTTAAAATGAATATAATCATGCTTGACAGCATGGTCCATAGTTACTTCTTCACCTAAAAATAATTTCAAAAAAATGCTACCATTGATATATTCTAGAATTTTGTTAAGATGCCAAAATGATTATAAAACATAAATATCAGCAAGTGTTTAGTATTGCTGGGTTGATTTTTTTTTCCTTCTTCTTGTTTTAGATTATTTGGCTATCATCATGATATTTAGCAATGTCCATATAAAAGCAGCTAAAAATCTGAAGATTTTGTTTGATATCATGGGGTATAAATGTTTTATCTTAGAGCCAGAATTTTTCCTGGAATCCATATGTTTGACAGAAAGCGAATTTATGAATATTTGTGTTAGAGAACATTAAGACCTTCAGGTTTTACTTTGATTATGAATTCAACTGGAGATCTCAGGAAGTTTGTCAATATGCAAGTCAGTATGTCTTGTCAAAATCTCTCACAGGTTTTTTTAACTTCAGTATGTGGGTTGGATTCTCCTGGATAAAAACAGTTACTGTGATTTTCTGTGTTGGTCTCATATATAAATGAAACTTGATAAAATCCTTGGCTGGAAAATAAAGTGAGCATTTAAAACAAAAATTTGACTTTCTGGCAGCTAGCTGTGAGTCTTATTTGATACTGATTAAGAAGATGGGGTAATTAATCAATTATGCTTAGTGAGCATAATGAAAACTCAAAGATCTCACTCTGGTGAATAGAAAATAGATCTTTGCTGAAAAGTGGAGATGCTATTTTGTCCTGCTTACTGAAGCAGATTTTTTTTCCAGTGATAAACACTTTGATCTTTTGTCCTGGTTTCAGCTGGAATAGAGTTAATTTTCTTCCTAGTAGCTATGTTTTCGATTTAGTATGAGAATGATGTTGACCACACACTGGTATTTTAGTTCTTGGTAAGTTGTGCTTACCCTGAGTTAAGGATTTTGCAGTTTCCCATGCGCTGCTACTGAGAAGGTGCAGAAGTAGCTGGAGGAGGAGCATGGACAAGACAGTTGACTTGAATGGGTCAAAGCTTATTCCATACCACAGAATGTTGTACTCAGTATATTAAGTGGGGGAGTCGACCAGGAGTCACTGATCACTGCTTGGGAACAAGATGGGCATTGGTCAGTAAGTGGTGAGCAATTGCATTATGCATCACTTGTTTTTCTTGGATTGTATTCCTCTTTCTGCTTTTCATTATTATGTTTATTATTTCAGTTGTTATCATTATCATTAGTATTCCTGATATTATATTGTATTTTACTTTGTTTCAGTCATTAAATTGTTCTTATATCTACCCAAAAGAGTTACTACTTTTTTTCCTGACTCACCTTCCTACTGTGGGGGAAGTGGCAATTTGGGGTTTAGTTGCCACCTGGCTTTAAACCATGATATCTCATTTTAGTCTTGTCTTAAGCCAACCGGTCTCCATGTCTGTAAGCTTTGCTAAGTGACCCATTATCATTTGAAAATAGAACAAATATCTGAATATCATGCTGTCTGCTTTCTTTCAAACCCATCATGGCTTATTCTTAGACTTCAGCGTATAATGAATGTGAACGATGATAACACAAGACACTGCAGATGATAGTAGGAGAGGAGTGATTAGTCTTCGACCACTTCAACTCTGCTAGAAAAATGCTTGTTTAATAAAAGGACATATTTTTTTTTCCCTCTGAAGTTTGAAATATCTTTGATTTTTATAATTAGAAAAGGTTTCTTGTGTTATTCTTATAAATAGTTCTTTCTGGAACTTGGGAGTTTCTGTGCCCTCATTTCTAGAATATTCTCTCAATATTTCAGGAACCTCTAGTATAGTGTCTCTCTTTTTTACCAGATATTTCTTCCACACTCAGATTTTTTAACTGAGCCATAATAAAGATAGATACATTGCTTAAGAATTTTAAGTGTCTTGGCATGGAGAGATAGTATTATGAGGGTTTGTTTTTGAGAGAGGACAAGGTACTTCTTATTCCTGACTCAAAGACAAACAAGAAAGTGTGCTCTTGCAACAAAGATGGTAAATGTTATCCTAGGCTGCATTAAGGAAGATGTTGCCAGTAGATAAAGGGAGGTGATCTTCACACTTTTTTCAGCGTTAGTGAGACTGCACCTGGAGTCTGTCTCTACTTCTTGGCTCTTTGGTAAAAAAGAGACATGGACGTACCAGGCAGGGTACAATAAAGGACACAAAGATGACCAAGGGACTGGAGCATCTCTCCTGTGAGAAAAAGCGTGTGGGACTCTTCAGCCTAGAAAAGACTCAGGGAGAATCTCAACAATGTGTATGAATACCTGAAGGGAGAATGTAAAGAAGATGGAGACAGGTTTTTTTCAGTCCTATCCACTGACAGGACCAGAGGCAATGGACACAAACTGAAACACAGGAGCCTCTGAGCCTAAGGAAACACTTTTTCACTTCTGTGATGACTGAGCATTGTCACAGGTTTCACAGAGAGGTTGTGAAATGTCTCTCCTTGGAGATATTAAAAAGCCTTCTGGACATGTTCCTGAACAACTGGATATAGATGTCTCTGTTTTAGCAGTGTGGTTGTACCAAATGGTCTCTACTGTTCCCTTCCGACACTTACTATTCTGTGGTTCTGTGAGTCCAAAATCTTTGGCTTTGACTATGTTACAAAGCAAATATTATACAAACCTAAGCCATTGCATTTATATATAAATAAAGGGGTAACCCATTTACAGTATAATTATAATGTAGCATTACATAATCTAAAGATGGGGGGGTTGCCTTTTTTGATCATTATCTATTGACAAAGCCAGAAGTAATTGCAATACTTCAATAATAGCATGTGATGAATTAACTCACTTTTATGTCAACCTTTAGAAAGCAGGTCTTGTGAGACCTAAGAATTTTAAAGAAGTTTGGGTTTACTTCTGCACATTAACCACAGTTCTGGAACTGTTCTCAATTCTACCACCTTCTCAAGTTAACAGCTCTGAGCTGAGGAGACTATAATGAGTTTCTGAGGGTGTTCATGCAATTGAAGACAAGTAATCTGACATTTAAATTCAGAGAATATGTATGGGAAAAAAGTTAATGTAACAGAAACTACCTTCATTTACTCCATCACTAACTACTTAGATTTAAGAATAAGATAGTATTGCTCTTTCATTGAAATGAAAACTACCCCAAAAGAATGCTTTCAAATCCAATACATTTGAAAAGAAAATGATATGTCAACTGCACAAAAAATTTATTCAAATTTTACAATATAGTAATTTCTTCTTACTCATATGTAGCAAATTAAGTGGGTCTCACAATAACTAATATGTTATTGGTAATTGACATTCACTTGTTATACTGACTCTATAACCCCGCATTTATAAATATTTTTTTTTTAATAATAGGGTTGGGTTTTTTAATCTAATCTTAAATTTCTCAACAAGTCAAAACCTCAAAATTGGATTGTATAACTGTTACTTCTGTTGTTTCCATTCACTCACATTCCATACTGTAAAAAAATTTAGTTATGTGTGTTCGTGTTACTCTTAAGTGACTTACACTCACCAGTTTTAACAGGTTTGGAAGGGACATTTTTTTTTTCTCAGTGTAAATGTGGAATAACATGAATGCTAATAGAAAACTCGAACATTTTTATCAAGATGTTCATACTTTGAAATAAAAACAAAGAAAAAAGGAAATGAGGAAAAAATTCTGAAGCTGAAATATCTTCAAGCTAGGTGAGCTGGAATAGGAGCTGCAAGCATGTAACAGTAGACTTTAAAAAGTAGATAGACAAAAACCTTTGAAACATACCAATATCTTGAAAAGAAATTAGTTAGATTTAAAGTGAAATTCCATTCTGAAAAATCATGTATACTACTATATTTCAGGTCTACTCTTTGGATTAGGTAATTAGCTTCCTTGGAGTCTGAATCTGATTGCAGTTTTAAGTACTGTTTGCTCCTTCAAATACTCTGTACATTTCATGTGTCAGGCTTGACTGACTGGCTTTCACAGCCATCTACCACACTGCACACTCAGACTTTGGACCACTGAGCATCACTGACACACTGCTATGTCAAGCACTGTGTCATGCAACACATAGCTTTGCCATCGCACTGTGAAATCACTAGTGTGATAAACTCAGACATGATTCTCAGAGAATTTTAAGCTCTTCAAACTAAAAAAAGAAAAACTGTCAGAAAAGACTAAACAAGAAGATATACAGTGCGGAGAATCTACTCTGAAAATCTTGTCCTGTGGACCAAGAATAACTTCTTGATATAGGTTTCTTCAGGAATACAAATGTAGGCTCTGCCCCAGTCTCTGTGTTACAGTCTTTCTTATGGCCAAGAGACATCCTACTTCTAACCAAGTACGAACCATTTTTAAGCACAATCCCACTCTATTCTTGAGCATTTCTTTCTTTCCTGATTTATTCAGTATTCCTATAGCTTTAATTTGTAGCTCATTCCGTACTGTGTGTTCTCACAAGTTGCTTCTCAGACACCACGCTGGCTTTAGGGACTCCAGAAGGTGATGGTGTAAAGTGGAGGAAAGCACTTAAAGGGCAACATTGCTTCAATTTACATGTTGGAAGATTCAGTCTTGAACTCCTGCTAATTTTCAGCATTATACACTCCTGAAATTTTAACCTGCCAGTGAACATCTGTAGCAATGCTTGTTGATATACATAGTCAGTGCACAGTTACTCAAAAGGGAAGGTACTTGCAGCTTTCAACACTGTTGCCATCAGCCTTCCTTCTTAAAACCTTTTCCTGTTATTTCTCTCATTCAGTTTTCCTTATGAACAGCTACAATAGTTTTGTCATAATACATGACTTAACAGTTTTTGCACAAACTTTAAACATTTCTCAGAAGATTTTCCTTATGACTTTATTGAACTTTGCATGAGTAAGAAGGGTACTGTAGGCTCAGGTCTGATCAACACTGAAATAAATTACAGAAGAAAAAGGACAACAAACATATTTTTTTATTATTATTTTCTCTATTTAATGTTGACAAGAAAAGACCAAAGTCTTTTTTTCCCCAAAATAGCACCTTTTTGAGACATATTCATCAAGATATTTTCTTCCTTTTTTTTTTTTTTTTAAGAAATAAATATTTATAAGTGACTGCATTATATAAATATCTGTAACCATATGTGGCAAAACTTGAGATTCATCTAGTTCACAGGTTAAAGAGAACATAAAATTTCTGTAAGATAGTGAGGTGAATGAATCATTAAGAATGTGTCATTTGGCTCATTTGAAAGTTACTGATGTTGTTACATAGAATGTCTCATTTTTAAATCACAGTGTCACAATATTTTTTTAAACATGTATATTAATGGACACTTCAAAATCTGCTTGAAAATTGTTATACTCACATTCAGCTAAAACCTGAATATCTTGGCTATAAACCTTGAAGTATTTTACAATAATACAAGAAATTGGGAAAAAGAAGAACAACAAAAAAAGTAGCAAATCAGAGTTGCATTAAAAAGGTAAACTAAAGTAACCTAAGTAAACTAAAATTTTAAGTCAATTATCTATGAAAGAAAGGCTTTCCCAAAAATAAATCTATACAATTATTTTAATTTCTAAATCTAAAGCTAATTGAAATCCATATCAAGACTTTGTAAGGCTTCCACTGCTCCACCAGAAACAGTCTTCTTTCTGTTTATATACAGACTACCTTTAACAGTAGTTTTGTCTCACATTTGCCATTCTCTGTTTACCCCTAGAAACGGATGAATGTATTTTCAGTATAACCAAGATAGCCATGATCACTAACAACATTTTCACCTTTAAGATTCTGAAGTGTCTCTTCTACATATGTGTCATCTTTTCTTCTCAGATTAACAGATTTTTTTCATTAAACAGAAGTTTGATATAGGCAAAGTAATTGCTGGATAGAAACAGACTTCACTAATGTTTGAACTGTGACACAAAGGAGAAGTTTCCACCTTGTAGGTTCAAGTATTCACCTGGACCATTATGAAATTTCATGGTAGACATAAAGCCACTTTCATTTTCTTATTGTATATCAAATGCATCAGAAGAAAAACTAGACCAATGATAGAGAGAGAAAGGGTGCAAAACAAGAGATCGTTTGATCTAGATGATTATGAGACCAGGGCTATCAGTGACAACACAGAGTGTACTTATCTAGCAGTTTAGATGCAGACTTATTAAAATTGTTTTAATGGTTAAAAAGGAGAAATAGGCAGTTAATTCTTTCCACGGTCTTTAATTTCATGTTAGTGAAATGATTTTGTGTCCTAAAATGTAGACCTAAAGTCTCAAAGTAAGAAGCAATAATCTCCTAATAAATGTTTTTGTCTACTACAAAAGAAACTTACTACAATATTCCAAATAAAAATTGCATGAATAAAGTATAGAGAATGATGTTTTTGAAGAACTCAAGAAGCTCCTTAATTTATTTGTAATAAATAAAGTACACAGTTTCAAAGGAAGATGTATGTATTTGATTTATCATCTGAATTGTTCCATATGAATTGTATGTAGCTACGTAACAACTTTATCTCCTTAGTCATCTATCGGCGCTGACTTTTAATAGCATGCATTATTAAAACAGAACATTGAGAAGATATGCAATGCAAAAATTATAAGCTAAACCCCAGTAATTTAAAAGATGTTAAGCCTTTTGAATTGATACCCCATATGCTAAATGTTACATCATGAACACAGAAGAGGAATTCTTTTTCTCATCCTTCCTCTCCCCATTTAACTCTATTCAATTTATTGCACCAATTACATTTATAGAAATAATAAGAGATGTTAACTTCTCCAGACTTCTTCATATTCACTGAGGAGTTACAGCCAGTTAAGAGAAGCACCATAAAAAAGAAAGGGTTGTAGAGCAAATAAATTAGGATTCTGCTTGAATTCTCTAGTGATTTCTGTCACCAGGGGCAATAAAGGATGTAAGGAAAATGGTCACTGCAGTCTGTTGTAGTTTTTCACTAGCATGTACTCCTTGCTAAAATTGAGAAGCAGATATTAAATTAATATTTTCTTCATTAAGGTTGAAGACAATTATAATATGAAATTATGCAACATGAATAAGAAGACACACTATTTTAAGGAAAACTGAAGGATATCCAAAGCGTTCAACAGGAAGAATTTGCAAGGGAAAACATTTCCACTGTTGGTGCCATGGAAAATAAAGCATATTATTGCTTTTAACTTTCTGTTTACTTAATAATCAGCTTAGCATAATTATGCCCATAAAAAAGCTTGATTTGTTCTAGTTTTAACCATTTCCAATATATTTAATCACTTAAATATTATCTGCTGTCTGTAATAGTCATGTTTATTCTAATCACATAAGCCTACATTACTTGCTGCATGTTCCAAAACACAAGTTACTGTAATTCCTTTTGTTTACATAGTAGGATTCAAATTAAATCCATGTTGATCTATGCCTCTTACTTTTTTTTTCAAACTCCTTTATTTCAGTTCACATTGACAATGAAAAGACACTCAGAGCAAACACTTCCTTAATTATAAAATTTAATTAATAAATCAGATCCATTTGTTTTGTTGCAGTAATTAGTAGCTATTGCGTCCCAAACTTTAAATCTTTCTCTTATTTGAATTTTTCTTGACATATCATCTTTGAACAAAATATTGAGTTTATATTTGTGCAACATTAGCTAACATCTCAGTCCCAAATGAGGTTTGTAAATGCAAAAGTAGTGTCAATATTTACAGTCATATTATCTTAGAATAATGGAATGTATGCGCACACATATCTGAAGAATGCACACAGCTGGAGAAAATCCTTCATGCTTATTGATATTAAAATTTATGCCCTGTTCTTCATTCATCTGTTTATTTACCAGAACGAAAGAGCAAGGAGTGTATGCGACAGCTGGTGGGCATGTTCTCTGCCACAAGTGTAAGGTAAGCTTTTCTAGTAAGAATCATTTTAAACTTCTGATTTGGGGTCTACAGTATTTTTGGCTTAATGTGTTAAGTAGCATCTTCTAAAAGCTAACATTTTTGATAATGAGTACTGTCATGAGATTTTGACTTGCCTCCATTCTGTCTTTTTTATTTTTTTTTTAATTGCTCCCAGTCCTCCCTTCTAGTGTAGCAATTAAGAAATATTTTATATGCATTCTGATAATATACTTTCTAGTGTATGACTAGTGATTTTTACTTCATCCTTCCATTTGTTATCAAGCTTCTATTGTATCACTAGTGCTCACTCTCACATTGTGTGAATTATCCTGAGAATTCTGCACCATTTTCATATAATTCTGACACTGATTTAGCTATTATTTTAGCTTTAGGAAGAGGTAAAAGCATTTAAGCATTGTGGTTCTTAAAAGCATTAGATTTACATTTGGATCTATTTTCAATTTCTCTTGAGGTTTGTAGGTGGTGTTCTTACTCAAAGGCAATGAATTACCTGACAGTGACCCGTATCATACTTTCTCCTCAAGATAAGAAACATCACATGCTCCAGTGTGTATTTTAGACAATTCATGAGAAGCTGGCAGGCACACTTGACAGACTGACTCTGGACATTACCTTACAAAAGGAAAAAGAAAAAAAAAAACACAAAAGGTGAATCCATACAATGCTTTTCAATGAACTTGAGATCCTTTAGGTCATTGCATTTATAGTTGACTGAAAGATTACACATTGGCTTTTTATTCAACTTTTAAAATGTGCCCACAGGACTGAGAGATTTTTAGAGTCACTGTAAATGGGAAGAGGAAGACAAGGGCAGCTGTACAAAAAATGTTATTGTCAGAAGGTGTCCTGCAACATCAAGAAATTCAGTGCATAAAAGGGACTTGTCTGCTGAGTTGAAGAAAGTTGTAAGAGCTTTGGATTTCTAACAGGGTTTTAGAACCATGCAGCTAAGAGCAGATAACTTTCCTATAAACATGAACTTCAGAAGATGTCTTTCAGTCCATTAGTGTCAAAAGAAAATTGGAAAAGACCAATTTCAGCAATTTTTGTGCATTAAACAATTTAAAATAATACAGGAGAAAAGGTTGTGACACAATCAGGATTACTCTATATAGTTGTGGGTTTCTAAAGACTTTATTCAATCACTCCTCTGTATGTTGCATTAGCTGCCCAGTTTGAATTAAGTAATATAGACTTACAAAAATCATGTTAAAAGATACTTTGTATGGGTTAGAAAGTCAACCACTCACAAAAATTTAAAAAATTGCAACTGAGATTCTGTTTTTAACCTTAATTTGGTCTTTCCATGTGCATATGGTCTTATTTAGATCCCCTCATGTGCTTTTTTCTGAAGCTGTCTGCATCACTTTGTATATGGAACAGGCCATGCTTATTTAGAATACAACAACTCAATAATTTTCTTCCTTTTCCCTGATAAACATATGCCTTATTTATGACACAGTATTCAAAACAGATTCAGAATACAGGAATAATTCCTACTGGAATTTTTCCATGCCCCCTTTACTATAATATACAACATTAAACTCTAATGAATACATGTTAATGGCATCCTTGTGAGATAAGGATTCATCATTCTTTCCACTGTACATGTGAGAAACAAAGGCACAGAGATAATATGCTCTATTTCAGAATTTATTTTGAGAGACATGATCTGATTTTCATATTTAAAAAGTGAGAACCACTGAACTGTAATTTAACTGCTCAGACTAGAGAAAAAAAAAAAAAAAAAAAGAGGTGATTTCACTACCAACTGTGACTGTGCCTTTTATCAACAAGGGCTGTCAGGGATGACTAGTCTCAGGAATCTGGGACAGAATTAATCCCACCTGTACATAAAGGTGGGATTCTGACCCACTGTCTGGAACTAATTTTAAATGTCCGAATCAATGGAGTTTTGGGTACTCTCTGTGTTTCCTAAATACAGCTCTTAAGTGCCATTTGAAATATCTTACACTACATGAGACCTCAGCTCATGAGTCATATTCATGGAAGACCTATACCTGCCTGCATTGGAATCTGGAATCCAGGTTGCATTCGCTAGTTCATGTCAATGTCATTAGACACTTCTGCATACACAAGGCTGAGCCCCCCACTCTCACTTGCATTTGAGAGAAGCTGTAGAGCTGTTAAGTCATCCTAAAAATTTAATGGAGTATGTCTGCAGCAGGATCCAGTTGACTGAAAATGTAGGTGTCCACTGCTGAATGATTGATGATGAAGTATCTTATTTAGTCTTCTCTTGCTGTTTTAGGAGAATACACACCCACTGCATATCCTTTGTCATAGATATTAGTCATGTGTAAGACTGTCAAACACTCTTCAGATTTTCACAGATATGCACAGAGACACATAGTTTGTCTTTACTATTTTGTACCTTCAGCATTGTGTTATCCCTTCTTTCCACTATGAGAAGCCATAGAAAATTTAATGAAATAACAAGAAAGTGCTAAGTGCTAAAAGCTGTGGTACCTGAGCCTATTCTAGGTCATAAAGAGTAAAATCAGTCTCAAATAGGGAAGTCTTGTCCTTGATCTCATTCCTAGACTCATGTAGGTTAGTATTTTCCAAGTATAGGTCTGACATGGAGCTTCTCAAGCAAAATGGCTAAAAATTGGTCATTTTAAAAATCACATGAGATATTCACAAGCAACATGTTAATTATTTGATACTGTCAGTCTTCACAATAATATATTTTTGCATCAGTTTCCAGAACTTCAGTAAGAAGGAGAATAGAGAGGAATCTGGAGGATATTTTGACAATTACATTTCAAAATGCTAAGAAATAATTATTGTGAATAAAAATTTGTTGTTGTTCTGAATAGGTAGTGGCCTAATTGGAGACCTATTTATAAGAAAATTTGCTTGGATAGAATGCTTTGGAGCTGTTCAAAATAGAACCAAGCAGTAAACAAGTGCCTGAGCAATGTAATCTGTCAGGAGCTCAACTTTTGATCTTATGATCTGGTCTTCATCTATCACTCTGTGTGTACGTTCCAGAGTCACTTCTTCATCCTGTTATGATGAAAAGACATTCTAGCACCTGAAAGACATTCTGAGATACATTATGGTCAAAGAAGGGGTGGGAAAAAAGGGGGGGGGGGAATGAATTAGGCTGCCTAAATGTACAGCTTAATTCAGTTACCAAAACTGTACTATTGGAGTTATTCCCCGCCAAAGGTCTTGTATACTCCGTAATCCCTCAAATGTCAGTAAATCCCTGCATTAGGTAACAGAATTGAACCCATGACTCCAGAAAGTTTTGGCTCCCTATCATGGATGTCTCAAAATGGCCCCTTTTTGTAAGATAGATATCAAAATGAACGTCACATGCAGTGGAGATCTGGATAACATTGTGAGTGAAAGTTATTACACCAATAAGCTTACATATTTGCTACTATACTTACTATGTTTATGAATAATAACAAACACAGGGCTTATAAGACACTTTGGATCACACATATTTATTGAAAGTCAATAAATAAAAATGCACAGAAGAAAATTACTGGTAGGACTGCTCTGAATTTTCCAAAAGCATGATGTAAGAATGCTTTAGTGTAGATCATTCAACTAGTGAATGGACAAGGAAGGTGTAGGGACAGCATGTGTCCCAGTAATGTGTCACACTGCACTATACAAACTGTTGTTATTATGTGAAATGGAGTTAAAGCACGTGAATCCTTATGAGGCATGTGTATTTATTTTTTTTATTTAACTTCCACACAACTAATCCTTGAAAGGCAATGAACTGAGAGCAAAGCAGCTGTCTTCCAACATGGTTTTACAAGTTCTGTGACCTCTTCTGCTGGAAATGTTTACTTCAACAGGAAATTAAAATCATTATAAACAAGTAAATGGATGCAGGTTATCTTCCTTATCTTGCTATTGCAATTTTAACAAGAGATTTCCAGAAGATAAACTCATCAATATTCAGGTTCAAGATACATAGAGTCTGCAGGCAAAATGCTTTATATAACAAGTTGTTCAAAATGGAAGCACATCATTAGCATTGAAAAATAGTGTAATAATATATTACTGCAAAGTAAGCTACAAGGATTACAGTTAGACACACTTTAAAATTATGAACATCATTTCTTATTTGCACCTTTAGAATTTAAATATTCATAAAACTACATGAAGTAATTGCATTAAGGAAGAAGACATCAGACTTGAGAGACATCAAGTACATATTGTATTACAATTAGTGGACATATTGTCACACAGTCCACCCCAAACATATGCTATTTAACAGTTAAATGACACTAGGTACCCACCAAAGATGTTCTATCACTCCCCACTGCAAATGGACAGAGGAGAGAAAACACAGTGGAGTGTTCATGAGTTGAGCTAAGGACCAGGAGAGATCACTCACTGATCACTGTCATGGGCAAAACAGACTCAAATGGGGGATATTAATTAAAAATATTACAAACAGAATCAGAGCAGGAGAATAAGAAGTAAAATAAATCTTAAAATAAAACAACTTCCTCCACTCCTCCTTCCTTCCCAAGTTCTGCTCTATCCCCCCTCAGCAGAACAGGGAGACAGTCACTTCATCAGAGGTTGTTTGCTGACACTACTGAGAGAGAGGAGTCCTTCTGCTGCTCTCTGTGAGGCCCCTCCCACAGGAGACAGTCGTTCAGGAACTTCAGGACCTGAAGGTTGAGTCCATCCCATGGCAAGTTTTCCATGAACTGCTGCAATGTGGGTCACTCTTCCACAGGTTGCAGTCCTTCAGGCCCAGGCTGTTCCAGCGTGAGTGCTCCACATGGTCACAAGACCTACCTGGAAAACTTGCTCCAGCATGCGTTCCTCTCTCCACAGGTCAGCACGTCCCTGCCAGGACCCTGCTCCAGTATGGACTTCCCATGGCATCACAGCCTCCTTTGGGCATCCACATGCTCCAGCATGGATCCCAGAGCTGCAGGTGGATCTCTGCACTCTTGGGATCCTCAATGGACTGCAGGGGCACAGCTGCTTCACCATGGTCTGCACCACGGGCTGCAGGGGAACCTCAGCTCTGGCTCCTACCCCTCCTTCTCTGCTGACTTTGGTTTCTGCAGAGTTGTTCACATGTTCTCATGCTGCTCTTCTCAGCCTGCAGTTTTCATCTGCACAATAACTTTTTTTCTTTTCCCCCTCTTAAATATTTTATCACAGAGGCATTACTATCATTCCTGATTGGCTCAACCTTGGCCAGCAGTGGATCTGGCCTTGAGCTGGCTGGCATTGGCTCTGCCAGACATGGGGAAAGCTTCTGGCAGCTTCTCAGAGAAGTCACCCTTGTAGCCGCCCCCTCATTACCAAAACCTGGCCACACAAACACAATAAAATGATACAACATGAAAGAAACAGGAGAAAATCTTGGCAACTAAATGTTTCTTTTGTATCCTTACTTAACACTTGTTTATACTGGTGACTGAAATTACTTAAAACCTGACACTCATAACTCAGATTTATATGCAATTACAATTTTTAACTCACATTCTGCTGCCAATACAAACTGTATATTAATTTGCACAAAATCTGTGTCCAGCATTATAGTTTGCAATTTAAAGCAATCATGAGACAACATGCTAATACTATTCACTATACATTCACTACATATTTAACAAATAGTATATTTAAGAGAATTTTGCCCTTCTCTCATAATCAAGAATTCTGGGTCTGAGAACTTAGGAATCTTCAGTTCATAATTTCCACATTTGGCTCTTCTGACAGATTCTGCACTTCCTTAGGCAACAGCATATTTTGGACAATGGATGGGAGAAGGTACATGCCACAGACTGGCCTCTAATCAGAGAGAAGACAGAGCAAAAGAATGCCTACAGGTCTGCATACTGCTGTGGCCAGCACAGAGTGCTAAACACTGCATTATAAACCTCAATGTATTTAAAAATATATGTATTTTACGTATATGTGTGCATGTGTATTTTAAACCCTAGGCATACTACATAAACTTGGCAGGAAAACTGAACAGGTTTTTACCATTATTGTTAAAGACATTGTGAAGACTTCAACAAAGAGTGAGGCAACAGAAGGAGTAATTCTACACAGTGATGGTCAATATTGCATCCAATCCTGTTCAACAATAATGATCTGGAAAATGGCCAGAGTATGCACTCAGCAAGATTGCTTATGACAGAAAACAGGGATAAGTTTTAGAAAATGTTTTCATACAATTATAGAATGGTTTGCATTGGAAGAGACTTTAAAGATTATCTAGTTACATCTCCCCTGCCCTAGACAGGAACACTTTTCACGAGACCAGGTTGCTCAGAGCCCCATCCAACCTGATCTTGAACACTTCCAGGGATGGAGCATCCACAACTTCTCTGTACAAATGTCTCACCACCATCAGAGTAAAGAATTTTTTCCCCACTATCTAACCTAAACCTGGTCTCTTTTAGTTTGAAAGCCATTTCCTCTTGTTCTGTCACTGCATATGCTTGTAAATAGTCTCTTCATATTTCCTGTACACTCCCTTCAGATACTGGAAGGTCACAATTAGGTCACCCTTAAGTCCTCTCTTTTCCAGGCTGAACAAACCCAATACTCACAGCCTTTCCTCACAGATGATGTGCTCCATCCCTCTAATCAACTTAGTAGCCCTAGCTTGGACTTGCTCCAACAGGTCTGTATTATCACCATGTTTATGTTCAGAATTTTTTTATTTTTTTTTTTTGTAGAAAAGTACCATTCTGAAGATGATAGTTCTATAAAAACTAGATTTCTCTAGCACCAGAATAAGATTTACAGTCACAGGAATTCTGATGTAGTCCAAAAAATGTGTTTGTTTTTTTTTTTTCTGAATAGTTTTCAGGAATTTTTAAAGTGTACCAAACCCTGATCACCCCAGACTATTGAACATTTAATACTTGAGACAACAGTTATATATTTTCCAAACTTGTGTGTTATATACCAGTGATTCCAGAAACGACTGGCCAGAAAGCTAGCAAAATTATTTTAGTATCTACTGCATAAATATCTATATGTTGTTCCAGTTCCTTTACAATCTTGAAATGTATAATTGAACCATCTCATATATTCTCCAAGTACTAGTGACAAATAATAATATCATAGTGCATAATTGCTACAGTTCTCTCCTCACAGAAGAACAAAGTTAAAATTTTATTATTTTTTGTTGCTCTAATTTCATTTTTATATTCTATTTTTAGACACTTCTTTAATGCATGCATTCTGAAGTTAAGAAAGGAGTGTCAAATTCAGTCTGGAAGCTAAGTGGATAAATATAGTTTTATCACAGTGTGGAAGCTTATTCTCATTGTCTCATAAATTTCTCTTCTAGTGGTATTGATGCCTTACCTTGAACATTAAATTGAGGGGATTATCCTTGCAGGCATGTTTAGTGTATATATTTACATTTCTAGAAGATAAGCGCATATTAAGTGTATTTACTTACATTTCCTGAAGAAGGGAATCACAATAGGTTATACCTTGCTACCAGAAAGTCAGAAATGGTCATCCTCAGCCTAGCCTTGCATTACTACATATATTTCATCAAAAAATCTGAATATTTAGTATATCTCAGGAAGTAATTGTTGCAATATTGCAGCAAATTCCTGCAGAAGTTCCTGGCAGTGTGACAGAAAGATGCATTCTTGACTCAGCACTAGTTAGTGAGTATACATTGAAGAAAAATACTCACTGCAGGTAAAGTGTTTCAGAGATGAAGATTTCAAGTCCCACAATGTCCATGAGAATGGGCCACAATAAATAGAATACTGCATTCAGTCCTGGGCCCCTCATGTCAAGAAAGACATTGAGGTGTTGTAGCATGTCCAGAGAAGAGCAATAAAGGCAGTGAGCACAAGTTTGATGAGGACCAGCTAAGGGAGCTGGGGTTGTTTAGCCTGGAGTAAAATAGGGCTCAGAGAGGACTGTCTTGCACTCTACAACTACCTGAAAGGAGGTTGTAGCAAGATGGGGGTCAGTCTTCCACATAACAAGAGACGAGAGGAAATGGACTCAAGTTGTACCAGGGGAGGTTTCGATTGGATATTAGGAAAAATTTCTTCACAGAAAGAATTGTCAAGCACTGTCACAGGCTTCCCAGGAAAGTGGTGGAGACATCATACCTGGAACAGTTCAAAAAATATGTGGATGTGGCACCTGGGGACATGCTTTAATGGTGGATATGGTGGTACTGGGTTAACAGTTGGAATCAATGATCTTAGATGTCTTTTTCAATCTAAAACATTCTATGATTCTACAATTACTATAACTTGTTTGGCTCAAAAGAAGCTATGATTTCTTTTGTGTTTTCTGAATGTGTCCCAAACACATTACCAATGTCAAGACACTATGAGTGCCATTGACTCCCTGGTGCTGGGGTTTCAGAGGTTTTAGGACCACCCTGTCAGGGCAGAGCCCATCAGCTGAGGTCCACCCCCGCCAGAAGCCAGGGCAGCCCCAGTCCCAGGCATTGGGGATGGGCCAAGGTTTGGCTGGGATGTGCAGCCACAGGAGGGGCTGGCTCTGCTGGGCAGGACAAGGCTGAGGGGAGCTGGAGACAAGCCCTGCTGTGGCATGTCTAGGCCAGGGGCTGCCATTTCTACAGGCTGATGTGGAGTCCTGGGCTTTGGGCAAGGTTGAAGGGAGATGTAGGGGGTTGTGTGGGGGCAATCAGGCCTGGTGGTGCCTCCAGGGCTTGACACAGATAAATTTGTGATAAACTCTAATCAGACTTTCATTTCCTCAAGGAAACACAAGTGACTTTTTTTACATTTTAAGAAGCTGTGGCTTTTTAAAAGCCAAGTTTAAGAATATTTGTTAAATGTTAAAATAGTCATTCTCCCTTCATATCCTGTTTTGTTTGTATTTTATCTTTAATTAAGAATAGTTTTAATGAAAGTACATTGATCAGTTCTTTTTAAACAGTGTTTGTACTTCTCAGTTTCAAGTTTGAGGAGAGGGGTGGTGTTGTCAGGAGGCAGAGAAAATTTCCATTGGTGACAAATTCAATGCAGCCTCTGAAACATCTTGATACACATACAAATTATCTTGTATTAAGAGTGACAAATAACATATCTTTCATTTGCTGTGTTTTCACTTGTGCCATATGTTGTGTTTTGTTGGAAGCTGCAACTCAGCAGTAGGGAGAGAGACCATGTACTCACTCACTGCTTGCAGTCACATACTGGATCAGTCCTTGGGAGTGAGTAGAGCAGCAGTCCTCTTCCGAGGGAAGGAAACAGAGGACTCAAAGTCTACACACAAATGGATATACCCACGAGCAGGAAGGAGACACACTATAAAGAGGCAGTGGCAATACACAGAATGAGCTCCAGTGCACTGCTTAGAATCATGAGTTACTCAGCAAGATGCTACAGAATGCTGTACTCAAAGCAAGAGCGAAGTAGTGAAGCAAAGTGAAAAATGAAATACCTACCTCTGAGGTGAAACAGTAAGCAGTGAGGACTTCTAATACTGCTTTCATTTTGATTTCATCTTGCCAACTTGATCTGAGCTTCTATTCCACAGAAGTCATTGCATTGTAGTTTATCCTCCAATAAAATGTAATGTCAGCAGTCCACAGCCCTTTTAGAAATTTTAGTATCATCCCTTTAAAGAAAAGGTATTACTATACACACAGCTGAATTTGACAGTCAGGATTCTTGAATAGTCAGCTATGCATCCCAAAAAGAATGCTATGGAACCTCTTGAAGGTATGATTGGTTCTGTTAAGTAGAAATCAATAAGGCAATCTTTGTTTCCACACAGAAAGCTGAGATTTTTAAGTATCCTTCGTGACTCAATGAATGATTTTATATGTATAAATTAAATCCTACATCAGTATTTTTTAAGGATATATTATTTAAATGAAAGATAATAGGACCTACGGATGAATCTGCCTGAGGTCATTACCAGATTACAAATACTTAAATTCAATATTGAAATTCTAATGGGATTTTTTCCCTTTAAATTAATTGAAAATAAAATTCAACAAAGAAAGACAGAGAGAAAGAAAAAGAAAGAGGGAATGATTTAGCAAATGTTATTATGACATGCTATCAAAACAGAATTTCTTACAGTTTCATTTTCTTGAACATATCCTTTTTTTCAAATGTGGCAGAATTGTTAGGTGATATTTCCCCTTTGCTTCACTATATTCTCTTAAAGCATTTCATAACTTTTATCAGGAAATAATCAGAAGTTGTTTCACTGATTTCCTTTTAGGTAATGGAGTAATGAAGAGATTGCAGGTTGCATAGACCTCTCAGGAACAATGTTAATAATTGTAAAAAAAGGTTAAATATCTGACAGAACAGGGACTTGCAATTAAATGTTACAGATTATGTTTAAAATAACATTTGTTCTACATCTAATTTGAGCCAAGAGACTCACTAAAAATTGCTTTCTAGATTATACTCTATTCCCAGAAAATTAAAATAAATTACTTATAATCTTTCCCTTGAGTGCTGAGAGGAACTGCTTTAAGAAGATAATTTTGTAACATCTTCTTTTCATTTTTAATTTCTAGTATTCCAGTTTGTGATGACTAGCTAGAAACACAACTTTTCTAAGTAGTGAGCAAACTCATTCATTCTATCTGTTTAGTGTATGAATATTTATCTAAGTATGAATGGGAATAAATTCCAGAGAGAGACTGACAACATTTTTTTGTCCAACCATCAATATAATCATAAATCACACTTGGACACAAAGTTCTTGACCTGGAAATTTCAAGTATATTGATGAAATGTTCAGGAGTTTTGGTTATAAACTGATATTTGGTTACCCTTGCATTATCTTGACTTTGTTTGATAGTTCAGTTGTGTCATGATTACAGTATGTGCCTTGGGTAGCTTTTGTATTTCATTAAAGGTGATAGCACTACCTAGGTTACCAAAACTATTTGCTCCATATCCTTCCCTTATGAAAGTGACTTTTGTTCTTTTACTTGTTTTCATACCTCTTCTTTTTCTTTTTCTTTCTTCAGTGGCTGATTTCCATTAACAATTTATGGGCTCGTTTGAAGTATTTTTCCCTAATTGATTATAAAATTAACCTAAAGTGAGCCATAATGCTCTGTTCTGTGAATATTTCATGGAGATGGCTGAAGACAAGATAATGATTGATATTTTAGCTACTGTGAGACTAAGACATTCATACCTTAATATGGTAAGAATTTTCTTTTTTTTTTTTTTTTGTATTGTCAACACTAACTGACTTGCATTTTTATTAAAGAAAACATCATAACATTGATAAAACTCTTCAGCATGAATTGTGTTCTGGGCTCCTTTACAGCGTAGTACTTTGCTTTGGTCAACAGACTATAATATCTATGAAAGACATTTTCTGCACTATCTGTTGGAGAATCTGGGTTAAAATTCAATAGAAGTGGGCATTTTATTTGTTTTTCTTCTTAGAAACTATGAGAATCTCCAGAGTGGTGATTTAGCTTTTTTGCCTCAAAATATGTTTCTTTAAGGGACATAGGACCATTCATTTAATGTCAGATAACTGGATAGAACACACACTATGAAACTCCACTTACAGAACCTGAGAATCTTGAACAATTCTAGTGCAAGCTCCATATTAAATCCCCTCTCATTCGATTGTGAGGTCTGCATATCCTGCATACATCCTTGCAGTCATAATGATGTGACTTACAGGGCATCCAGTCATATGCTAGCAGGTTACTGTTAAGGTGGTCCATTTTGTACTGCTTTCCTCTTTTCTTTCTTAATCTTTAAGATTCAGACTGAAAAAACAAATTTAAATGGAAACAAGCATTGAGTGAAGAACAAGTGTGTATGATAGTCTCTATAAATTCCTAAAACAACCAGAGTTCAGCCTAGATCTTTCACCTTGTCTTTGTTAAAGAGGTGATTTCTTTCTATGTGTGAAGAAATATGTAATTTCTATAAAATATCCTGCATATGTACACGAGACATTACAGCCCATTACACTGCCTTAACTATTTTTTTTTTTTTAACTTGCAAATATTTTCTTCCTAAACTGAACAAAAAGAGGTTTTGTGGAACAAAGAAATTTCTTTAAAGTAAAACTAAAATCAAAATACTGTTTCTTTTGTTATAGTGCTTACTACAGCAACTGTTGGTCACTATTAGAACAGTTACTGCAAAAATCTGTTACCACAAAAGATATGCAGAGATTATATCAGATTAGATCTTTTATCAAATTTTGATGGAACATTCAGAAAATTTCTCTTTTCTCTGAAGACATGAATAGGAAAAAAAGCACAATACTATGAAACTGTTGTTTTCAACATTGAAAATGCTGTGGGAACTTTTTTGATTTAGGGGCTTCGGTTCAGCCATGGGGCTACCTTTGAAGTACTTGGATCATCATATCAAAGGAACAGTTATGAGCTACTTAAAAATATACTTGTGTTATCATCCTTAAAGACCATCTGGACTGAAAGTGCAATTCCTGATAGAGTCAGGAAATGGCTGTCAGCAGGATCCAGCAAGCTTCTTAATTTTTGGATTGGAGAAACAAACTTTCAGATCTCCCCCTGCAACAGAGATAAAGTTTGGATGCGGTGTTAGTGCCTACTGTTGCAGTATTAAAAATATTAGGGACATAATTCTGGCTTCTGTTCTGCTGGAGTCAAGACACTACTCTAAAATTGTCCATTATTCCGTGAAGTGGTATTTTGGTTTAGGGTACAAATAATCTATCTCAAAATCATTCAGGTCTTGAGTTAATGTCTTGATTCCATATCATCAGTAAGGAAGCAGCTTGAACCTTGTAGCTAGCTCTGTCACTGGGAGATGAAGTTGTAGGCCTTGATCAAGTCAATTTTTTTCTATTTAATGAGGAAACATTGCATTAATCCCCAAAGCAGGAAATTCTTTCTAACCCTTGAGCTGACCTTTTCAACATGAGGTTTTTGAGTTAAACATATATATGTATTTATTCTCTTATTTTAAACTGACTTTTCCTCCCCACACCTCTATCCTGGCATTAACCTTCAATTCTTTTCCTCAGAGATAAAGCTGACAAAATACAATAAGAAAAAATGATATCCCACCAGGATGATGAGCTCTTTAATAACTGAGTTATAATATAAGCATCGTGACATAATACCACCCTTATGATGTCATGCAGGTGTTCAAGGAGTTCTTTTGCATCTGAGGGTAAGGCTGCCAAGTTATTAATTGCTGATGGGAAGAAGCACTGCAAAGCATCAATAAAACAGGCAGTTAAGTTTGAAGGCATATTCTGTGTCTCTATTAGCCAGCTCTCTACTATTTCTGACTCATCATGCCATTATCTTGATTCTTTTACATTGACAGCCAGGTTGTATAATTGGAAAATGAACAAGGAAAGACATATAACTTTAAATTTCTTGTTGTAAATCTAATTTTTAAGCCCATTATTAGATTATTTTATTCTTATATATATATGAGTGTATATATACATAAATATAAATATATAAAAATAATATAATTATCTTATTTGGAGAAATATTTTTTAATAGGGCAGGTCAAATGGAAATATATTTTACCGTGTTCTTTTGTCATCTTTCCTTCAAGTTAAAAATGATAATATAAATTTCACTGTGTGGATTTTGATATCTAAATCTGTGATCTGTGAGGAGGTCTTAACGTGTGTCTACCTATGGTCAATGTACTTAGTGAAGTCAAGGGCATGATTCTTCTTTTTCTAAAGCAGATATCCAAGCCAAGCTAAATGAACCATAACCTGAAAGGGCTTTTTTTCTTTTTTCTTTTCTTTAAAGGAGGTCAGGATACTGTGACTGTCATTTCTGGACATTTATTTTGTGAGCACCTAAAGTTAGATTAATGTAATCACACAATATTTGAGTAGTAAGATTACATGAATTTAAGCATACTTCTGCTTTTTTCCCAATCAATGTTCTGGAGTATTCCTTTCTAATTTTTCACTTTATTAGGTAATAGCTCTGGAATGAGATAGGGAGAAGATTAATGTACCAGAAATCAGAGTAACCAAAGCTGTACAAGACGGGGAAATACGTGTAGATTTGTCCTATGGCCCATTTAATAATAAACAAATTACTTTCAGAAAGCTAAACCTTAAACCTTAAGAAGAAGATTCTAAATGTTGGAGTTAGAAACTTGTAAAAAGACTTGTTAAAAAAAAAATATAAAAAACCCCCAAAGAGACATTCAGGAGAAAACAGATCTTTAAAGTTGTCAACACAAGCCAAAAAGTGAAAGCACTGAAGGTATATAAACATACCAGTAGAAACCTTGGACATTTCTCTCATTCAGCATGCTATCTAGTAAGAATCAGAGTTCTACGTTTTGAACACCCAAACACCCATGCAATTAATGTGATACCTCTTCCCTGACTTGAATGGAAGATTCTTCTATTGAAGAAAAAGAGTCACATAAATCTCAAAGTAGAACTTTTATTGCTACACATCTTATAAATTTCATAGAACATTGTAAATGAAGCACTGGTTAATTCTCTCTCATTGTATGGTTCTTTTCAAGGTAAGGAATAAAAGCTGTTTTAAACAGAACACAATAAACCTGAGGAAGTAGTTCAATTAAACTTTTACTTCTTCTAAATATTAAAATATGGGGTTTCCGTTTGGGTTTTTTTTGTTTTCTGGAAGAGCATTCATTATCTCCAGAGGGCTGCTATATTTGTAACCAGCCATTAGATATCGGGAAAAGGCTTCTTCTCATCATGTATTACATCATCATGAATTATTAGTCATTGCATATAAAATATTGATCTTATGATCTATAAAGTGTATGCTATGAAACTGCATATAAATAATCTTAAGAAAATACTAGCATGCTGACATTATTTTCAGCTACCTTCCTCTCTGTAATCCTTTTAACCATATATCAATCAGTCACTCTGATTAGCCATGCCAAATGTTCTAAAACAAGAAATAAGAGAATGGAAATATGAATGACCTGTCTGGTGCAACTTTACAGATCAAATGATTTTGAAATAATTCTATTAGTGATGACAGCAGCCTTTGGCAAATTGAAAAAGAAAAAAAAAAAAAAGGTGTCCTTGAAGTTGAGTTCTGCTCACACTTTGAAGAAATTTCTCTGTTCAGTTTGGTGTAATGCCCTTTACAGTAACACATAAAATAGCTACTGATGAGCTGCAGATCCTCCATTTGCTAGCAGTGCGTATTAAATTAAGACTTTAGATCAGGAATAGTAATTTTACATAAAAATGCCTACAGTAAACCTGCCAAAACTTTTGCTATGGTCTTACAATCACAGTTGCTTAGCCATAATTGGCCTATAACTTTAGCAACAAAGGAGATAATTTGCTGAATCATACAGATACTATACAATTTGCATAAAGATGAGAAAATGTTCTTTAACTTATGGAGTATTGAATAACTTTTCTAAAGACTGTTTAGTTTTTCCTAATATTAGAAAATTACTGTTTCCTTTCCTCAGGTATTACTATTGAAGAAAACATATTTTTTGCTAACTGAATAATACAGTCTTAGTTATAGAGAATTAAAATAGGAAGTCAAACTACAAAGTATGTAAACTCTGCGGTGCTTTTTTTCTAAAGTAATTATTCTATCTATATGCAAGATCAAATGAAGATTACTTTCTTCCCCAGGCTTAAGCAAACAACTCATCAAGATTCTATTTTACTTTTTATAGACAAGCACAAGAGATTAAAATAAATGAAATGTATACTTGAAAGTTGATATTTTTACAAAGGTTTGAAGATAGAACTTTGAGTCCAGGAAAGCAAGTGAATGGCTGTCATATTTTTGCATTACATGTTTAGAGGACATTTAAGAAAAGGCATATACCACTGTAAAGCAAAATATACACAGGTATTCCCCCAAAAGAACACCAAAGCAATGGAAAGGATTCCAAGGTTTATTTCAGAGATGAGGACACTAAGAACTTATACATCCTAATGACGCTGTATGGTAACACTGGGCCTCAGAGCAAAAGGCAAAGGCAAGGCTTTTGCTCGTTCCTTGACTTTATCATCTCTTCCTCCCCATCAACTCCGTCATTGGCTGCTAAGGCCCTGCAGCACATCTGTGAGCATTATCTCTCTTGTGCCCAGGGAGTAACCTTCTGTGGAATGCATGCGAGAAACATCCTAAAACTCTGGGAAAGTTGCCTCGTTCCAGGCAGCAAAGCTTCCTTAGCAAAATATAACTGTCTCCTCAGTAGCAATATCATCTGGAAAAGAGCTATTTACCCTTAAAACCAATGAAAACAGATACTTGCAGCACAGGGAGAACAACAGAAGGACAAAATTAAAATGAAACTTATCCTTATTCCTAATTGGTGAGATATTCATATAAGTAGAATATCTGTATTCTGCTTCTTGCAATCTTTAAGATGCCTTGTACTCATGTAATGCAAAAATGTACATAAACAAGCATGTATTTCCTTCACTATCATAAGAAGAAAAGTTTAAATATAGCCTTTCTATTAATATAATGCCTTTTCTTTTTTTTTTTTTTTTTAACTATTCTTGCAAGATAACTTTGAATGGATGGAATATTCTTTTAAAAATAAGAGATAGAAACCACTAAAATGTAGAAAGAATTTGCTCATGCCATCCTTCCCTTTATTAATAGCATTTTTTGTTATACGTTGCTTCTCTATTAAAAGAGATATTGTACACATAAGTGAGCCTCTAGACTTACTTTGGTCCTGGAATTCACCAATAGCAAGATTTAATTTGTCTTTGACCTTGAAGTTGCAATGATGTATTCTCAATGCTGCATGTGATTTACAGCATAGCACTTAGACAAGACCTGCAGATCACACATCACCTCTGGAAGTCATTTTTCTTGTATTTAATTTTAAAAGAAACTAAAAAATAAGTTGCTAAAACTCAATCCAACAGCTCTTCCACCTACTTCTGAACATTTCTTCTAAATAACAACCCAAAAGTCTGCTTGCAATAAGATATTTTAAAAAGGGGGAAAC
The DNA here is from genome assembly GCA_035047865.1 of Dendrocincla tyrannina. Classification (NCBI taxonomy): domain Eukaryota; kingdom Metazoa; phylum Chordata; class Aves; order Passeriformes; family Dendrocolaptidae; genus Dendrocincla; species Dendrocincla tyrannina. Next base: position 71,596,099 of record JAWWMP010000001.1, read on the forward strand.
AGATTTAGACAGTAGTTTAGAAAATATCTAAATTGTTTGCTTAACATGAAAATGGAATTTTGAACTTTTGAAATCCATTACAACCACTAATACTCCATCTAGGAGGTACCTGAAGTATCTCCCTACTTTAATTTTTTTTTTATTATCCCATGATTCTAAAGAAAACAGAGAGCTTTTGCCTATACAACCATTCTCACAACCTGAATAATCGGAAAGCATATGCAAGTCGGTAGGATACTCTACTCTCATTAACTGAAAGGTATTTATCAAAAACACCACACAAGTAGGTAGAATACGTAAGCATATATGTATAATTCTAGACTACTAACATTCACTCTTAAAAGGTGAATTCCTCTATGACTATAAAAGTCCTTTGTGTTTTAACTGCACAAACAGACATTAATTTTATCAGCAGATAATGACTATACTGCTTATCATGAAAGTCAAAAGGAGTCAACTCTTCTGGAAGTTTCAAGCTTCTGAAGCTTAGCAATGCAGAATTAAGCTATCTGGTAGCAAAGACAGGTCAGTATGATCAAATAAGGATACACTGAAAATCATTGTTTTCATTATATCTCATTGTTTATATGGTCATCAAGTGTTTCCAAAGTGAGGATTAAACAGGTTTTTATTTTGGCTAATTAGAAATACAATTTGTTTGAATTCCAGTTTATTTTTCACAGATGTTGGATGTTGGCAATTTTATCTTTGAGGAAAACTTAGAGAAAGTTATTTGGCTATTGTCTGCCAGGAAATAGTGAGACTGTGCTGCCCTTAAAGGCATGAGGGACAAGGATGAGAAACAGCAACTCAGTGAGGAGAAGTCCCCCAATACCGCATTAGGAGGGCAGGGCTGAGCTGAGGACAATGACTGAGGTGAGTTCAATGCCTGAGCAAGGCAAGTGTTCACTGAAAAGGAAGGTCAAGACAGGAAATCAAGTCAACAAGGTGAATTTATGGTTAACAAAAAAACAGAGCACAGCACAACATACCTATAACATATCCTTAGTCAAAGACTGAGCCTAAATGTGATTCACAGACCAATAGGAATGACGTACATGGATGGAGGCCCTGGGAAGGCATCTGACTGCTCATCATCTGACAGCTGGATTAAAAATTGGGTTAAAAACTGTCTGGATGGCTGGGCCCAGAGAGTGGTGGTGAAGGGTAGTTGGTAGCTGGGTGGTTCAGTTGGTGGCTGGACACTATCAGTGTTCCCAGTGCTCAATTCTGGAGCCTGTCCTGTCTAATATCTTTATTGAGGATCTGGACAAGGGGATCAAGTGTACCTTCAGTAAGGTCATAGATCATACTAAGCTTGGCCAGAGTGTTAACCTGCTGAATGCACTGCAGAGAGATCTGGACAGGCTGGATCAATTGAGTTAAGGCTCACAGTATGAGGTTTAATAAGGTGGAGTGCCAGGTCCTGCACTTGGGTCACAGAAACCTCATGCAACTTCACAGGCTGGAGGAAGAGTGGCTGGAAAGCAGCCCAGTGGAAAAGGACCTGAGGGCCAGCTCCTACTGATCATGAGTCAGCACTGTGTCCAGGTCACCAAAAATGCCAATGGCACCCTGGTTTGTATCAAAAATACAGAGGACTAGGGGAGTGATTGTTCCTCTGTACTAAGCACATGTGAGGCTGCTGAGTACAGTGACTGCAGAATCACAGAATTCCAGAATCAGAGAATATGCTGAGTTGGAAGGGACCCACAAGGATCATCAAGTCCAAATCCTGGCACTGCACAGGACCATCTCCAAGAATCACACCAAGTGCCTGAGAGCATTATCCAAAAGCTTCTTGAAATCTGGTAGGCTTGGTACCCTGACTGTTTCTCTAGGGAGCCTGTTTCAATACCCAACAACCCTTTTTCTAATATCCAGCATGAATCTCCTGTGATACATTCCCTCAGTCACTCAGATCATCACAGAGAAAAGATTGATACCTGTCCTCCTTTTTCTCTCATGAGGAAGTTGTAGATTGCAATGAGGTCTCCTCTGAGTCCTCTTCTCCAGGCTGAACAGACTAAGTGTCCTCAGCCACTCCTCACATGGCTTCACCTCAAGGCCCTTCACCAGCTTTGTTGCCCTCCTAATTTGTCCAGGTCTCTCTGGAGGCCCTCTCTGCCCTCGAGGGAATCAACAGCTCCTCTGAGTTTTGTGTCATCTGCAAACTTGATTAGTATCCCTTCCAGTCCTGCATCCACTTCTGGACCCCTCAATTCAGGAAGGACATTAAAATGCTGGAGAATGTCCAGAGAAGGGCAACAAATCTGAGGTTGGAGCACAGGTCTTATAAGAGTGGCGGAAGAAGCTGGGATGCTTTAGCCTGGAGAAGATACCTTATCACTCTCTTCAGCTACCTGAAAAAAGGTTGTAACCAGGTGGGGGCTGGCCTCTTCTCCCAGGCAACTAGCTACAGGAAAAGAGGACATAGTCTCAGGCTATACCAGGGTAAGTTTGCATTAGATATTAGATATTTCATAGGAAAGGTGAAGAAGGTTAAATGTGGGAATGCACTGCCTAGGGAGCTGGTGCAGTCACCATCCCTGGAGTTGTTTAGGAATAGACTGGACATGGCTCTTACTGCCATGGTCTGCTTGACATGGTGGTGTTCAAAGGCTGGCCTTGAACATCTCAGAGATCTTTTCCAACCTAATTTATTATGTGATTCCTTAGACTATCCTTGCACTCACTTTAGTATGTACATGTTCAAGCAAGGAACTGAAAGGAGCCTAGAGAGCAGGAATAGTCTTTGAAAATTAATAGTTTTTTGCATGTTAGCCTTTTTTCAAATCCTAGAAAAAATCTTCTATTAAAAATATCAATTATATGTTTGGGGTTTTTTTGTTTGCTTTCATTTACCATTCTCAAGTTCTTGACACAGAGCTGTGTTAACTATGAGAGGGTAATTGTCCTTGCCTTTTCTGTGGTTTTGGTAGGCATAACCCATATAATTCTCTTTCCATGGAATACATTCACAATTATATCCTTTAAGGCTCTCAGTATAAAAGGTAGAGTATGCTTCTGTGTCAATGTGAACCTTCACTCAAGTGGAATGGAAATCGTTCAAATGAACATGAAATCAGCTTTTGTGGTCCTCACTGCTTGGATTAGGATCCCCATTATTTTTTCCAGAACAGAATCCAATACTTTTTAAACTAGCAGACAAAAATGAAAATGGTAGGTTTACTCTTTTATGGGTTTCAACAGCTGATGTTACTTTTAATATAAGCCTCAATAAAAATAAAAAAATAAATAATAATAATTGAAAAAAACAAACAAACAAAAAAAAAGACAATGGAATTTTGTTTAGCTTCAAAGGTTTTGGGTAGCCTGTGGAAATTTTCCAGTATACACAGTAAAATATATGGTTCAGAAAAATGGCTTGTAATTTCATTCTGCAAATGTGTACTTGAATTACTTTAAAATCTGTGGGTTTTTTGTTCCCAGAAAGGTAAAATGAACCAGGCCTTCATTATAGACTTGCAGGGCTCCTACCAGGCATATTATACAAAATGAGATGGGAAAAACATCGAGTCTGAGAAGATATGCAAAAGTAAAGACAAAAAATGAGATCATGTGACAAATTTAATATGGAGATATTAGAAAATATTAATACACACTTTGAAGAACAGTCAAAAAGAATATGTAGTTTACACAATATATTAAGTATAAAGGTTTATTACTCAGGACAAGGGGTAACAAAACACAAAATGGTTGAATTGTGTGACATGAATTCCACCAGCCTCTATATAAGAAAGTTTAGGCTTAAAACAAAACAAAACAAAACAAACAAACAAAAAAAAAACAACAAAAAAAACCTAACTTCCACAAAAAACTGACATTGATTTATATGTGTTTAATGAGTAAAGGAAAGAAATTAACATCCACACCAGCAGAATCAGTGAAATATAGCAGACGAAAATAAAGAATATGCTTTGGTCCGGAAACCATTCCCATCCCTTTTACCTTCCATTTGCTGATATTATTAGTTTTGTTCCAGATCACAAATTTCTCTTTGTGCTCTGGGCCAACAAGCCTCTCACTCAAATAGAAACCAAGTATATCAGAAATAAAACCTGTCAATCTTTGGGATATTGTTTCTTTCTCTTACTAAAATAAAATTGGGCTTTCAGACTGAAATGAAATCTGTTGAACCAATTCCTGTTGTGTGCATTATCAAGAAAATTATGCTTCCAAAGTCCAAACTGGACTCTGATTTCTTTGAAAATCTGATTTCCAGGAAATAAAAATTATTCTTAAATTCTCACAGAAAGTCACAAGAAGAAACAGCAAAGACTCTGAAATTAAGTACCTTAAAATATGAGAAATACATAAGCAAGTCAAATGATAAACATGCCAAAAAAAGTGAAACAGGCCAAGTCTGGCCAGGAATCAAAATGTAGAAAGATTTTTAATTCTTTTATTATTATTATTTTCATTTATAATAGAATCACAGAATCACAGGATGGGTAAGATTGGAAGAGATCAGAGTGGGTCATCTGGCTCAACTTCATTTCTCAAGCAGGGTCATCCTAGAGCACATTGCATAGGATTGTGTCCATACAGTTCTTGAATAATTCCAGTGAGGGACATTTCACAGCCTCTCTGAGCAACCAGTTCCAGTGCTTGGTCAACTGCACAGTAAATAAGCTCTTCATACTTTTCTGGAACTTTCTGTGCATGAGTTTGTACCCACTGCCTCTTGACCAATTGCTTGGCACCACCAAGAAAAGCATAGATCCAACCTCTTGACATTCTCCTTTCAGATACTAATACATCGGTGAGGTCCCCTCACATTCATCTCTTCTCAAGGCTGAACAGGCCCAGCTCTTTCAGACTTTCCTCATAAGAAAGATGTTCCAGTCCCGTAATCACCTTTGTTGTCCTCTGCTGGATCTGCTCAAGGAAGTCCATGCTTCTGTTGTACTGAGGAGTCCAGAAATGGACATAGGACTCCACATGAGACCTCACCAGGGCTGAGTAGAGTGGCAGGATCACCTCCCTTGGCCTCTTGGCAATGCAAAAACTTAAATCAAATACATTCTTTTTTTTTTTTTTTTTTCTGTCTCATAACTTTTTTTCCCCTCTATTTCATATTATTTTTACATAATTCTGAAAATATGTTAATCAGAAGTGTCCTTTTTTTTCTGCCTACATAACTTGAAAATAATCAGCATAATTAGTAGATTTGTTCAAAAGGTTCGATATAAAAAAGGCTTATACTATTAATTTCAGACTTAAATATGCACATGCAGGAAATAATTAGACCCACTACATATAGGAATAAGTCCCTTTGTGTATGAGAACTATTACTAAAATCTACCACTTAGACATATTTCCAAAACACTGTGTTAACTGCACCACCCTAAAAGAGAAAAAGAAACACCTCCTGAAATCCATAAAAAATATTAAAAATGGTCTTATTGCTAAAGCTACTGAAGTCATGTTTAATGTACACCCAATTTTGTTGTTGTTACTATTATTATTATATTTGTAAGTCTTGTAATTCATATTTATTAGAAAATATACAGCAAAAAGCATAAATATGGATGTAGTATGTGATGATGTGTGCTATTCAGACATTTATTTTATTTTGATGACCTTAGAAAATCATCTGAAGAATGTATACTGATCTTCAGGATAATATGTTCCACTGTGTATTATTGTTAACATACATATTTCATAAATACAATTTATGTTGAGAAGAATGATGTCTTTATTTACATTTCCAGTCTCCTGCAGAGTGTGATTGTCCTGTCAGCCTTTTCTTCTCTGAATATTTTATGAAGGTTTATTTTTTACAATGGATTTCCTTTCTCCATTTTGAAATTGATTTAGAAAATTTAAATGGTGCCTGAATCATTGAAAACAAGGCTAAGTAGCTAATTTCAATTTACAAAAATAATTACAAGAATTTCAGACATGTTCAATATCTGTTTCGAAACATCCCTGAAATTCCATCAAGAATTGGGCAGTTCTAAAAAGGTATAATATTAATAAGAATTTTCAAATGCCAAATTTTAAACATTTTTAATTCCAATGTGAAATGTGAAATCCATTTACATAGTCAGGAATACAATAATGAATCTTTATCCATATGTGTCTATTTCAAATAATCTCTATGTACCCAGCACTACTGAAAGCATGTCAGTATAACCATCCTTTAAATAGTGATATATATTAGATAAACTGGAAGGTAAAAAGTAATCCATAATTAATAACTGTAGCTATTAGACACCCCAAATATTCATAAAGTCCATTGAGATAAGTAATTTATGAAAGCATTGGTCAATCTAAACTTTTATTAATTTTGTAACTCTCTAGATACCAGCAAAATGGAATTAATCTTCATAACAACTTTTAACCATTAAAATTTCTGCACTGTGACAGATGTCTAAGCTGTAAAAGGTGGTAGACCTATAGCCTATGAAGATTGTTCCTTACTGCCCATGTGGGTTCAGTGCGATGGCTTCAGGAGCTAGAGGGTGGGTACATCATGAAACTGTATTCCACTTGCATATGGGCATACGTTGTGGGGGCACACAGAGTCACAGGAAGAGGGAGAGGAAGAGGAGAAAGAGGTGAAAGGGCAGAGTAGGGCAAAGAAGGGCAGGGCAGGGTGGGACGGGGCTGGGCGGAGAGGGGAAGGGAAGGGAAAACAAAGGGAAGAGTAAAAGTGGGGAAAGTGAGTGAAGCAAAAAAAAAGAAAGGGGAAAATGAAGAAAAAGAAAAGGAAGGTGGGAGGAAAGGGGTGGGAAAGAGAAAACTGGTGACAGGAAAAAAAGAGAAAAATAATGACAGAAAAAAAAAGAGAACAGAGAAAAATGAAGGGATGAGGTGGGAAGAAAGAAAAAAAAAAGAGGAACAGCTCTGTGATCTCTGTAATGTATCTGGAACATGGCTGAAACCATGCAGAGATTGTAGACATATCTTTAAACAGCTCTCTTCTATACTTTCCTTTCAACTCTTTTTACCCAGCAAATCAGGACTCAATAACAAACCTGAGTCAAGATTTGCAATTGCTTCATTAATGAATAAACAAGTTATGCAGTAGACTACATTAAAAACTAAAGACTTGATTTGGCTATGACTTTGTATCTCTTCCTTTTTCATATAGTTCTCTTCATTAACCTCAAAAAGCTTGTTCTGCTTTGTTTTTCACTCTCTCTTGAAAATAATAATTCTGAGTCTACCAAAAAAAAAAAAATAGAAAAAAAATAAAGAAAAAAGAATAAAAAGAAAATCTAAAAAGCAGTAAATCAATACATTGGCTGCTCTTGCCATTCTGATAGTCCGTAACATCACATTTTAGTTCTATGAAGCTATCTCTCTTATTTTTTTAAATAAACCTCTGAGTTCCTAATATTTTGTTTGAAGAATTTCCTTATTTTCACACATTAGTCAATCTACTTCTATTTTTAAGGTTGAAATACATACTGAAAGAAATAATTACTTAATAAAACAAAAGCTTTTGGCAGCTGGTTGTCTCTAGAGTTAAATAATTTATTTTTTTTTTTTACTACTTTAGCCCTTATCTGAAGTACTTAATTTATACTCCATATATTACTTATTTTTAATAAACCAAAATTATATATAAAATAAAAATATGTAAATAATTCCTAGTGCCATCAAATCAGAAACAGAACCCTATGAACGATTTAATTATTTATACCAGTTCAAGGCAGATGTTACTTCCTGTTACCGTGGTTTGTGCAAAATTGCAAATCATGCTAAAACTAGACTTAAGAAAAATCTACCATAAAAATAGAGTTTAGCATTTCATGAACAGGTATGGCTGCCTGGCATTTTCTACTACAAGTCCTTTGTAAAAATGATGAGAGCTTTTGGGCTATATTTTTACTATTTGTTTTTCTTAGTGTTCAAATAGAAACTGTTCAGTTACCTTTGCTTCCTGGAATGCCTTTGTATTCTTGCTAAGAAAATCTTATAAGCAACTACCTCAAATGACTAATGAATGAATTCGATGCCTTCAAGTGGAGCGATATGGGCAGAGAGGTGCGAGACACCTTTTCTTCTGGTAATAAGAATATAGTTATTTAAAACTTCCAGGTAATTCTCTGAGAACTTTCTGTTCTCTCTCTTCTTTAGTTTATTCTGATCAAACTGTAAAAGTACAGCCATATTGTTGAGGGAAAAAAAAAAGGAAAAAATAGTAGTGGATCCCATTTTTTTATTCTTTTTTCCTTCATTATTTTTCATACTTCCTGGCATTGTTTAGGTTCACATCAACCAGTGATTTCTGAGATTGTGCCTAGACACAATCAGGGGGTCAAAGTCACCCAAAACTGCTCTCACTGGGCAATATGGTTGCCCAATTTAGGTAGTAATTTAGGCCTAATTCATCATGCTTAATCTTTTGACATTATTTCAGGAAGTTTTGTTTTCAAAACCTCCCTGAGGTCATGTCCCAGATAGCTCTTAATACACTTCATTTGGTGTGTTGTAACACAGCCCTCACAATTTCTCAATACTTGGATCTGAAAATTGTAAAGGTTGTGAAAGGGCCACTTGTTACCAGATGGGGCTCAGGTGCTGTCCATAGCCATGTGCTGTACAGTGTTAAAATAGTTAGAGCCAGACTGCAGTGTCTATTATGTCTCTGTAATAGGCACAGGCTAAGCAGCTGTCATGAAGTTAAGCAAAACTTCACTGATGCTTTTCCTCTAGCCAAAAATCAGTTTGATAGAATGTTCGTCTTCTTACTACTAAGCAAGCTGCAAAGTGTAGGTGGAAAGGAGAAAAAGACAAAGTCAAATGAGAGGGACCAAGAAGCAGAGAGATGCTGACAGTGTTAAAATAGGAGTAAAAGGAGCAGAAGGGCAGAAACAGCAGAATAAAAAAGGGAACCACAGGGGAAGCCTGCTAGAGCTGCTCTTTGAACAGATAAAATATTGTGAACTGCTAAATACACTGAAAATTTCAACTGTAGGCATGTAAAGTGGGATCACACAGAGTTAACCAATATTTGAATATTCTGGTATTAAGCTCCTTGTATCTCAGATGGGTATAATAATGATATCCTTCTTCTAAGTGACGTGTCTGCAAAATAATGTTTGTCAGCTACTCCGATATCACAGTGATGTGTACAACACAGAAATACCCAGAAGTTAACAATTTTGAATTCATGTTCAGTTGAATGATGCCCTGTACTTAAGATACAGATGATGTATTGAATAATGAAGTTAAAAAATTAATTGCCTAGCTAGCTAGCTATTTTTTTGCATAGTGTGTCCTTTAGTCAGAATTATCTCAAGGAAAAAAAAAATAATGAGTTGTATAATTACAGTTTGTATCATGAAACATATGTCAGTCAGCTGAAATCAAAGGTGTATAGGAAATTTTAAACTGATGGTAGTTTGAGTATTCGTCTTTAACCTTTTAAAGGTCTGCTTTCAGTATATTGTTCCGAACTACACAGAAAAATATTTTTTCTCTTTTATATTTATATTTTTTTATATGTAAGAAGTATCTGCTCTCCTGACCAAATCTGGGGGATGACATGACTGACATTAGTTGATCATATTACCGTGCAATACCCACCCCTATGGAACACGTCATGAATCATTTTTTAGTTCACTTGATAGTCCAGGTGCTCAGAAACTGCAAAGAAACAATTTCTACTCTCTACAACCCTTAGAAGAAGGGACACATAGGGCTTATATAGATCTAAAAACCACAACTGCAGATTTCACAGTGATGCAGAGAAAGAATGATTCTTTTGAAAATGTTATTCAAGAAAGCAAGCTACTTATTTTGGGTTCACTTCCAGTGATTAAAGTTTGTGCTAAACAGTATCCTTTCTATTAGTGTGCCTATTTGCATACCTAATTCCTTCTTTTTGGTTGTAAAAGTGAAAAAAAAATAAAGGACTCAGTGAAAAAAAAAAATACATGCAACAGTATACAGGACTAAAAAGAAATACAAATTCATTTGTAAGCTCATGACAGTAAAGTCTGTACGTTTTTATGTTTGCTCAACATTGAATACAATAGAACCACAATCCTTGTTGTGCTCTTGAGGAAAACATCGATATCATTACTATAAAATTGTTGACGTTTCATTACATTCCCACATTTTGTTGCAGTTCCTGTTCAAGTTACAAGAATGATCAGAACTCAACACATAAAAGAATTATTTGATCAGTTTTCCAGTCACAGCCTTTAAATTCTCTTTAGCTCCATGGCACAATGAATTCCACAACTTTATAATTATTTTGAGATTTGTGAATGACTTGTGAGGCTTTCAAGGTTTGTGCTGTCTCTATACTCTATTTACCATTTAGAGGAATAGTGAGGCTGAACTTAACCATTCATCCCTGACATTTGTCAAAATAATCTTTACAGATATGGTGCCTCACATTGCAGACAGACAAGAAGTTATAATAAAAGAAGTTAATTATTCTTTCTCAGCATCCATCATGACATAGCACTGTGTTGAACAGTCAGTGAAAATGATGTGTTGGGGAATTTTCAGATAGGAAATCGGGGGAGGGTGTAACAGACTGTTTCTTCGTGAAAGAAGTGCTTTGTCCAGCATGCTAAAAATGAGCTACTTGTTGGTGTGCAGAGCTGGAACAAGTCCAGAGTCTTCAGATCTCACATTTTCTTAGCTTTTCTTTGTCTCAGACACTGATCAGCATTTCTAACTGGTGCAAATATATCTGACATTCCTCTTGCTTCAAAAAGAACAATAAGGAAAATATTATTAAGGAAGAATAACATTTTGAAACTCCTTTGTACAGAACAGGAGTCTCTTCACCCCAGTCTAATAGAGACGCTAAACCAGAATCAATATGTTTTTGTCTGATTTTAGGGGATAGTCTAACATTAAAATTAAGGTTTACAGATAATACCCATTACTTATAAGGAATTTTCAGTTGGGTTTTTTTGTTTTGTTTTGGTTTTTTTTGTTTGCTTGTTTGTTTGTTTTTTTGTTACAAACACACTACTTAAATATTTGCTATGGCACTTTTTTTTATTTCTGACAGGTTTGTGGGGGGTTTTATCCCCTTTCCTTTGGTGTTGAGAGTTTCAGAAGCACTTTGAATTCCAATACTTTTTATTACTTTTGTTATTATTTTAAATGCATTACTGGGAAAAGGGTACTCATATTTATTCATTAATACAAGTGGACAAGGAACAGATTTTTAATCAAATAAAATGTTGAAGATTAAAAAAAAAACAATTTACTGTATCAACTCAAAAGTTGAAAATTTTACGAAAAGTCAAATTAGGCTTTTGCTGATTAAAGTGTTCTGTTCCTGTACCTACAATGTCCTATTTTTAAAATACAATTTCCAATGGAAAAACTAATCAAAGGTGACCTTTCCTTATTAAAAAGCTTTGATTTTCACAAAAAAGTGCATTCCTTTTATCATCATTATTATTATTACTAACATATTTTCTAACAGTCCCAATAGTCTCCCTTTGATTTCCAGAAAAAATCATTCATGTAATTCTAAACATTAATATACACATTCTTGAAAAATCATCAAGTAAATATGTGCTTAATGAAAAAGGTATTTACAATTTGACTTTACTTCTGCCTTATTTCTCCAGGTTTTTGTTATGTCCTCAACAAGAAAACAAGCAAACAAAACCAAAACAAAACCAACTAAAAAACCGAAAAAATAATCATACAGAAAAGCAAAAACACAAGCAACAAACCAACAAAAAAAACCCCAACAGAACACCTATGTTCTGAGCTTACGAAAAAGGAATGGACAATTAATGAAATCTTATGTTAAACCCCATAAGGTATTTCTGTAAATACATTGCAAGATAAAATGCCTATAAACCCACAAAGCTTTCCTACAATTACTTCAGACATTGGAAATAAACATAGCACATTGATGGTTATATTTCTAAGAGTTAATGCTGGCTTAATTCCTCTGTCATTTGTACCAGTGGATGTTTCATGGTTAGATCAGTGTATCATTCTCAGTGCAATCCTTATTCAACTGAGACCCTTAAATGTGCCTTGAATATTCTTAACACATTAAACAATCAATTTTATATAACATGAAGTGTAATGTACATTTTGGGAGTTAAAATTCCCTAGCTCTTCTGAAAACATCACAAATTACATTTTTTGTTAATCTATCCACTATTTCTTATAATACAGATTATCATGTCAGAAAACACCAAATAAGGTCTGGAATCTGATATAAAAATCTCCACTAGATATCTAAAATCTCATGTGCTGAGTCATGAACTGAAAAAACTCTCTAAAATAAAATCTTTAATTTTACATGCTGTTACATTGTGACAGACACTGTATAGTCTCACACCTAGGATAAATTGTATCTATGTGAGTTCAAACAATGAAGTGTGTATATTTCCTTTTATATAGGTATTTGCCTTTTGTGAAAAGGGGACCCATCTAACTGATCAACACTACACCTCAGTCAGGTTTCTTTTTCCTTGTGTAGCTTTTTATTCTAAATTATCCACAAATGTGAAATGGAAAAAAAATTGAACATGGAATCTGACCAAGGCCAGTGTACTGTTTCAACAGTATTAGCATTGGTAGGCATTCAAATTTTAGAGAGCTAAATTAGTTTGTTTTCACATTATAGAAGACATTACTTTATCCTGGGACTTTTGACACAACTTCTCTTGATAGCACCAGGAAAATAAAATCTCCAGAATATGATCTTTGTCTTAACATTTGGCTGAATAGCACCTATATATTAGACATGAAAAACCCATCTTAATTGTCTCTTTTTTTTTTTTCCACCAAAGAAAAATGTTGTGATATAATCCCCTGAAATCTTTTTTGTATTTGAGCTGTGCAACCAATAACCTGAAAACGATGATTTGTCCCAGTCATTAACTACAAAAAAGGATATGGAACAATAGATATCTACAGAAAACAACCATTCCAAAAAAATGGGTTTTGGATCCAATACATGGGTCCATAGCAGACTTGTGAACAGTACCACAAGCATAAAGGATGCAGCCAGATTTCAGAGCCCTACTGCTTGACAGAAGAAAGTAAAAAAGAATGAGCTAAACCTACATATGCAGGTAGCACAGTAAAAGGCCTTAATTTTTCTCTTACTTAATTGCAAACCAAATCCAATGAGTAACACAGTAGATAATAATCAGGTTAATATTTTCAAGGAGAAATATCATTGTTTAAAATATTGATGTACAGGTTAATAGCCCACACACCAACTAAGACTTTGTATAAGTTTCACAATAGTCACCTTTGTACTGACCTTGGTGAGCAGAGGGTAGATCTATGTGGCAAAATGCACTGACTGAGTTTTGGCTTTTTTACGTGACTGATACAGATTAGACAATGAATCCATAAGCACATGTATGAAGAGGATCACAATGTAATGTTTGATTGTTAGAATGCACCACAGCATATCGGATCATTTGCTGAAAAAATGTGTGTCCATGTGAGGTCTTTTCAAATAAGCACCTGATGATGATATCTTTTTTTTTCTGCACTGTGAAAAAATGAAAAGAACAAAACTAAAATAAGAAAATAAAACCAAAACAAACAAACAAAAAAAACCAAACCAAATTCATAAAAGTATGAAGAATAGAATAATAAAAAGATAATGACAAAGATGATGTGTATATATTTGTTTATTTAGAATAACTTTCTTTTTTAAATAGAAATCTTAATCATTATCATATTTGCACTGTTTATGATATAATGCTTATGGTCATTCTTCAGCAAGCAACATCAGAAGATAAACCAAGATAAATTTAAGAACTAATTTGTGATTGAAAGCACTATTTTTTTTTCTGAGGAAAAAAAAAAAAAAGGACCAGTTGATTAGAGGATAATGTAAAGAAATAGGAAATCCTTTTTTGCTTCAGTAAACATAAATCAAAACTGCATCTTCTGGGCAGTCTTGTATTTGTCTCTATCCAGAGGGACTGGGTGTCTGTAGAAATAGAAGTGCCGTCACAATTTTGTGAGTGTGTGTATGTAGGAGAATTTCTGAGATATCAAAAAGCCTTCTTCTATGTGTTCCCAGTGACCAAAGTAGGCTAGAACAGGCAGGTGAGGTTAACTCCTTGAAGAATCAGATAACACTGATCATAACAGTGCTACAGTCTAAAACAGCATAGAGAAAAAGGAAATAGAAATTACCATATCAGTCAGTGGTCTGGTTTTGCTCTGTTGTTGACAATAATTTGAACTTTTTGGTGGTATACTGCCAAATTTATTTATTACACTGCAATACTGTTTGGTTTTGGTTTTGTTTGTTTGTTTGTTTTTTGTTTTTTTGTTTCATTCATAAAGAGATCTTAGTACAGGCAGTAATTTGCTTTAAAAAAAACAAACCAAACCAAACCAAAAAGTTTTTCATGTAGTGATAAAATGAACTGTCTAAAATGATTAGTGAGTGGAATGGTTTATATACTTGAAGCAATCAGAAGTAGTTTGACATCTATTTAGAACTCTGATAAAGAAGGGAAAGGGATAAAAGTTGAACATTTGAAGGGATGACCTAAGATCAGCTGCCCTTTGAAATTTGACTTTTGGTGTGCTTAATGCGTAATACTCTTACTGACATGCTTATAAACTTCCATATTTAAAGGTCACAACTGATACACGGTGTCTTACTTAGAGGCTTAAAAATTAGCCATAGTACCATTTTTATCCAGTTAAAACAGACCCTTCACTGCATCCACAATCAAAATTCCAATCATTCCCTTGCCAAATTAGTTTTATTATAGTGGCATGTCATACTGGCACAATATGTTCCGAACATCAGATTCAATTTCATTTCTATAATCTGAACCTTTAAGTAATTGTAGTCAAGTATTTTTCACATCTGAAATCCAGTGAAATGGAAAAAAAACTCAATTTGAGAGTATAGAAGACAGGAAATAGCTAATATGACCAAAAATAATATGTTCTATTTGAAGTACAATCTAGTCTACTTCTGAAGCCCATTGAAACTTTTCTGCTATATAAACATGAGTTTTATGAGTTCGGCATCACAATCTGCAAGATTTCTTCTCCCTCAGTTATTCTGTTCTCTCCCACTCAGCACTGCAGATTTTTATTTTTTTTTTCCCCCAAGGAGCTGCTCTGACTAAGGAATCAAAATTTACTGGTCACATTTACAGAACTCTTCATTTTGCAGGAACTCTCTCTGAAAAACTTTTCCACTCCAATTAAGTGCCTAACCAGAAGCTACTGAATGTTCTTTGGAAAAATCTCTCTCATTGGTTCTAGAGACTAGCTTTTCAAGCTGAACGTAGTTATTTTTGAAGACCCTGTTCAATTCATCTATATTTGCCTGCTTTCTGCTTAGGGGCAGCAGGCAAAGCATGATAGCATAGCATTATGCTTAATATGCCGTTTTCATGCTGTGAACAAAGAGGTAGATGACATCAGAATTCTCCAAGTTCTGTAAATTGCAATACATATTCATACTTAGCAGTTAGTTAAACTACATGGATTAAATGTGTATAATATTTCTTTCATAGAAAAGACTGGAGTTTTGCCAAATACATATATAAAAATATCTTTAAATAGATACCTACACACACACATTTTAAAAATCTTTTAAATTAAATAACCAGAAAGTTAATAGGTAAATCACTATGAAATAATTCAGTTTGGCCAATGAAAACATACATATTCAGATATCTATTTCAAAATTGCAATTTATGTAGGTTATACTAGTAATCCTGTTAATTCCATATTACTGATATTTGAAGACAGAAAACAGCATTAGTCAGGAAACAAAAATCATGGTTTATTGAAATGTGCACCATATGACGTGTAGGTGTGTCTACAGAGCTGACTAAGAGTTACAGAATAGAAAAAAAAAATAATCAATTTAGCCTCTTAAAATCAAAGGCGAGTAAAGGTATGCATCATGGTCTAATTATTTTTTATTTTTTTTTAACTAGTAATTTACTGATTTACTAAATTACTGACATAGAACATTTTTTTTTTGTTAGAACTTTATTTTTTTTGTTAGAACTTGTTAGGAAAACCTTATATTTTGATATGACTTGTGAAATCACAGGAACCACATATTTGTTCTCTGCATAATTTTGGATGATTCACAGTACTATTTTTCAAAGTAGTTTCTTACTTCACTAAGAGCTTTGGGAAATCCTTGCATCTCTAAGTAGATATGCCAAGGTATAAACCTGGTAAAATATGCAGCAACTTTGTTCTCCTGTAACAGACTTGCTTGTATGCATCATCCACTTTTCTGAGCACTAGCAATATGCTGAGCGTCACTGAAAATACTCCATCTCCATTAGACACTAGGAGAAAAAATTAACTACACTGCACAGAATAAAAAGGAAACTTACCTAATATAAGAGCCTGTGTGAGATCTAGTTAGCAAAAATTCAAATGTGTACACAATCCTCTTTTTAATTTGTACAATGTACTTCCATTCATCTTAATGAAGTCCAAAGTTCAGACTCAAAAATAAGGAGACAATTGCTGTCATTTTACTGTAAAAAGTGAATACTTAGCTCATATAAGGTACAAGGTCTGCCTTAGGACAAACTACACTTACTGTTCTAATCTTACCATTCTCAGAGCCTGAGGAAAAGAAATCCTTCATTTCTCTTTCATTACATCTGAAGCTTTTGAATCCAAGAAAGGAGCAGAGAACTCTTCTTTTAGAGTACTATGGAAGAGATAAATTTCAGCATCTAACAGACAGAATTATTGTCACAGATATTAATTGTCACTGGTCACTTACTATACTGAGCATTCCCTGAAGTCTTTGTAAGCAGTTGCAAATGCCAGGTAATCTGTTTTGTTCTTTTATTTGTGCTTGATCTCTGTTACAAATACACTGCAGCTACTGTATTAATGTTTTTTTTAACAAATATCCTCAAAAATTCGTAGGGTTTTTCTTTTCCATAACAATGGCCTTGGATTTTAAAAATATAACAAATCTTTCCCTTGCTACAGCATTACTAATACTTTTCAGACGCTTTGTTTTGACCCTGCTTTAACAAACATTCTTGCTTGCAATATCATCATTTTTCCACAAATTTCCTTCTCTTGTAATGGGAGAACGCTAATGAAATTATCTTAAAGTTGCTTCTCATCATCTGTGAACTTAGAAAATAAACTTTAGTCCAAATTAAGAAGGACATAAAATCCCAGAGTGTAATTCAAACATCATCCAGACATCTAAGTCCAAGAAAAAAGACAGCCTAAGAATAAACCAGTTTAATTCATTGCAGTAGAATTCTTCCTATCTAACTTTAAGTGCCTACACTTGAAATGCCCTTACTTGATCAGATGGATAATGTTATTGTTGCCTCTCTAATTCCCATGGGGTATACAATAATATCGAATTGACCCAATTTTCCTGCAGTGCTCCACTCCTCTGGTACCATCACAGTCGGACTTCCTATTTCCAATGGTAAAATTGTAAGTAAAACAGGTGAGCTTTTAACTGTGAATTTGTTATTCTTTTGGACAAGAGTTCCTCATAAAACAGTTATTAACTAATCATATTTTAAAGCAGACAGTGAAGTTGATCTAGGTACTCTATAAAAAGCTGTAGATACACAACATACATAAAAGGTCAATTTTTTTTTTCCTTTAAGTTTATCAAAATCTCACAGTCCAACTTTTTTTCCATGTCCTTTAATATCTTCTTTCAAAAAATTTAAATCTTTGGCTAATTCCTCCTCCTTTTTATGATTTTGCTTCACTGATCTACTTGGTGTCTTAGTTTATATTTTTCTCTACCTCTACATTAGTCTCTACCTGAATTTCCTTTTTGGCTTTTCTATTAATTTTTTTTTCCAATTTCTTCAGTCTGAACAGTTTGATATTTCACTGTATCAAAACTTCATTACCCTGAATGCTGAGATTTAGGCCACTTAGAGAGAATAAATCCACAATTTTCACTACTACATAGACTGCTGAAATATATTATTATCACCTTATATTACTCTCTGTCCAGAGCAACAATATCTTTGTAAAAAGGTGAATGGAAAGAACTAAGCATATTATTCTAAATAAAAGTTAAACATAATCAACTCCCAGCATACAGGTAATGATACTTTTAATTTCTATTACTTATTTTTGTTTATTCATCCTATAATCCCATCTACCTCTTCAACTGCAGCTACAAACTTAATTGATGGTTTCAATAATATTTTTTACCATAGCTCATCGGTTTTGGAAGGGGAATGATGTGGTGCATGACTGTTTAGAGTAATGCATACAATATATTTTATTATTTTTTGTCCACTGACTTAAGTGTTCTGTATTCTGAAGCATTTACTAGCTTAGCTTCTGCAAAGCCCTAAATCCTGCTTATTGTTATTGTCCTGAGTCTTATTTTTCCTCTCTTTGTATTCATTATCATATATAAAAATGTATATTTACTGTAATTCTACACCGTATTACTTTGTACCTTTCAAGATTAGAAAAACTGTCTAGATAAATGAGTTAACTGAAAATTTATTTGTTTGAAAAAAAGAAGACTAAGTGTCTGAACAAAAGCTCAATCTCTGACAAAATATATTTTTTTAAATAAACCTGGAAAAAAAGAAAAAAAAAAAGCATAATTCAGACATTTCTGCGTAAAGGAAAATGTACTTGCTCATTAAATGTGCACACATGCCAATTTAACACAGGCATGCATGTAAGAAAAAAAATCCATAAGACAAGAAATTAACAATCTTCCCAGATAACAACTATGCTTTTATAAAATAATTCACACATTCTTTGACCAGAGCATATCTCCTTGCTCCTGTTTATTTTATCATTTCAGTAATTCATATTTGCTGAAGCTCCAACAGATCATTATTTTTGAGAAAGGAAGGAAGCAATGGAGAGAGGCATGAAAGAAGGGAAGATAAAAAGTGATATTTGATTCAATTTCCTCTCAAACACGTAGGAACAATTTTGAGAATCAGAGATTCTGATATTACACAGACCATTGAGTAAACCTGTGGTTGGCTGTGTGGTCCATCGCTTTGGTTTTCCAGTCTCCTTTTCTCATCACTGTAGAAACCTCTTAACAAATTTGAGGAAAATAAACTTCTAACCAGCTCTGCATGGCAAATCAAACATTCATTAAGGACCAGCACTGTGTCCAGCTGGATTTTAAGTGTCTGCTTCTGAGGAATCTACCACTTTCCTGAGAATAGATTTTGATGGCTGATTGTTGTCATTGTGACAAGTTTTTCTCCTGCATCTAATTAGAATCTCCCTGGGAGTTACTTGTGTCCATTACCCCTCATATTTTCCATCTGACTCCTTGTAAAAAGGGAGTCTTTATCTCCTTTGTAGCCACACTTTACAAACTGGAAGATGGTGAGAAGGTCTCCCATAAACTTTCTTTGCTCAAGGCTGAGCAAACACATTTCTCTCAGCCTTTTCTCTAATGGCAGGCTTCCTAGTCCTTGGATCATCTTTGTGGCCCTTCTCTGGACCCTCTGAAGTCTGCCCATATCTTTTTTGCTTAACAAGAACTAAAACTCAGCATAGTATTTCCATCTGTGTCCTTACAAGCACAGAGTAGAATAATAAAGTGGCTTCTTTATCTCTGCTGGTGATGTTCTTGTTGATGCAAGCCAGCGCCCTATAGGCTTTCTTTGCCACAGCAGCACACCAGTCATACTGAGCTTGTTGTCCACCAGGATTTCCAGGTCCCTTTCGACAGAACATTTCCAAAAATGAGTAGATGCCAGCCTGAGATACAAGCCTGGTTTATGTTTTCCCAGGTGCTGCACCTTATACTTGTCCTCGTTAACCTTCATGAGGTTCTTGCTAGCCCACTCTTCCAGCCTATCCAGGTCTTCCCGCAGAATGGCTCTCGCTTCTGAAGTATCCACTCATCAGTCTGGTACTATCAGCAAACTTCATTAGAATGCACTTGATACCATCATTCAGATCACTTACGAAGATATTTAATAGTATGGGTCTCTGTATTTTCCCCTGTGGGACTCCAGTTGTGACAGGCTGCCAGTTTGAAAAGGAGCTGTTTACCCCTACCCTCTGGGTGCAGCCTGCCAGCCAGTTCCCCACCCACCACAAAGACCACTTCTCTAGATCATAACACAGATCCAGACTGCTCTAAGAGATAAAAATGATAATTAGCATTTTGTGTTAGAGCCAGACAGTTTCTACCAGGGAGTAAGTCATGAGGTCAGTCTGTTAAAAGTGTTGAAAGAAGTATTGCAGATAGAATATATGATCAAGTGAATGGATTGTACAGTATTTTGCAGGGTGAAAATGTTCTTGTGTTTTGTCATCTGAGGGATGTTGCTCAATTTTGTGCATATTTCTCAAGGAAAAAAACATAATTTAAAGAAAGAAAATTATTTAGTACTGAAACAGTAGGCTTCTCTTCACGAGTCATGTAAATCTTGGAAGTTTGGGAGTGCTTTTTGTGGGAATATTTCAGCAAATATCCTTTCATATTAAAATTCTAACCTTCTTGCTTGCTCTGCATAGCTGTAAAAACATTTGCCAATTTACTTCCTTTAACAGCCTGCAGCTCTTAGCACTATCCAGAAATTACCTGATTTCTTTTCAATATCCTCAGCTTCTCTCTATAACAGCTATGCTGTGTCAGCCAAGATATTTTTAGCATCTTTTCCTTCATCCTCAATATCATTCTCAAAAAAAGTCATCCTGCTTTTTTTTAAACTACTCATTTCCATTAAAATTCTAACCTATTTTTCAAACACACAGTCATTTTTCTAGATCACACGTGTTTCCATTGTTCCAATGATGTCATACACTATTTAAAAAACACTGCAAAAATACTCAATATCAGTTTGACAATTTTAGTCTGCTAACCCTTTTTTTCCCCCATTTGTTTTGCCTTGGATATTTAAATATTTCTTATATTACCCACCTTTACCTTTCATCCCCCTCATCTTTGGTAACAGTAGCCTGTAAAAATGGTACATATCCATGGGACCTCCATAAGGAGTTATTTAATATTAAAGAATCAAATGAGCCAAACACTATTATTGCAAATGATCTGATCAGTGTTACAAACATTTTGTGAGCAATTGTGAAAAAACACATTTTCTGCATGTGTGTAACAAAGCTCCTAGATGAGAATGTAGTCATCCTAATTTGGAAACTGCAGATCGTAACATAGTACAGTGACATTTTCTTCCCAGGAAAAGAAACCAAAGTTAAATCAGGAAAAGTGTGTGTGTGGGGGGGGGAAAGCAAAGAGAAGACGAATACAAGTTCATCATGTTGTATCTCCAGAATTGGATATTTTGACAGATTTTGTATGCATGCAGAACAAAAACAAAATGCATAAGCATATATTACCTGATGAACAATTTGCCATCTGTGGTAGTTTCCGCTGACATGATTTACAAAAAAAGTTTCATATATCATATAAAAGACTTATCTCAAATATATAAATAATTATTTTATTTCAAATCCCACTACAAAATAATGGCATAGCAGCTGCTAATATATTGCATTTGTTTTATGCTGTTCGCAAATGGTAGAGTGTGCCTGTAAGTATGCATATGAATGTGTGACAGATTAAAAAAAAAAAAAAAAAAGGAAAAGAGGAAAGTTTCTTTTTAATTAGAAAGAAAACCCTTTTATTCACTCATTTCATTCACTCATTTTGTACCAAAGTTTATCTACACCTTGTGTTCGTCTAAGCTATCACAATAGACTGCATTGACCTGAGGACTTGATTTAAGGTTAACTGCAAAAGCTTTTGTAATTTGTTGCCTTCCTCTCTATGAGCAGTACAGCTCTTGAGATTCAAGAGTATCATGCAGAAACAGACAGACTCTGCAACTTCTAGACTTCCATTTAGTGATTTTGAGATAAGGATTTCTGGTTAACGTCAATCTAATATTACATCCTTTTAAGCGTACAAAAGAAGAGAATATCAAAAGAATCAACTCTTATGTTTTCTACAGTAAAAAATAATACAGAATTTAACCTATATAAGAAAAACCTGCATTAAGTAAAATATTTTAACTATGTATATTCAGGACAGCTCTCTGTAGCACAATGTCCGCGACCATAGCTCATCAAATGTTTGAATGGGACTATTAGCACATGTAAGTAGATTCCGGTTTCTAACACCTTGCTAAAAGATGGTGGGTTCCAAGTCTGAATAAGACATCTTTATGCATAAATTTTTAAATGCTATTTTGCCACTGAAAATGAAAGTTTAGTCTTTCTTTTATGTCATTAAAAAACCCCAGGTTTTAAACTGAAAAGGTTTACTTGATATTGGAAAAATATAATAATACAGTCAATAATCTTCATAACTTATCTTATTTCTGTATAAAAGTACATTTCTGATAAAGTAGCAGTGTATTAACCTGCACTTGGGATGTTTAAAAGGTAATAAATTAGTCAGCCTTCTACATACTCTTATATTTACTATAAATCAGTCCTAAATTTCAATGAATATTTTCAAATTAACTCTTTTCCATTGAAGCATACCCCTATATATTTTGTCTCATTATCTTGTAAATGAAAGTGAACAGCTTTAAATGCTATATTGAATCCTCTCCATGAGCCCTAAAGCATTAAATATGATTTTCCTAAGCCTTCTTGTTACATCTATAAGGCATGACTAAAATTATTGATTGCCAAAGAGTGCTCAATTCAGTCTTCCTTTGCATTTCTTCATTCAATACTGGGATGCAGAAAAGTGTGCCTCTATTTTAGGAATTCAATTTTATTAAAATGTGTCCCTTTAGACCATTCTTGAATGATAGATCTTCTACACTGTAGTCACTATCAAATTTGTAGCCATGGCTAAATACAATTTAGTAGTATATTTCCCAAGTTCTTTGTGCTAATTTAATGAGCTACATCATAGCTAAAATTCAAGATGTAGAAACTGCCTTCTTATCAGTGTAAAGCATTTCTGCATTGAAAAAGTAAACCTTTCCTGGAGGTAAACATGGGTTTTGTAAATCAGAGGTTGAAATTTTGTTTAACTGTACAGAATTTAGAAGTTAGAAATATATAATGAAATTGGTATGTGCGGTTCCTTTGTTGAATTTCAATTATTCAGAATAAACAAGTGCTGTAATGCATTTTTTATACACTAAGTATCTACTTGAAGCATTGTTTAGATCTTTCCATTTCTATCTTAGAGCAACAAACAGGTGGGGTTTTTTCCTAAATACTGTTTATGTTCTTTAATTTTATATTATGACATCAGAATCTGAATATAAGAATAAGCTGATTTGAAGAACGTGTCTGTGAACATTTATCATCTGCTTTCCCACCCTCCTTCTTTTTTAAAGCAGAATGACTACCTCTAAAATATACCTTAGCTAAATGTTGGTTATCTCCTTTATCACCAGAAAAACATCTTAATAATTTGCAAACATTAATGCCTACAATCTAAGCACTTATACCAAATTAAACTGCTGTTAGCTATGTGGAAAACACACACTTATTTCATGGCTGTTTTGGTTTTTTTGTGAGTTCATGTCAAAAATTAGGAAAGATACGGGAGCGTGTCCACTTGGAGACTTGCAAATGACTTCCTTTGTAGATACATAATAATTATCACAAAAGTGTTCACAAAAATAAAGCATATTGAGAGAAACCTGTAATTACAATGCTTTTAAAATACTATTTTTACCTTTATACATTTCATGTAAAATAGAGAACTTGTAGTATTCCACTGTTCTGTAGGTCATTGTGACATAAAAAGATTGAATTACGAGTGCTTGAAATTAAAATCTTACATTCCATGTTAGACATCTAAATATGTGGCCTTCAAAATAGTTCAAAACCCTGCAGTCTAATTTAATTCTCATTCCTGCATTGCCTATTTATGGGAAGACTGGGGTCCTTTGCACCTCTGTATCAGAAGAAATTTGTTTCAGGGGAGACAGGGATTGGCCTGGATTTCTAATAAATAGTAACTATATAGAGAATTTACTTTGTGCCATTAATGAACCCAGTAGTTTGGTTGCAGGCTGCATGGAAGAACTTGTTCTCTTGAAGATGCAGTAAATCTACCATTTTTCACCGAGCAGGAGAGCAGTTCAAGGATCTGGAGAATGGATAAACATGACTGAACTGATGAACTGCCAATCTGTGGTATGTTCAGATATCTGATTTAAGATGCTTTCATGCTAAATTCCTTTCCAGGTTCACAAAGAGTTCACACATATTTTTCATTGTGACAAGACCCTTATCGTGCAATATGCATTTTAAGCTGTGCTTTGTGAATATAAAATCTTACTGTGAATTGTCTCAGCACAAGCTGCTCTTGTTTTTTATAACTACTAGGAACCCAAAGACATTTATGTTCATATGCCTGCCTTTCATTCTCAGGAAATAAATATTCTTTAGATAGCAGTATGCGCAGTGAGTGAAATTAGTGTACCATTCCTGTAGTTTTCTTCAAACCGCCAAGATATATTAATTTGTTCTCTAAAAGCAAGTTCCAATAATCTTGGAAGTACAGTTGAACATTCCAGAAAGGGTCATTTTTTTTTTAATATAATAATTCATTTTATTACCTCTGAGATTCCTGTTTAGCATCAAAAAACCTCCATAAATATTAGTGGAGAGTTAGATTTTCTCTTCTACTTGTAAAAAAAAAAAAAAAGTTAAGATCTTTATGCTTAAATCTATAGGCCAGCTTCACTGTGCTCAATCTACTTGTGAAAAAGTCTGCACAGTTTTCTTGTGAAAGAAAATTTTCTTGTGCTCTAAGAGATCTGAGAAAAGTAAATCTTTAAATGAACATGTACTTTGTAAGACTCCTTCCCAACATTTGCTTTGGTTGCTAAAATGAAGTTTTTGAGCCAGTGACATAACTAGCATTTATTTCAGAGATGAATCAGGTCTTTAAATTTCAACTTATTAAAATTGATTTGGGTTCCATTTGTGTAATTGAGAATAGGACTATTGCCAGGAAAGTTAAGCTCTTTCAACCATTCAAATAAGGAAGTTGTGTACAGTCATTATATTTTATTTGTAGTGTGGTAGAACTGTCTGAGACTAAACGATTCTTTTCTTCCCCTCTAAATCAATTCCATTATGAATCAGAGCCAAAAGAAGATGTAGTTCCCCAAGTCCTGTGTAATTCACATTTATAGCTACTGAAATACATATCTAAAATCTGCAAGTGGATATTTATGTACTTATATTTCAAGTTCCTAGATGCACAAAATTTTGACTGTCAACATAATAAGAAAAAGCTCCAGTCTTGACAGTAGCAAGCAGCTCTAAAGGCTGAATGGATGCCTACAGCAACAGGAGTTACTGGAGTTTATCATGCCACAGCTCCTCAAACGTTTTGCCTTAGTTAACCACATGTGTCCTCTGTGAAGGCAAAACTTACAGACTATTCTCTTTCAGCTCACTGTCTTTCCCTGAAGAAGGCAGGAACTGCTTTTTTGGGCAGCAAATGAAGCTTCAGGAGTCAAATGCTGGTCAAGCTCTGACTACAACAGAGAAAAAGAGAGTTCTTGTCAGCTGATGGTGTCCATGGTCACCCATTCCTTGCATTGGACTACTGTGTTTGTCTTGCACCTAAAACAGATTTAACTTAGAGAAGCATCAGCCAAGGCAGAAATACTGGCATGATTTTTATGGCTTATGTTGGGACAATAGGAGTCTCAACCCTGTATCTAGTTCAAGTGCTGCTGACAATATCGTTGATATGCTTTGATGAAATCTCAGTACCCTCAACCCACTGATTTCCCAACCTAGATGTTACATATAAGCATACGTTGCATAGAGACATATAATACCATTGAGCCATTGAAAATCAAGATAATAATCACTCGAAATTTTCAAATATTTTGAGGACTTAATTAAAAGGCTTGGAAATTTTTAATTATTTCCTCCCATATTTAAGTCAAACTTCATTTTCCGAAGATGGAAAAGGAAGGAAGGAAGACTGTGGTAAAAACCTAGGGCTGGATTTTAATATAATGATCAGAAACCAATAGCAGATAATACCTTTCGTCTGAACTTAAGTGCTTATTTTTTTGCAGAGTGGAATGATTTCAACTTCAGAGTTCATCAGAATATGGATGAGAAAAATTCTACTCCAGGTGGTAACATAGTATAGGTACCAAATTAAAGTTTATTCTATTCTCAGACATATCAGAAGAATAAAATGCATTTAGATAACTGAGTAATAGTAAGAAATATTGAAAAATGAATTCTTTCTGTGATAAAAATTGTTCATTGTTATGTAAGTTAACACAGGCTTAATCCCTTCCTCTTACAACTCCTTCCCCCTCTCCCTCAAAAACCCCACCAGCTTGTCAAGTCTCTATGACAATTTAAAACCTGCATGAATTTGAAGAGCGTCGTTCCCTAGCAATCACTGATGAAGTCCAAGAAGTTTGAATTTTTTTTCCAATCACTGTAAATAATACTGAACAGCAGAAGAGAGATGAAAACTCATGATATCCTTCCTCTTCTCTCAGTCTCCTTGGGAAACCACTCAGTAGACACTGAAGAAAAGTAAGGAAGTTTGTATATGTGACTTAGGAAAGCAAACCAGGTTGAAAGCAGCCCAGTAGCCAGCAGAAGAATGGAATGAGAACAGCCAGTGGGGAATGGAAAAACATTCAGAGGAAAAGTAAATAAAATGTTCAAAGAGCTGAGATAGAATATAAGTTTAATCAAAGGACATACAGTTGTGATTTATGGACCTCTGCATTCAAGCAGTAAATACAAGCATGCTGTTTCAAAGGAAAGCAGAGTTTGAAAACTATAGCTGAAAATATTAATACCTACTCTACCTTGCTAATGAGGAAAAGCAAGACAAGGAAAGAAGAGCAAAGGTAAAGAAAGCATAAAGTCTAACACATCATAATGTGTGGAAAACCAGAGACTTTTTTGAAAAGTGGAACTCCTCAAGTAAAGATTGTGTTCTCCAAAAGAAAAGCAAGCCTTTTCTCTTAAAAATGTGTTAAGAAAAACTGAAAATCACTACTGATGCATCTTTCAAGACTGTTGATGTATTTATAATGACAGTTTTCTTCAAAAGAAGGATGGAAATGTCAAAAATAACTCAAAGCAGCAAGGAATTACATAAATAACAAGCTATACAGTGCATATATTTTTAGAGAGAAAGACCAAATTTTATACTTGCTAATGATTAAAATATATTTAGTGATGTGTGTTTGATTGCTTTAAGTGGGAATATTTGCATGTGGAATAGCTCAAGTGAACCATGAAGACACAGACACAAATAGGACACAAATAATGACGAAGAATTGAGTTCAAGTATGTTATTTTTTAAAAAAGAAAGTAGTGGTGAAATTGATATCTATAACCACAAACAGAACACCACCTATGCTGGGAGCCAAAGTTTCACGGCTCAACATCATCAACAAGCAATTAGATAGTCTTGACACATGGTAGAGGAGTAGTGATTGAAAAAAGTTAACTCCATTCAGGTCAAAGGCCATTAATATTGTAGGTCATGCAGTATGCATGACAGTTTTCAAAGACAGAGTTTTGCAAAATAAGGTGAACTGCCTGAATGAAATTAATGTGCTAAGGATCTATATTGATTTTTTTTTTCCCCCAGAGGTTGTGACATATCTGTATTATCAATAGACAAAAGTTGGTTAACTTTTCAGTCTTTGCTTTGCCAACTTCATGGTTGATTGGGTTCAGTCAAGAGTTGAAGGAGAACGAAAAGTTTATTACATACATGGCAAGATGAAAACACTTTCAAGTGCCTTGCAATTGAAGATATTCAAAGTGAGGTTTGGAGTGTAGTTAAAATAAAGGAAAAAAAAAAAATGTCAAAAGTCCTCAATACTACCCCTTAAAGTGCTTTCGGTTACAGCATGAACGCTAATTTAAAAAAGTAAGAAAAAATATTATAATATTTTCTTAATTTATATAATAATTCTTATTATATAATTTCTTAAAGACATGACTGAAAACTTGAAAATTAAGTAACTATATGTCGGAGAACACTGTCTTAAAGACTGCCAAAACAACCAGGATGAACAGTTTATCAATGCCAGAAATGGACAACTAC
>JAWWMP010000001.1:71633058-71677215 GCA_035047865.1 Dendrocincla tyrannina
TTTTTTTTTTTTTTTTTTTTTTTTTTTTTTTTTTTTTTTTTTTTTTGCTGTGTTGGTACAAATGGAATATGATAAGCAGAACTGAAGAGAGCAAGTCAGGTTTTAGGAGATATGTACCATAACAGATTTGAGCTTAAGAAATCTAAGATGAAAGGTTGCTATTGTGCATAATTTGGAGGAAAATACCAAAGGAGAAGCACTAACATGGCCCCTCACTGTGCCTAGTAATACATTGCTCTGTAAAACAATTTTTCTTTCTAATATATTTTCCATGAAACTGAAAGCTCATATGGGTGCCCTTTGAGTGTGGCATATGATTCAGTTCTGATAAAATACTTGCTTGGGAGCAAAGGATTTGCAGAATTCAAAGCTACAGGAATTGTTTGAAATTCTTTATGTCTGTGTATTTATGAGTTGCCCCAGAAGAAAATAACTCCTAGAGGATATTTTGATATCAGTTCTCATTGCCCAGGTAAAGCCACAGGCATTTTTAACCTATAGTAGTATTATCAAAATCAAATAAAACAAATAATTGTTTGCCAAAAAATAAGTATGGCCTTTCATCTGAAGACATCTCACAAGTTTAAAAATATATATCAATGAGTTTCTAAATACCCTGCCTGTCCAGATGTGAAAACTGAGTCCATTTCAAATGTTTGTAATATCAGTCGGTTACTAAAGGTAGCAAGTACAGAATTTATCACTTCTTATTTCATAACGTAAGTAGAATCTAGTGCTGTTCATTTCTGAAAATGTATGTTTTTACTGTCTATATACTGTCACAGCAAATCACAGCAACTTAGACTTTTGAAATTGATATTAATATTTCTGAGTCTAAGCACATGTTTTTAATGTTTTAACTCTAGAAATGTGCTGTATTTTTGATGCTTAGTCCATATATCTGGCTTGTAGACAGTACTGCTTCTCCTAATATTAAAGGCATAAATTCCAGATGTTATATAGAAGACATTTCTGTATGCACTGCAAAGAGTTGCTTTTCAGCTTTCAAGGCTAACAGGCCTTGAAATGCATATTATTGCATATAATGCATATTATGGAAGAGATGCAGTCTAAACATTATTAAGTGAAGCATTAATTAATTAATTAATTAAGTGTGTACTTATTTTTTTTTCCCATTAAAATATGCAATGTGCTATGAGGACAAACTTTTGTGATGCCAAGGATTTAAACTGGATAACTACCTTTCAGAATTTTAGCAAAAAGGACTTAAGATTAAAATTTTTCCTGTGTTCTCACAGGATAAGTTTAAGCTGTTATTTTTAAACTCTCTGTTGTAAATAAAATGCACTATGTTGAATTGATCAATCTAAATATTACTTTCCATAGTCAGCCTCCCAGCAGTCCTAGTAGCCTGAGCGCTAATTGTGTGCAAGTGTTGAACCCCAGCCAGTTCTGGTTACAGCCTCATTAGCATATTCATAAGTCACAGCTTCGTGCAGGTGCCAGAAAGCTGCAAAATGTTTTGTGACTATTCACTGCTGCAATAGTAGGAATACTGAATTACTCTTAAAAAGCTATTTGCTATAAAGTAAGCGATTTAATGTTGCAAAGTAAGTTCAAAATCTCTCTAGCAATTGCTCCATGAAGAAATTAAATAAGACTTTTTTTTCTTTTTCTCTCCCCCCACCCCCTTTTCCTGCCTTTCCTTCTTTCTCCCATCCCCCTTCCCCACCCCTCCCCTTTTCCCTACAGAGTGGAAAATTCAGATCAGGAAGATTAAAAAGAATGTTTCTTGCCTCATCCCTTTTTGAAAATTGGCTCTGGTTTTCTTAAGAGAGGCCAAGGAAGATAGTGTGATAATTACTAGATTAGACATCTACAGACTACTGTATGAGAGATAAACCAGTATAATAGAACTAAGCTTCTTCTAAATGAATTGGAGCAATCCAGACTCTCACTAATTCAAATAAATTCAAAATAAAAGCAGGTTCTCTAACTGCTGCTGCCAGTAGTGGCAGCATGATAAAGGGATTTTCTGGATCAGTGTATCGCTTCACTGCAGATCATTCTGGCCCTTTCATCAATAATTTTTTTTTTTTAATACAAAGACAACTGATTCAATTTAAATTATATTTGAAAATCTTAGTAAAGCAAAAATTTTAAAGGATTTCCCAACATTGTTAAATCCAGATTATAAGATTCCAGTTTATCATCCAAGCATATCTAACAGTGTGCTTTTGCAAATAAAGTTGCATCACTGATAAGAATATGAACTTCTTAACTCAGTTAATTTTATCACTGAACTTGCAAAGAATGTTCAATAATTTCTATGTTGTATACTAGATTAGAATGTCTATTTCATTTCACCTTAGTGGATCCTTTAAATCATAGAGTCATAGAATGTTAAGTGGTTGGAATGGACCTTAAAGGTCATCAGTCCCAATCCCTCCCTGTCATGCACACAGACAACTCTCAATAGACCAGGTTGCTCAAGGACTTACCCAACCTGGCCTTGAACACTGCCAGCACTGGGAAACCCACAATATTCCTGGGCAATCTGTCTCACCATTCTCACAGTAAAGAATTTCTTCCTAATATCTAACTTAAATTTCCCCTCTTTTAGTTTCTATCCATTATTCCTCATCCTAGCGCTACAGTTCCTGATGAGGAGTCCCTCTCCAACTTCCCTGTAGGCCCCCTTCAGATACTGGATGGTTGTTATCAGGTCTTCATGCAGCCTTCTCTTCTCCAACTTTCTCAGCTTGCCTTTGTAAGTTCATCCTTCCTCTACACACAGATTAGCAGAATCTTAATGATCTACACTTTAAATAAATTTATCACACAATGATCCATAATCAAAATACACACCAAGACTTTTTTTTTTAAGGCAGAGAAGATGCCCTAATTACACCATTACAATTAAGAAACCTGCACTAATCATCAGAATTTTGGAAATGGTTATTGATTATTATCCTTTCATAGAAAGATAAAATTAAAATTATTGCATACTCATTTCCTTTCACAATCTCCTATGTATTCTAGTTGTTGGTGTTTTAAAGTGTGGAACTTTTATGTGAAAGATATAAAAATCTCCATGAAAAGTATTAAAAAAAAAAAGGTAACTGCAAGGTACCTATATAAGTATCTGCATTTCAGTGCTACACCTTGCAGTCTTACTTTTAGCTTGCATTAAGAGTTTGAACTTTTTACTCAATGTCTGTGAGAAGAATTTGACATTGAGTACCCTAGATATTTCCTAAATATTTCTGGCATTCCAGCTAGAAAAGCCTTAGAGGCCTAGGAAGTCAAACTCATTCCTATCACAAAGCAGGAAGTTGCCAGTCGAGTGACAAAACATGTCTCCACTTCAGTCCTAGATTTCTCCTGCTGTGTGACAAGAGGGGAGCCCTGAGCATAAAGAGCCCCAGGGAGCTGACTGTAAGCTGCTGAAAAAATTCACCCAGCACATTTCTCTCCTTGGTGAGATTTGAGTGTCCTCAGGAAGAAGGGCATCAGGAAGGAGGTTGCAGACTGCATTATAAGCTGTTTCTGGTCCCTGGTGTGTGCATCACAGTCCCTTTACACCTCAGACAAGCAAGCTAATAGAATTGTGTCCAGAAATACCTTCAGGTGAGTTTTAAGAGTTTTTGTTCCTCAGACTGCTGGAGGAAATACACGGTGGGGGTTTGGTTTAGTTTCCGTTTTATCATCCTTAGTTCTTAATTCTAAGCATCAGGCTACTTACTCTATTAAAAAGAGTGAATGTCTTTATTTTAGAAGTTGGTGAGGTCACACCAGATGCTGCCTGCTTTTGAACAGGTTTGAGTTGTTCAGTCCTGCCAAGAAGGAAGCCATAAACTGAAGCTGCTGGGGAACATATAAGGTCTAAAAATGGCCATGTGCTTTGTTCTCAGGCTACAGCTAGCTAAATTCAGGAATTCAATTTCACAATTAGGAGCAGTAGCTGACTTTAAGTTGATAGTAGATGAGAGATGGGGTTATGGCTGGCTACAGGCAGCTACAGTTTTGCCTGATCTTTGTATTTGCCTGAGGGACCCTGAAACCAAGTAGGTTCATCAATGTATCACCCTGCCTGAGTCATTGCACAGTTCTGCAGGGTCCCTTTGAAAAGTACGGCATATTTAGTGCACTGACACTGAATGTTGCAATAGCGCAGACAAAGAGGTACTGGAACTAATCTGAGGTACAGAGTAATTAAATGTACAGGCAGTGTATGTTTGCACTTACTAATGTCAAATCATGTAAATATACTCATGCTGAATTACTAGGCATGGCCACTGGCCCCTACTATAATCGTGCTCATTTGAACTGTGTGAAAACTCAGCATTGAAAGAAGCAGCCAGGTCATTTTGCCCTAGGCAAGACATAATGTCTTAATTTCTGCTCCTCATTTATATTTGTAGAAGCTGAACTTTAACTCAGAACAAAACGTGTGTGTGTGTCTGTGTGTCTGCGTGTGTTTGTGTGCACAAGCACACATACATGTGTGTGTCTTCTAGTTATGACCACTGCTGGAATGCAAGTGTTGTCTTCAGGCTACAAAGATGCTTTGAAATAGTGAAACTTCATTCTCAGTTTCACTTGCACAAACAGATTCAGTGGGTGTTGTTTTAACAAATTAGAACATGGTGTTGCATATACTGAGCCTCAAGAAAAAAATTATAGCAGGTTTTCGTCTCCAAGGAGAATGCCTGCTTAAAACAGAATATCCCCACTATATCCTAGGGAGTGCTGTGACTGTGGTTGTTCCCTTTGTAGCTAATGGAAAGGAGCAGGCACCTCTAGAGAGTCATTAATCTCATCATAAGATAGAACAGATGAATATCCCTAGAGTAGGCTATTTTTCTCCATTAACTATAAAGGAATCCTAAAATGCTTGGCTCAGATTTTAGATGTCTAGCTTTCCAATGTTAAATTATAACCGATTAAGTCAATCACATGTTGCTCCCTAGCAGAACATATCATTTCCCTCCACAACCAGTCAACTCAATCAGTATCCTCAAAGAAAAGGTTGGAAAGAGTCCCTGAACCTCCTCACACATTTGCAATAATTGTCATCCACATCATGAAAGTAGGGAGCAGTGCGTATTCTGAGGAACCCTTGAGTCCAACTCCTGCCTCTTTTTGACTGACTTTCCTTTAATTCTAGTTTTGGGACACTAACTGATACACAAGGAAAAAAAGTGTCAGAAAGGGTATTATCTGTTGCTGCATCTAATGACTACCATCTGGACAGAATTACACATGTAAACATTATTTTGTGCCTGTTTTGCACATCATTAAAAAAGCATATGCATTTTTCAGTTATATACCAACATCAGGGTTATCACTGGAAGCACTATACTTCTGGCAGCTGACTATTTTTGTTGTGATGCATCTGTTTTCCATCTGATAGGTATAGGTCTCAAGTCTGTAGAAGTGTTAACTGTGTTACTGTGTCACTTGGAGCAATTCACCATAGTTTTGCTATTATGTTCATAAGAATTCCATTTTCATAAATTACTTATAATCAAACGCTGTGTGAGCTTTTATGCATGTATATTCTTTAAATTTACAGGAAAAAAATGCCAACAAAACCAAACCAAAACACCAAACATTTCCTGTACAAGTTGTTTCAAATGCAAACACAGCTGTAGAAAAGTGGTGAGCACGTATCTATGTGTATCTACCTTTTACTAGTATTTGTATACTATATACACGGGATTATATATTTCAGTTTCTAGAAAGCTTCTTTCTTCATGGCTATGTATTATTTTTCTTCATATCTTGTTTATTATGAAACAGCCAAGCAAGTTCTGTTTTTTCTTATTGTGAGGATTACTCTTTACTTGACAACCCAGGCTGGCACAGAGCCTTGCTGACAGGTCAGGTCTGAATACCAAACTCTACAGAAGCCAGTCAGAAAACAATGGATCACAAAAGAGTATGAAGATGCATATCTTCAAAAACAGTATTTTCATTTTAACTATTGAAAATTAAATTAATAAAGCACATATTTATCTTAAAATCTCAAACTTTTGAAGGGTTTAAACTCCCTAAGTATTAAACTGTTCTTTTTGCTTTTCACTGTTTCTATTTTACATGTACAGACATGAACACATGAACAGTGTCTGTTTATCAGTGTGTCTACCTATACATATATACATATATATTAGCATGTTTACTTGCAAAAATGCAGTTACAGGTAATTTAAAGTGAAAATGGAAAGGAGAAACTCTAATCTACATAACCGAATTTCTCATGATCAGTACTGATTTTTTTTTTACAGTCATATGGTAAGATGTAAAAGTCCGTTTAGGGCTAGTGACAGGAAAAAAAAAAATCAACTTTCTGAAAACCATGAAGAATCACACAATGTTGTAACACTTGGCTGCATAGGGTAAAACTGCACCTGGGTAATACTTGCTAACATGACTGTAAGATATGCAGGAAAATACAAAGACCCAGGGACCTCAGCAGCACTACAGGAGTAACAGAATGAACAGCTTTTGAAAAATGTCATCAATGTATTATGTATAAAATAGATCTGTACTACACTTCAGTGCCAGCCATGCATGACTTTTGGTTCCTCTTCTATCCTTACTTAGCATAGGCAAGGAAAGTTAATTTCCATTTTTCTGGGGCTTCTCTAAAAAGTAACATCTTTTTAAGTCATCTCCTAGGGAACTTCTGAAAAGATGCGAAACTAGATCAGAGAGTTCGTGAGTTTATGAGCAAAAATTTCCCAGGACAACACAATTTGGAAAAGCTGCATGTATCTTGGGGAAAAAGAAAAAAAAAATATATATATAGTCAGAAACTACTTGGCTGGGTTTTATGATTTTTTGACTGGCAGTCTTCATAGTAAATACAGCAGGAGACATCTGATGGGGAAAGTAATAATATAGTTTCAGTGATTTACCTGGAACAGCTTAAGAAGATGCCACTATGCTCCTCAGTTGGAAGTTATTGTCCTGACAGTTGTGACCCCAAAATAAACCATGTGACCACTTCAAATCCATTTCAGTGCAATGTCATTGGGTTCTCTTAAATTACTGGTGAATGTAATTTCAGATTAGTAGGTATTATCTGATAAATCAGTCTTTATAATGCAGAGTTCCCTTTATAACAGGTAGACAGTGATGAACTCCTAAAGTTCCTTGTTTTTTTTTGTTTGTTTGTTTTTGTTTGTTTGTTTGTTTTGGTAACTTGATACTTCATGTTATCAGCAGGTGTATTCTGCAAATATTTAGTAAGTTCTCTCTACAGTCAACTGGGAGAGACAGGCCCACAATGGATTTGGCATGACTTATGCCCATTGAAGTCTTTACCATTGGTAGCTGTTTTATAAAGTACAAATTTTATGATTCAAAATATTGTTGATATTTTAAATTTTCTTAAAGTAATAAAACATTACTTAAAATATTGTCTTAAGAACTGTGGAGCTTTTCTTCAGCCATGCACTATGACTGTATTTTATAATAATAAAGCATATGACACTGTGGAACTATAATGTTTTTCGTGCTATGATTTTCTGATCCTATACTAAACTCTCTGGTCTAGTTGATTCACCTCATTAGAGAGAAC
Organism: Dendrocincla tyrannina; assembly: GCA_035047865.1. NCBI lineage: Eukaryota > Metazoa > Chordata > Aves > Passeriformes > Dendrocolaptidae > Dendrocincla > Dendrocincla tyrannina. The sequence goes on from JAWWMP010000001.1 coordinate 71,640,607, forward strand.
ATATAAATGAAAGTGAAGTTCTATGCCGATGTGAAATAAGTCACATTAGATGTTTGTAAAGTTGTTCTGGCTTTAAAATCTATATACATCTCATGATGTCTGTCCATTGTGTAAATTACACTAAGAAGACTGATGTGTTACATATGTTGCTGGTTTTATTTTATTTTATCAGACTTACATAATTTAGTGAGTGTAGGATCATTAAGACTCATGGTAGTCTTGTATGGAGTCCTGCAAAAGCAGCAGAAGCTGACCTACAGGGCTCTGTGCCATGTGTGATGAGTATTACACCAAAATTGTTTTTAAATGCTGACACAGATGAAGAAGACAAATAAACAAAAAAAGAACGTTATATAACATATGATTTCTCATCTTGGAGCACCAAATGTTATTAAACCTGTCCAAGATAGGTATTTCTGTGGGTGTTTGTGTATTGAGTGTGCAATCTGTCTGTCTGACAGGCTAGCTGTGCTTTTTCCAGAATGATTTCAACAATTAAGTCAATACTACTATGGAAAATATATGCATAAAACAGCAACTACATAATAGAACTCTTTTATTTGTTTTAAGCACTGACCAGATGAAGGGGCTGTAAACACGTCAAGTAACCTTAGGTTGCTGCAATGATACTAGTCTGGGGTCATTTTAAACAACTATGATCCATCATACTCCTACTTCATGAAAAGAATACCAGTGCTCTTGGTACTTTTTGGCCTCAAGGCCTGCCTAATGATCTGTCAACACTTCTCCTAAGTTATCTGTTTAAACCGAGTTTGAGTAGCTTTGTTCTGTTGTGAGCAGAGCTGGTACACATACAAGCTGTTTAGCTGGCCCTGCTTTTGAAACTGCTGAACTGACATCAGGAGAGGCAAGTGATCAGGCAATGAGATAAACAAGATGCACAATGAAATATTTAATAACTTGTAAATGGTGAAAGAAGGCAAGAGGAGTTTGAAAGAGAAGAAGGCAGATAACCTTAGCTTTCAGACAGACATTTTGCCGTTCTACATTATTCTTTCTACTTCCAGATCTAACAGGAAAAGCATTTATTTTTTTCAGAATGCTGAGTTTGACCTTAAAATCATAGAAATAAATTTAATATACAAATATTTCTATGCCATAACAATAAAAGAATGCATAAAGTAACCCTACCATTACTGTTCAAGAAGCATTTTAAGGGTGCATTATTATAACCATCTCAGAAAATCATGCCATTTCCTTTAATAGCTAAATATTGTTTGATAGTGCCTACTCTTAGGCAACCAGCTTTTAAAAACAATATGTTCTTTTTCATACGATGAAAACAGACATGATGCACTCTAGAAGTCTAAAGAATTTTAAAAAAATATTCTGCAGATAAACAGTTTTTAAAATTACAAACATAATTTATGAATAAAGCAAACTGAATACTTCATTAATATATGTGCAATAAATATAACTTGTATAACCATCACAATAAAATATTAATTCCATATTTCTGTGGTGGAAGGGCAAATAAAAATGCATGTGAATGCACTGCACTCTTTACTTATTTGTGTGTGATGCTTGGTTGTCAGGAAACCTGGATGATGTCTGGGAGTCTCACAATTGCCTCTCCAAGGTGCTAAGAACAAGACAGAAGTAAAATCTTTTGCTGTCAATGCCAACATACAGTAGAGTAGAAACCCTCAAGAAAAACTGAATAGAACTTAGAGACTTAGGCATAAATTTCTAGAACCTACTGAGTTAATTTATGCAAATATTGATCAGGTATATTGTCTGAGTATATTATATATATAGGTGGATAAGTATGTAAACACATCTATATACTTATGTTTAAAAATGTTCCCTGTATATAAAAATAATAAAAAAAAAAAAAAAATCACACCTAAAATTCAGAAATGGGAAAGCATTATGTATTTAAAATGGACTTTGCAATGTGTCAAAACAACAAAAAAGTATAAATCAGCATTTAAAAAAAAAATTAAAAAATTAAGAATAAGAAGCAAAATAAATGGTGAAACTGAGAAATAGAAACAAATGGAGAAAAGATGAATTAGTTAACAGGAAGGTATCACTTCCACTATATAAAGAAAAAAATCCCTGCGGTAAGGTAGATTACACTAAATTCACGTATTGACAAATAACATTTGGATATGATTTGAGGAAGGAAACAAACAGAACATTTCCTACTACAGAAAGATATGTAAATAAATAACATAGAGCTGTACACAGCTATCTGTGGCATAATACGATATCTTGATAAAACATCTGAAGTGAGACTTTGAATGTTTCAGTGTTGGTATTATTTTCCAGAGAAAAAAATAAAATGTATATGAATTTCAAGAAAATGCATAGTATATTGCAAATCAGGTCTTATGACTGCAGTCAGAGGTAAACTAGAGACAAAGGTAAACATATAGAGACAAATGGATAGCTTTCCTGTTCAGACTATAAAATATGATCTTGAGTTCCGGTAACTCGAAATCAGCAATAGACCCATGTTTCTCATTTCTGAGTTGAATCTCTAAACAAACAAACAAAAAATGCAGGTAGTGTGTAACTTCATATGTATTTTGCACCATATTTTGAAAAAAGTGAATCATGCTCACTTAATCTTCTATATTGTTATTTTTCCACATGTTTAGTCTACGTTTAAAAATTAATTTCACCATTCTTCTAGATTTTAGAAATGGCAATGTTTTAAATTTTTTTTCTTCTGTAGGAGTGATTTGCAATTTACATTTAGTGGCTACTTATATATGACACATCATCATTCAAGAAAAGTTTATTGTAAAGTATTGTATAGATGGTTACAGTAAAGAATGAAATGTGATAGCACAAAAATCCTAGATCATAGATACTGTAAATTCTAGTTTATTACTCTATAGCAGTTTTCAAAAATAGCTTCAAAAATTTTCTAAGTGCTTAACAACACCTAGGTGGGTGGTGGTGTTCCTTTGTTTTGAGTTTTCTTGGTAACTATCACCACTAAAAATATTTATTTGTATATTGATTTATCCAGATCCATTCATGGGCTAAGATTTTGCAAAAAAACCCACACATAGTGGTGTGGGAAATAAAAGAATATGGTTTTATTACAAGCAACTCAGGAATTATTTTCTTTAGGCGTACCATGGGAGTTGTAAAGTACCAGATCATCTGGAACTGGTGCCGGAGACCATTTGCGTTTGGGAATAGGGAGTTATGAAAATAGGTAAAGATATGGCTGTAATGGGCTCCCGCCACGTGGCAAGCTTTTTTGTGTGCAGTGGAAAGTGGTCATTCTGACCAGGAGACCCTTTCTCCCTGCACAGGGGGGCATGCCAAACCCAATCAGAAGAAGAGGCCCACTCCTCTCATAAAAAGCATGATTTTTGGTGTGTGGGTGTGCTTTTTGGACCTCCGTGGCCAGGGCACCCAGCACTTGCTGAAATAGAAACTTTTTTTTTCTTCTAAACTTCTTTATCTCACAGATAACTAAATCTTAACTAAATTGAATAAAAGAGATTTTTTTCTCACAGTTCTATATGGCAAACATTTTAGAATGCATATGCTAAATATATCATAAATAATAATAGAGTACTTTCCTCGGACATTTATCACACTATAAATAAAAAAGTAAAACCTTTTCAACAGAATAATTCAGTCATTAGTAAACACTACAAAATTAAAGTATGTAATATTAGTAACCAAGTGTAAATAATGAGCATCTTTAAAATTCATGGTTGTGTGATGGCAAATATGCATGGATTTAACATCACTTTGATGAGAATAGTGTAAACTGTACATAAAGTACAAAGTAAACTGACAAAAAGCATACTCTTCCTACTGCCCAAGTGATTTATTGGCCCACAGTATTAGAACATCTAATTTTTAGTAGGTAATATATTTCACACATACAGAATACATTTGCAGTCTTCCTAGTCGCTATTTTTTTTGCTCTGATGTTTTAACATTCTATCTTTACCATTTAAGGATCTCATTCATTCTTCATTGAAATGATGAGAGTCTTCAGACTGAGGGTATTGCATTCTCTAACAGTTCAATGTATGTGTAAAGACATGTTTGGTTTGGTAGTCACAAGTTTTGTACATAACATACATACAGTCTGTATATGTGTATGTACACATGTATAGTAGACCTGATAGTATACCTACTGTAAATGTTGGAAGGACTGTTTTAAGGATCTATTTTTGATTTACCAATTTAAGTATGTTGTATGAGAACACATTCTATATTCAGATGTTCAAAAATCTCTGCATATACCTCATGCACTGCATAGTGGCACAGGCTCATATTGCACTTTTGCTTCTATTATATACATGCAAAAATAATATGCATGGTCTTGAGAAGGTTGAGAGTGAAACTTCGTATTTTTTACTTTGATATAGTTGAGATGTACACTGCTTATTGTCAACAACAAAAGTCCACTCTCACATCTAACGCATCTGTCTAACTCTATACGATAGATTATGGTAATGCAGCCTGTCAGAAAATGCTAGAAAATATTTGTACTTGAAGTCATAAAAATGTACTTTCTCTTACTTGTATAGCGTCACCTATCTAATAGATTGTAGAGAAGAGATTATACATAGTAAAGTCAGATGAAGAAACAAAACCTGAGTTCAACTACTAATATATTTATTTATTTATTTATTTATTTATGATTTTTTGAGGTCCTGGGCGGAAGTTTGAACCATTACACTTCAAAGTGGTGCACAAATTCTTTTGGGTTTTGATATTAAAGGAAATATTTAAGGAAGCCTTCACAAATATATCTCAAAAATCAATATATTCATGATGTCAACACCTAGAGTGTTCCTTGGTGACACATCTGTGCATCCTCCCTGATTTTAATGACATTTATTTGTGTATTGCATTGATGCTTTCATAAAAGAAAAAGTAAACAAAACAAAACATAAACATTTATCACTATTATGGAACCTGAGAAATTAGGTACAAAACATTATTCAAAAATATGGTCTTTCTGTTGAAACAAGGCATCAGAAAATCCCTATCATTAGATTGACTCTGCAGTCATTTGAAGCTGGCAAACGTGCTCAACAGTACTGACTCTGCAGTAGGTTGACCAGTTTAACAGGTGAAGTTATTGGTGTGGAAGCCAATTAAGAGTAAAATAACTTCTGCAGAGGTAAATTGCAATGAGATAACTTGGACACATGCTTCTTTTGTCTTACTGCTGAACCAAGTTTCTTTGAGATTTTTAAAGATGTCTCTTCCAAATTTAAGTACAAGAGTTATGGTACTGCACAGAAACAGAAAGACAGGTGTCCTCGGCAGACCACTTTGTTCTCCTCAAATTCAAAACAATGTGAGAGCCTCAGGCACTTTATGGCTTCTCTCTACTCTTTGTTCTCATTTTAACTGCAAAAATAAGAGCATGCATGTGCATCTATATAAATGTTTCCCTGAACCTATGATGGTTCCCTGAACCACAATATATTTTAACACTGCTGCTAATCTGCTAATCTAATTTATGCTGAAAACATAAAATCCATTTTTTTAAACAAATAAAATATACGTATTTTTTTGATAAATCCTACTTTTTCTTTCTTTTTCTTCCCAGCTGTGAATTTTCATCACATAGCCCTAAAATCTTTGGTGTGACTGACATTAGGGACATATTTTGTTTGATAGTATTTGTTTCCTATGAATAATGTAGTCATTCAAAATCAAGTATTTAAAATGTCTTCATAAAGTACAACACTATTCATATATATTCACTTTTATTTGCAGCATCAAACAGCATCTCTATGCATCTGAGGACACTCTTAAATGTGTTATTTTGGTAGATAAATCCCTATCTTCATACCAGTAAAGGCATATAGTATTTGCCTTCTTTAACCATAACACAAACTCTTCTACCTTTATAACATAAATACACTTATTTTCTCATGAAGAGGAGATTTTAGAAAAGGATGTGCTGGAAGATCAATCATCTTTCTGCAAGTAGATGAAAACCTGTGGATGTGTCAGGAATCCAGGTAAAGATGATAAAATAGTTTTTGCCTTATTTAACATGAGTTAGATCTTTCAGGCTGGGATTCACCTTACAAAATACACAAATTTAGGTGTTATTATATAGATGTCTGCAGACTGAATAGGTACCTGCAATTCCCCAGCCAACACATACCCACGTATGCATCCAGGTATCCACTCACTATCAGGTGTCTCTTGAAGTGCTCAAGCATTCTGGAGGCACTTGCAGAGCTGCCAGACAGGTCTCAAGACCTACTGGGAGCCCAGTAGACTATCATAGGGTGTTTCAGACCTACCTAGATGTAAGCTACAGAATGCTTCTGTCTCTTAATCAAGAAAGAGAGGCTGTTATTTTCTGTATCGTTAAGGTAGCCATGTTTTGACTTGAAGACATTTCCTCTTTCTTTTGTCCAAATTAAAATAATTAGAAGCTAAAAGAAACTTGTCAGAGCTAAGGAAAAGCAAATAATAAAGAAAAAAAAAACAACTAAGAGAATACAAGGAACAGAAGATGGATAAAGGTGAATTAAGAAAGGAAATAAAGCTTTAGATGAGACTTGTATAATTACTTAAAATTAATTGGTCAACACTTTCACTGAAGAGAATTATTTTTGTGTAGATCCCCAATCAAAGAGAGTCAATTTCTGGTCACTTATTTACCTATATGAATTGTCAAGACTTTTAAAAATGGAAAATAAGTTCCTTCATTTCTGAACCCTTTATAATGGTTAATTTTATCAGTGCTTTCCTCAAAATTTGACTTTTCTGAGGAACACTGAAGTCATTCCTTTGAAGGAACTATTTCAGCTTATTTTTTTTTTTATTTTATCATATCTGCACAGTTTTATATATGTCTACTCACCAAATTTGTGGTAGTTTATCAACTCCATTATATTAGTAAAAATCAGTACATTAAGATGCAATGAAAACATGTACAAATTTGGAGGGAGGTTGGAAAGAAGAAAAGTTGTAAAAAAAGTTAAATACTATACAAATAAAAACTATTTTCTTCAACAAACTGGTTTCACTCCTCACTGGGCCTATCTTGCCTTTTACTGCATCTATATTTCTCCACATGAGTACATGGAATACCCCAGGTTTGCAGAAAAACATCCATAAACTTTCACAGCCCTTTCCTTCTGACAGTCACATATGACTATCTTTCACAATGAATCAAAGTTTATCTATTTTTCTATGTTAGAAATTAAGTCTATATATAAATGTTGTAAATACATTAAAAGTTGAAAATAACAGTGTCATCATTGTCCAGAAAGATGCATCAGCTTCTAAAAGCTAGAATTTTCATTTTGATGGTATATTTAAAATATGGATTAAAAAATTCATGAAAGATATGAAACCAGGTACAGGAAAAAGTCAGCCAAGGATAGCAAAAACTCATGAAATTGTAAAATCACTCTGACAGTGAATATGGTACAGGTAAAAAGGGAAAGTAATGTTTTCCAATTGAAGAAAACATTATTTTTAATAAGAAAAAAAAAAAAAAAGAGTTGTTAGTTAATCAGTTTCTGTTCCTGGAACTTGGCACAATGCTGCACAGAAAAAATGTAAAAACTTCAACTATCTGGAGAAACATTGTGTTATCAACAGCTACCAACATTTATTCGAGATATTTCAAGTTTCTCCTATGAACAAAGTAAGTTAATTACATTTACCAATAGTTTAGACTGTAGAAGAAAAAAATTATGGTATCTGAAAATATTTTAAACTTCAGATGACACAGTAAGTGCAAGTATATAAACTATACAAGTCAATTGTTTTACATTAAACCTACTTATGTTGAAGTAGCAGATAGTAGTTGATGAGTATTATTAAAAAAAAAATCAATTTATACAAAATAAATATTTCAATCCTTGACAAAAATAATTCTTACAGAATATTTGTCTTACATAGCTGAATAGTTCAATTACTTACTGAAGAATTCAAATGTGCAAAAAGCAAAAATATTTAAAAACTAATATGTTGCATTTTCAGATAAAAAGAGATTTGATTACTCTCAGAAAATCTCTGCATTGCAGTCCCTGGAAATTGGCATGTTTATAGAAATACCATCCATACTCCACTGAAAGGTTTCCACAGCTTTACCACAGAACATTTGAAGGAGGTTCATCTAATAGTTGTCAAAGTCACAGTCTGCTCACTTTCACTCACCATCACAACCATAAATGTCTATTTACTTTTCTTTAATTAATAATGACTTCAACATTTTGGTCTTTATTATTATATGGCTAGCTTCAATTCAGCTAGCTACCTGTTAAAAAATGTAGTGTAGCAACACAGATGAACATAGGAAACTTTAAAAAAAAAAAAAAAAAAAAAGCTAACTCAACAATAAATATTAGCCGAAGGCACACCTTCAAAATTCATTTTGCTAAATTTTCAGTTGTACAGTTAGCAGGCACATGAAGAAAGTGCCAGAAGGACAGGACTACTTTTTACCTACTTTTATAATTCAATTAATTGTTGAAATACTGAGAAAATACACTTCCTTTTCTTGAGAGACTTTTCTGACTAACAAAAAATTGTGATTTCCTGTTATCAATCAAGAGTTCATGGTTGTGAGTTTCTGCTTATTTCCTCAGTGGTAAAAGCACTTAAATAAAGCACTTACCTTTGAAAAAAGCCTGCATAGATATAAGTTTTCAGCAGTACTGAGGGATTAAAAGCCACGTTGTGCCTGCATGACATTTACTGCAAGATCGAGGCATTAACTTGTAGATAAGTGTAGGAGAATGCACAAGCATGCTGAGAGTTTGTGCTAAAAACTCCTGAAATGCTTTTTCACTGAGGATGTGAAACATATTTTATTTTTTATTAAGATAATAAAAAGGATTAGTCACATTACAGATTAATTGCCAGCACAATTTATAATTTGTATTATAAAATGAAGCTCCTCGGTTAGCTGAATTCAGAAATTCATCTGAAACTGTAATCTTCCCTTATGTTTGCAAGTCTGTAAAATAAAATTAATGCATTTTTGTGCTAAAAATTTTGCTTAGCAGTGAGACATATGCCATGGTCTAGCCTGGAGAAAAGATTTCTGGGACAAATATTTTGAATTCAAATGAAAGTCTGGCAATCTGGTTGTCTACTTTTTATAGTCTAATTTACTATAATTACTTTGTGGACATTTTGAAATGAACATTAAATATTAAGTATCTATATGAAGTAACTTACCCAGCTCTAACATTATGACCTTTTTTTTTCCTTAAACATCTGTTTCAGTTATGTCAACTATGAAATAAAATTAATGCGTTCAATAAAGGTGAAAACCCAAAATACTGCATTGCTCTAACTTCCTTCTTTCATTTATTCGACACTAGACTGGCACCTTGACAGAAATGGTTTAAATATTTTTAGAAGTATCATCCTGAATATTTTTTTTCTGATATACCATTATTACACCCCTTTGGTGTCCAAGAACTGCCAATGTCTCTTTCAAGAACTTATATGGCATGTTAGAATACACCAGCCCATTGCACTGAGTAATGCAAACCTAGTGAACAACCCAGAGTAGCCCACTGCACCTAGTAATGTCCAACACATAAAGATGGAAGACCATTTCTGTGAAGTCTCAGTTCTCTGGAATAAATTTGCCACATGCTGAAGAAGCTTCACTCCACGTAAAATGATAGTATCTGCATGAGCATCTATAGCATCTTTCCTGTGATCTCTGGTTTATGTGATTTAATAAGGCATGTTAAATGGAGCATGTTTACATAGTATTCCAATTTTCAATATTTTCATTTCTAGTATTTTATAATCCCTCATTTATTATTGCTAGTTTATTAACAAACTAATTAGTATTAAAATACTAAGTACTTCTATATGTTAGAGCTACAGAGTCATAGAATGGAATGTTTTGGGTTGGAAGAGCATTTTAAAGGTCACTACTTCACCTGCCTTGCCATGATCAGGGATGTCTTTCCTGAAGTTTGCATGAGCTTATTCTTCAAGGTTACTCTAGATGGCATCTCTTCCTTTAAGCGTATGAACCACACTACTCATCTTCGTGTCATTTGTAAACTTGCTGAGGGTGCATTCAGTCTCACAATGTTATTGCTAAAGACAGTAAATAGTATTGGTCCCATTATGGACCCTGGAGGGACACTACTTGGTTTCCACTTAGACCTTGACCCATTGACTGTAACTCTTTGGACATGCCCATCCAGCCAACTCCTCATGCATCTAACAGTCCATCAAGGCCACATCTCTCCATTTAGTGACATGGATGTTACGGAGGGCCATAACAAAAGCTTTATAGAAGTCCAGGCAGATGACAACGGTAGCAATTTCCTTGTTCACTGATGTAGTCATTCCATCACAGAAGGTTACTAGGTTGGTCAAGCACAATTTGTTCTTGATAAATTCATGTTTTCTGTCTCTAATCATCTCCTTATCTTCCATATGTTTCCCCATAACTTCCAGGAGGATGTGCTTCATGACCTTAGCAGGCATGGAGGTGTGATCAGTAGTTCCCAGGGTCCTCTTCTGTACCCTTTTTAAAAATGGGTGCAATATGGTTTGGAAACTATATCAGCCAATTCCCTCATGACCCTGGGATACATTTCATCAGATCTCACAGATGTGTGTATATCCATATTCCTCAACTGACCCCAAAATGGACCTTCTTCTGCCATGGGAAGTCCTAGTTTTCTCCAGTCCTGGTCTTGAGGTTCAGGGTCTTGAGACAGGAACCTTGAACTAAATGATATTAGTGTCAGTGTGTCCTTCTTGTTCAATGTATAAACTTAAGTTTCAGTGACATTTTATGTATCCTAGGACATGGTATCTGGTCTCCATCTTTCTCTCCAGTAGGATATGAAGTTCTCTTCAATCCTGTGCATATCTGCCACCACTATATAAGTTTCTCAGCTACCCTAAAGTATGTCAAATGGTGCTAGGCACACACATTAGGGTCCTAATTTCCTTGCTCTTTTCCACGGTTTTTACATCAACATGGACAATATTTCTTCACTGTATGTAGTTGCTCAGTTCCCAAAATTGGAAGAAGCAGCTTAGTTTCTGATGTACACACCGTTTCCATCCACCAGCCTGAATACTCATAAATGTGTCAGCTCCAATTCAAAGGATATGCTCTAGATATTATATTAATTCAACACTGAGAATTGACTAAACCGAGAATCTATTGGTTAAAGATTTGCCTATCATTATTGAATTATTAGCACTGAATGCATGGAATTTTTGAATATGCAATGAATACTGGACTATGGTATTAACATGGACAAGCAAATGGGGTATTAACTTTGATTAGTCTTCATTTATGCTGATTTTTGCATTAATGTAAAACACCATAAATAAGAATAAGTCACTTCTACTATTAGAGAGTCCTTGATTTGAATGTCAATTTTCAGAACTATACATCAAAGTAAAATCAGATTACCATATTTTTTATGTGGGCGGCTATGGTACACTAAAGGCATGTTAACAGCATTCTTATATAAAGATTACGAGGAAGAAAGCGGCTATGGAAGAAGTTAAATTTGCTCCATGTGTCTGGCAATTTTAAAAGTATTCATTTTATTTTTTTCAAACTTAAAACCAGCTCCATTTATTTACCTCTCTCCATTCTATAACTAAATTTATTACTGCTTTTGGATTGAAATTCTGTATTTATTTGAGATGATTTTATATAGTATAGATGGGCAGAAATGAAACTGCTTTGGGATCAGCCTTGCCTATGAATATGGTCTGAAAGTTCAGAATCAGCTCAAACTTTTAATACAGAACAAAGATTCCCATTTTGTAAAACCACTTTTGGGTTTTACACTAATGGATTACTATCACTGTGTCTGTTGCAGTGACAAGGCAAGAGCCTTCCTCCATATTTTTGAAGACTCATCTACATGTTGCAATTGATTTTCCATGTAACTATTTTAAAATACTGGGAAACAGGTAAAAATATAGCATTCCATTTAGAAAGCTGTACCAGGATCTACCCAGTCATTTAAAAATAGCTTGTTACACAAATTATATGAGAGAACTCAAGCCCGAATCTTTACTTTGATAGATGGAGAAATAAGAGAAAAATTAATGAACGGAAATTGTTCTACTATTCTGTAGGGAGATTCAATGAAAATTTTAATAACACAATGAACATGACGAGCAAGATTGTGTAATGGCGAACATAATAGTCACATATAATATCTGGTTTGAAGTATTATATTAACATGAAAAATAATGAAAATTTACTTACAGAACTATGTTCACATGCATAATTTACAAGGAATCAGAGTCAGTTAGGAATGAAAACATGAGTTGTTTTTGTTTGTCACACACAGACTGCCTGATGTAGTTAAAAATCCGGTATGAAATTCCTCATTCTGCTTCACTTTTCTCACACTTTTCTTCAAATGAAGATTCTATTTCAATGAAGAGTTTTGCGGAGTTGTTGTTCTTGTTGTTGTGGGGTTTTTTTCTCCCAAATTATTTTCTATGAATTATGTATGGTGGTTATATTGTACAGCCTTTTTCATGAGAGACAGAAGGCATATGACAACAGTGACTTTATTTAAACTAGTGTTTCTGAAGCTAAGTAGTTTATATCAATTCATTCTCATTTTAATTCTGTTTCTTGCAACCTTTTAAATCTAACTGAAGATAACACACAATACAGTTAATTACTATAAATCCAAAGATATTTCTAGTGACTTTGACTTAAAAATGTATTTTACATATTTTTTTTCTGAACCATGCAAAGGAGCTTTCTTATTAGTTTTGACTCTTAACAATTTCTGTTTAAGTCTACTGAGATCTCTGCTAATCCTTCTCATAACATCAACATTATTTTCAGAAGAAATGTTTCTTCACCATGGACTTTGTGTAATATTATGTAATTTTGTGCAATAAATACTCCATGGATGCAGGAAAGGAGGAAAATAATACTTTCACTATGATCAGCATTATTTCTGTGGAACTACCCCGGTGTTTCTACATACAAGAGTTCTTCCTGAAACAGGAAACTACTTCCAGGTATTTTCATATTTTAATTTGTCTTTTAATATCAGTGAGATATTTAGAGCTAAAACTTCTATATTCCTCCCTTTCCCCACACTCCCTCCTTCTCCCCCAAGACGAATCCAAAGCAAAGATGTCTGTGCTCAATAGGGCCCTTTCTTCATGGAGTCAGACTCCTAGAAATGAGGGAGGGTCCCTTTGGCATCTGAGAGCTCAGATGCATTATGAGGATGCTATTTTCCAGAATTGCAGGCTGCTGGAGCAAGGGGTAAGAGAGAGATGTCAGGCATCTCAACCCTCACCTCTCCATTCAGATAGGTCAATGACACTATATATTTTATGGCAAAGAAATAGATGATCCAAGTGAAAGACTCAAAGTGTGGAATTTATTTAAGGAAATGCAGCTGTTTATGGTTGTGGTTATATATTTAGACTAGGTGCCCTAGATTCCTGTTAAGAGGGAATAGAAAGAAATAAAACTTTTAAAACTTTCTAAATATGGATCAGGCTTATTTAGAAATTCAGACTTCCAAACATAGGTGTCCAAATGTGAACTAAGTATCTAAGATCCACATACAATCAATGAAAAACTTAGTCTTAGCCAAAGTATAAATGGCTGGTACATTTGATATGCCTTGGGATATCTCAGACATCCAAGATACTCATGGAGTTCATAGGTATGACCCAGGACCTGTAAAAGAGCTATAACCTTCTCAAGTGGCAGCTAGAAGCCAAGTGGGTTATCCCAGGAAACCCAAAATAATACCACATATAAAAGTTGAATTCCATGTTAAGTGTCTGTTTAAACTAGCTTGAGACATTTTCTATTCCCTGTACTGACTGGACCTTTGATGACTATAATAAGAGTTTAGACACACGGTTAACACCTAGATGACAATATTTAGTTACCTAAATTTGGTGTCTAAGTCTACCGTTGAACTGTTCTTGGCATCCCAAAATATCATATGAACCTGAAGAGTTCCCATTTCTTCCCACTGACTGTACAGAAGGGCAAAAGTGTCTTACTCAGCTGAAGAACTCAACACTACAAGTGTGAGAAATTCATCAGAATGAATTACAGTGTAATTCACCCTCATAACTGAATGGAAAAAAAAATCTTAACAGACATATCTATTAATCTGCTTAATATGATCTATGTTTTCAGAAAGGTAGATCTTTTGCCCTCATCATAGTGAGGGAAGGGGAAGAAAAAAAAAAAAAGGAGTTTGGTATCTGGTTTCTTGGCCTCTGCCCTAATACTGTCAATTTGTCTTGTCAATTAGTGTCAATTGTGGTTATATTGATCTGTGTACTTTACAGATTCTGACTAGAATTAGACTCATACTACAAATGCAGATACTATGGCAAAGTCCATGTCTTCTAACTTTCAGCCACTACTAAATTAAATATTAAGGATACTTTTCTAAGAAGGAGTCAGGCTTAGTTATTTTCATTTTTCTCCTTTATTTATTGATACTTTTTTTTTTTGACTGATGTTAGTATTTTTTTTTAAATTTCCATACTTATTGGTGGAAATATTATGAAAATTCTTAATTTATGTCATAATTATTATATCATGATATTATAAAAGTAAATGGGCTGATATTCTTTGGTTTATTCTGATCCATTTTTATTATACAAAATTGATGATGCTCTCCTGAGTGAGCATCTGAGAGTGTCCTGAGAACAGGGACACTTGTGAAGCAGAAAAAAGAAGGAGACACATTTTATTGTTGTTGTTGTTATTATACTGTAATATTACCTTACTTTTAGATTTGTAGTAATGTAAAATTAAATATTAATATAATGGAAAAGCTTTACAAGAAAATACATATCTGCTTGTGTCCTAGTGTTGCAAGTAGCATCATCAAAAATAATCAATTGTTTGTATTGTCTGTAATATTTTGGTTATCTTTTAATAAACTGTAATTTGACAATGGAAAAAACCCCAAACTATTTAAAGAATACTCTTCAGCTGCACTCTTATATGTGTGTAATCTTACTTTTAATTGAAAGTTCCATCCTGCGAATGTTATTCACAAGTGTGAGATTCATCATAATTATCTTTAACAATATAAAAGTCAAATAGCTTAGCTGTGATTTAGCTCACCCAACCTTAGGAGCTGCAATTCAGTTACAAACTGAGATGTGTAAATTCATGTGCTCACAATACAGCTGTTACATTTCAACTAGGGAACACTTAAGAGGCTTTAACATAATAATCTCTAACACTTAAGGTAAGTTAAAATACCTTGCCTGAATTCCAGCTGCCTGTCCAGAAAAGAAAGTGTGTTAAACCTGCACAGATATCTTAGATACCTTGGGATGCCTTAAATTCCATTGAAGGATTCATATGTCAAATTAAATTCTTTTTAAAATCTAGTCCCAAACATCTGCCTTGAGTTCAATGAAGACAGAATTATATCTGAATGCCATTGGTCATAACCACAGCAATTTAAACTAATGCTGTCAAACCACCTTAGCAGTTTTAATTCAAAATATTATTCTGTATGATTTAAAAAAAAAAAATAAATCCTATTTTTTTTAAATTAAATAAAAACACTCATCACTATATTCTAGGCTGCTTGTCCAGTCAATTAATGTCAGTCAGAGCAAAAGAACATTAAAGGTGGTTCTAGAAGTCTAACAGGATTTCTGAGAAGGAATTGCATAATCAAACTGAAGAGAGCAGCAAGCAGGAAGCGGAACACAACAACAAAAAAAAGTCCACAATTTTTAAGCCCGCCTGTGAATTTCTGGGTCAAATGCTGAGCCCACAGGATATATTGTGAATATTCAAACTTCTAAATGAAAGAGAAACAGAATTAAATCATAGGCTCAAAGTTCAAATATAAACTGACTCTAAGTCCACATTGCCAAGGACTTGTCCAATTGTTGCAATTTTGTCTTGGACAGAGCTAGTTGAGAATTATAGAAAAGATCTAGATTATGATATAACAGCTATTCAGGAGGGATTCTCCATTACGAATTATCTATTATGGGTTATAGCTCCAGCCTTGGAGTTCACTCACATTCTGGTTTCATTAATTTAGCAGAATAAAGGATCCCATTCCAGTCAAAGATTTATGGATCACTCAGTCTAGTGCAAAAGGGTCTATGTCACAAAATTGTTTTCTAAGTTTTCTTCTTCTTCCACTGTTGCTTGAAAATTTGGTCCTGCATGAAAGATAAAGATCGATTACTTGTAAATCCAGACAGAATAAGGATTTGCAACTGGCTTTCTTCTCTCTACAAGAGTAATTTTTTCTGATTTTAGCAAACCCTGACATTTGGAAAAACAGTATTATCTCACTGAAAACTACAGAAACTTACAGTGAATGGGATTTAATCTACAAAAAAATATGAACTGATAAAACACATATTTTGATAATTTCCATTTACTTTCTGTATCATGCTAGATATGATTGAGTTTCCATTAATACTAGTACTATCAACCATTCTATAGCAATTATTTTAAATTTAACATTGTTTACAAAACGTCTTTACCTGAAATTTGTTGATTCATCAGAAATTTATTGCTTTCTAAATGCAGCTATACAAATAAAGTTGATGTAAATGAGCCGTATGACATTATCTGACCAGTACTCTGTTAATGATGTAACACTTCTAATCAGAATTGATCCTTTAAAACGTGCAACCTATTTTTAAACCTTATAATATTTTTTTTCCTTCACGTTTGTTTCATTCCTAATTCATCCATATAGCATAATGGACATCCTCAGGTACAACAAGAATGCAGCTAAGAATCCTTGAATTTATAATTCAGATTGGAATTCATGAATACTATGAATTTGTTCAAAGGACAAAGGGGCCTAATTTACTATACATGTCTGCAACTGAGTTAATAAGTTTGGACAGACAGCATTTTATGATTCTGTAGGAAGAACCACTTCCTTCTCAGCTTAATTTTAATATTGCCTTATTGTAAGGCCCAAATACACAGTCTAATCATCATTCTAAATATACCTTCTCATTAGTTACAAAGGTGTATTGTCTTATACTAAAATTTTAGTTAGTTAAGATCTTCTTTCATTAATAACAGCATAGTTACAGAAAGACTTGTCTGAAATGTTAAGTATTTCCTTTTCCCATGGGCGCTTTTAGCCAATGTCAGTAAGATCTTTCATTCTGTTGCTCAGACTCACAATTCTTCTTTCTGAATAATTTCAGCAAACCTGAAGAGGCTGGTACTTTATTTAGTGCATTCCTTTTGTTCATTCTTACACTTTCATGTTTTACTTCTGCACCATGTCCTTACATTCAAAAGTATCTAAATTAAAACACACACAAAAAAAAAATCTAAAAGGAAAAAAGGGATAGAGATATAAAACTAACTCCAACAACGAAAAAACCTCACACAACCCCCCTTAAAAAACAAACAAACAAACAAAAAAGCCCAAACAAACAAACAAAATAAAACAGAACAAAAAACTCAAAACAAAACCAAAACAAACAAACAAACAAACCCTTAAATATGAAAGGTATCTTTATTATTTTTACTACTGTTAGTATTGTTATTCTTTACACACATAATGTCATAAGGAAGAACACAATTTCCTATAGGGATCTAAGTTTATTGCAACAGTGAGAATACACTCCAAAATTTAAAAAAAAAAAAAAAAAAATCCTTTTTCAGTGGTCTAAAGGTATTCGTTGACTCAGCTTTTTGAAGAATGCTTCTAGGGAAGGATCATCTTTTTTTTCACAATTTTTTTTTTCAGCTACCATGATCTTCACCACGCATCAAAAAATTAATACTACGCTTGTATTTTGAGTAGACATGTTTGTTGATATTTTCTTACCGTGCTGACTAGAAGATAAACGCTACCACAGTAAAGACACCTGATAAAATGACCTTTATAACCATACTAATCAATTCTGAAATATTTGCTTCCCAAACTCTAACAATGGGAAAAAAATGTCTACTGTTTTTATGCTTCCATTCTTCCTATTTGTCCCCAAGCTAAGTCCCGACACTTCTGTCTAAAAGTCCATGTTACTTGTGAAGTGGCCAGTATACAATACCGCCAACTTTATTGTGCCATTTTTATTCTGGGCAACTGACTAGTAGTCTCTAGAGTCTAGCTACATATTCTACATCCTGCACTTAAATCTTTCCTACCATCTGTCTTCTCTTTAAAATATCTCATGTGAATAAGTTGTTACTGTGTGTTCATAATTTAATTATATTTTTTCCTTTTCAAACCCCCTGTGACAAACCACTTAACAGTTTTGCACTCATTCCATAAATCAGACTTTTTTTTCTTTTTCTGAAACACTTTCTGCTGCATTTTCTCATCCATTTGTAGCATTTACCTTTCATTGTGATCAGCTTAATGACTTCAGTAATGACTACTACTCTGGAGTATTGCATTCCTCATTTATATTTCAAGCTTGACCCAAGAAATGGTTATTTATTATAATGGCATCAGCAGTAACTGTCAGGATTTTTTTGTTTCTGTTTCTTTTTTGTTTCCTGAGCACCATATTACTTTATGAGGTTACTATTATAGTTATTATGTGCTATAGCAATTTCTAAAGGTATCAGCTGAAACAGGAGTCCCATCCAAAAGCAACTATTAGAATGCAATCCCCAAGTCATGGAGTTATCAATTTGAAAAGACAAAAATAAAACACAAGTTAGGAAAACAGACGGAAAAAAGTGTGTGGTATATACGAGATTTCTATTGAAAACCTCTGAAAATTAACAGTTTTTCTTTAAAAATTATCATGTCTCAGTTAATCATCTCTGATACAATAGAGTCAAGGAGTTGACTTAATACTCATAGGCATTTAATTACCCACAGTGCAGGTGTATCTAACTGAGTTACATTGAGGGTTCAACTCCTCTGCTCATTCATAGATGTGCAGTGCCATTTGTGGTGTCTTAAAGTGCCTTGCCTGGGCACCAGCTGACCATATGTCCTACAAGCCTTGAGTCTTTTCTGTCAGCACCATGCAGACAACTTAAACACCAAGATTGTTCAAATTACTTACGTGAATCCAGTGAACAAAACCATCAGGCTCCCAGTATAGATCAAGAATTCAATTCAGTTGTTCCTACATTGGTGTCTATTCCTATTTCAGATGCCCTAATGCATCCCATCTAGAGTCCAGCTGTCACTGCAGAAAAAACATGAGTGTACTCTAGCCCTCATTTTGTATCTACAAGTCTCATGAGCACATCTCAAGTACTCTGGGACTCTTCTTAGGACACTACTAACTTGTGCTAAGGCTGCAGATTGAAACCCATCAAACTAGGTGAGACAAATACCACCTATGTTCCAGGTTAGATAGTAACCCAGAAAATTAGTCATATTTTCCACCAGACCATACTGCTGCTTAATTTCTTCATAGCTGTTCTGCATTATACTTTCCACTGGTCTCCAAAGTTTTCATTTGGGCTTCCCAGCCTGTCTTTACTATTTGAATTCTCATTTAAAGGAAAACAAACCATTATCTTCCCCTTCTTTTGTTTTCCTGGAGTCACAGTTTAAAGGGCATTGTTTGCTAAACTTCCCACTTGCAAGAGATGCAGTTGATTCAGAAATTATAAAGTAACAAAAAACAAACATAAGAACCCATGATTAGACATGGTTTGAGACCAAAGCTTGAGGGATTTGTCTGAATAGTCATGATATCAGCCAAAATCATTAATAGCTAAGAGAATTTGTTCCACTGGCTTAGTTGGACACTAGCTGAGGGGTATCTATCTGGCTACCTAATGGAAAGAGAAAAGGATAGAGAAGTTCTGCTGGCACTAATATTTCTATAGAGCCAAAGCTTTCTGCCAAGAAGACTTTGTGCCACAGATGCCACTAAAATAATGGCAGTTAAAGCACTTGGAGTCAACTCAGCAGGTTGTACAATGGGCTTCTTTGTTCCTTTCTTTGCTATGAATTTTCAATTTCAGCCTTCAGGTGTATGATGCAGGGAACTACTATTTCCTTCCAAGGGACTTTCTGCTGACTTTGTTCCTCTCTCACATTACTGAATGTATATAGGAAGTATACAGAGAAAATGATTCAGAAACTATAGCTAGTAGATGCAACCATTTAGCATCACAATGTGTCAATTCACCTGGTAATTAATCTTGGAGGAATAATACTGATGGATCTCATTTAAGTTTCTTATCCAAAAAGATAAAATTATGGACGTTTCTGAAACTTACAGACATTTATGTTGAATATCATCTTCTGCTACAAGTTAACCCACTAAGGTACCATTGCTAAACAAATTCATAACGAACATAGTGCAATATAGTACATTGCTTGCAATAATTTTAGTCCAGATTTTTTCCAGTGCTAATATTCCTCTGGAAAAAGTTGAGTAAAATAAAATGATTTTTGTGGTTGGTCCACACTCCTAATACAGTTTAAACAGATTATTAGTTTTAAACAGATTACACAAATATCTGTGTGATCTTAGGGCAACCATAGGTTATGAACACAGCCTAATAATACTTCAGTTCTGAAAGGTGTTTGTGCAGCAGCCAAATATTCAGAAGTCCTGTCCACTGCCTGGAAATTTCTATACCATTAATCACAAAGAAGTCACACAAATCTGAGCTGCACAAACACATTGAATAATATTCAGCCACAGAAATTGTCTAACTCCATGTATACACTTATGGAAACTTTACTAAATACAGAAGGATCTACCTAATGAGGTCCTTTAACATCTAACAGTGCTCATTTTTGATTACGTGTGAATAAAAATGCGGCCTAACCCACTCTGACTGATCTACATAGTACAAACAGCTAGGGAGTCAGGTATACAATAAAACAACTGCCATACAGATTGAAACTCCAAATAAGAAGAAAAAACAAGGGTGCTAAAGATTTGCACGTCTTGTGCACCATTTTCCAAGAAAACCCCCAGATGTAGTTTTGGAGAAAGTTACACAGGAAAGAGAGAGCAATTTAAAGGCCTTCCATTTTATCTCAAACAACTTCCTGTTTTGCAACTGAACAAGCCACTGACAAAAATACAAAGGAAAAGAGCTTGTCCCTTTATTAAGAGCTATTTGTCTTTGGGACACTTTCATATATGGGAGCCCTGCAAAACTTCTCGTGGGTAACAGAAGGTAAAGATTATTCTGTTGGGAAGGAGGAGCATTTTGCAGTTTCCTACTGTTCTTTCACCCTAATGAGTTTTGCCAGAAGCTTAAAAAAGGTGTGAAATGTTCACCTTGTGTAGTTAATGGCTGTTCTACCTGAGTAAAGAGTAGTACACAAAGCCTTTTCTTCTCCATCAGATAACACCTGCCCCCACTCTTGATAAAACAAAAAAACAAACCAAAACCGAAACAAAAACAAAACCCCAAACCAAACCAAACTAAACCAAAAGAACAACTAAACAAAAAAACTCCAACCCAAATCCAACAAAAAATCCCCCAAAGTTTGCATCACCTTAGTTTGCAAGCAGATCTGAAACAATGTAGTTTCAATGCAACTGTACTGATGTTATAAAATAACCTGGCACAATTCATATATTTAGTAAAGAGATATAATAGCGCATTCCTGTGCAGTTTCAACAGTACATTTCTGATTAAAATGATACACATCACCTATGGGTATTAATTTAAAATTTTATCAGGTTCCTTCTAGAGTTCCATTCAGCCTTCTGCAGTGGCATGCAAGACACTACCATGTATACAGACGTATTTCTATGGCAACACTTTAAATTCTAGACTATTCTTAAGTGAAGTGTTTGCAGAAAAAAAAAAAAACAAACTATCAAAACCTTTTCTTTTTTTTTTTTTTTAACTAATCATTCTGTCTCTTCTGAAAGAGAAGAAATCTCTTTGCTGTGATAATTTAGAAAGAATAAGAATTCACTTTATATATGATACGGTTAAAGTCATGAGATTCTTAAGTTAGCAGGAAAAAAAAGAACCTTTGGATGTTATATAGGTTTCCAGTGTTAGTAATATTATGGCAGTCTTTATCATACAAATAAAACATTTATTTTTTTGTTACCATTTTTAATGCAGCAGAGCTGAACAAATTCAACATATTTACTCCTCTTCAATACATCCTCAATCATCCCTTTTCTTTCTCATATGTTTTTCTTTGATTGACTGTTTTGTTTTGATAAAAATAATCACAGAAGTGCTAAACATGCAAATAAGGTAAACATGTAATTCAAGGTCTGGTAATTATTATATAATCTCAGAGAATTGTGTGATTTATGTGTCTTAAGTGCAAGTGTCTGCAAGAGGGAAGAAAGAATCCTGTGAATGTTAACATCAGAAAATTATGTAGAAAGGAAAAGGTCCATTTTCTTATTTCCCCCCAGCCTAGAAACAGGGTAATAAATGCCTGTCTTCAACACTTCAATTGAATTGACATTTCTATTTATGCGTGTCAATGAACCAGCACTTCAAGGAAAATAAATGGGCAAAGTTGCAACTTTTTGCTACTTCTCAATGATGACAAAATAAGATTATATGTATTTAGCATTATATTCTTTGTAATGCATGCATGTCTGATCTCAGTCAATGACTTGCCATATTTAATTAATTTTTAACTTCTGTAACAGTACTTCTAACTTAATTATGATTTATTTTTTTAGCATGGGATGTATCCTTAATTTTCTCAGTTGCTCAATTTTATCACCACAATATTGTGAAGAAGGCAAAAAGACTTAGGTAGGCATCTGGAGGTGCACTGACATACTTAAACAGGTTATTTTGGACTAGTTTGGACTATTTCTAAGCTAAAGTTGATGGCCTTCCAAGAAAGAAATACTGGCTTACATGTAAAGGTATTTGTTTATTCTTAAACACCTGCACAATGGTAGATTGCACTATGGCAAACTAATGCCTCTACTGCCATCACTTTGTCTTACACAGAATGTCCTGGCAGAATAATCAGTCTAATGAAGCAGCAAGGTGGAATAAAGAAGGGGCCTTGAAACAGGAATGGTTTGTACAGTTAAGCAGACCATGCCATTTTCAGAGCTACACAACTGAACTTCAAGGAGACTGCAGATTCTTCCACAGTGATAAAGGGTTCTGGAGGAATGATATATTCCCCACGTTTGGTACTTCATGAACACTCGAGATCAGGCTTCTGCCTCATTTTCAAGAGCATACCTATTGCAATGTGTTCTAAATGCATGTCTGTTTTCTCATCACAGCTCCCAAAGGTGGGTATTTGCTATAAAGCAAACCGAATCAGTATTTGAAGTTTAGCAAGTCCCTTACAGTGTTTTACTCTTTAAAAGGATTCTCTGCCTGGAGAAAGCCAGGAGCAACGTGACTGAAATTCTCCATATCTCCACTGGGACTTGAGCTGTGAGTTACAAATGATTTGCAGGGACTTTCGCCTTTACAGGTTTGACTGAGTTTAGGGGCCCTTTCCCGTACAGAAAGGGGATCAAACGCGAGTTGCCTGAAGTTCAACTGCAGCACTGCGTCGTGCTTTTTTTCAGCATTTAATATCAAAGGGTAGAGGTATACCCACTGCAGGAATGGGAAAATCCCTGCGCTAGTTCGTGTTCCCACTGGCGGCAGCTGCCGGAGCCCGGCTGCTCGCAACAGCCCCACTGGGCAAGCTGCTCCCGGGCTGGAATGCTGGCCGAGCAAATTCGACTCCAGCTTAATTAGACCGAGCTGGACAGAGGCACTTAAAGCAAATTCCCACTAACATCCCTAATATATCTGCAGTGTGTGCAGCAGAGGTGGCGACAGCAGCGGCAGCAGCGAGAGATTCACAGTATTAATAAAGGGATTCACTGCCTCATTATTAAAAAAAAAAAAAAAAAAAAGAGAATAAAAAATTAGAAAGCCGAGGCGAGGGAGAGAGGCAGGAAACTCTCTGTGTTATTTACATTGGGAAAGGGGGGAAGGAAGGGTGTTTGTGTCTTTGCCTGTCAATGAATGAGAAAGAGGACGGGAGGAAAGGAGGGAAAGAGAGAGAGGGAGGGAGGAAGGGAGGGAGGAAAACACACACAAAGAGCACTGAAAGGAGGCTCTGTCCCCTAAACTCAAATAACCCATTTGCAAGAACTGGATGCTGGAAAAATGGTAAGGACCCGGAGTTGAAAACATTTTCACTTTAATACTGAAAAAATATGCCATTATAAAATCCTCGAATAGAATTAGTAAGTTTCACTTGCTTCCTCAGTTCTGTTTTCCTCAAGTTATAGTAAGATTTACAACAGCACAGAATTTTCTACCATTAAACTTTGCAGCCTAAGCACTAGAGTGACATTAATTGGTCATGCTTAACTGCCTTGGATTTTTTTTTTTTTATGTTTACACTGTTACCATAATAGAAATCAAGGGTACTAATTTTTTTTTTTTTACATTCAGATGGAAAGGCAATACGAAATATGTATATTGAAAAAGAAGAGAGAGGAAAAAAAAACAAAGCCTCCCCATCCAGCCCCTGCCCCCGAAAAATGAAACACATCCCGCTATCAACAAAGCAAATCTCTCCCACCAAAGGAATTCCCACCTTAAAAAAAAAAATCCAATGAGAATATTCATGCAACTATGTCTTAAATAAAACCTTTACATTTTTTTTCCCACAGTAAAAGTACGATCTCTACTGCCTATTGATCACACACAAAAATAAAAAAAAAAAACCTGGCGAAATGGCACTTTTTATTATTATACTGTATTTCTTATATAGAAGGTTTGATACGAAGGGACTTATCAGGTAAGAGGGATGATGGTGTGAACTAGACGCTGTTTCCAGTCGGGGGCTGGAGCGTCCCTGGGGTGCGTTGTATCCATGCGAGCCATGCAGCACTTTTTTTTTTTTTTTTTTGTCCATTTGTCTATTTGTTTCCGAGTCGGAGTCATTTATTTACATTACATTCATGCCTTCGTGCAACTTTCCACTCCTGCTTTGCCGTCAGGAGAAGGCCGACAGCAGCCTGTCCTCCACCTCCCTCTTTTTTCCGGCCTCTCGGAAAGGGGTCAGTCCACAAAGGAAGAGGGGAAAAAAAAGCAAAACAAACTCCAATAGAACAAAAGCTCAACAAAACCAAGAGCCGTGTTTCGCCCTGCCGGAGCCGAAGGAAGCGGTTCCTCGCCTGCCTGACGCTGTCCCGGCCGCGCACGGGTGGGGGCTGCGCCCACCGCACCGGGCTGCGCGGCGCTGCAGGGATGTGCCCCGGCGCCGAGCTCTCCCCCCGCCGCCCACTGGGCCTTGGCGCTTGCTGTGGGGGTTGTGAGGAAGGGCGTGCATGTGTCTGTGTGTTTCGTTTCTCACAAAACGTAGCAGCGGAGGTGCAGAGCCGTCCCCGGCCGGAGAGTGTAGGGCCGGTCCCGGGTGATGGCCGCCCCCGCCCCCCCGCCGCTTCAGTCCGACAGGGAGTGGGAGCCGCAGTCGTACACCCTGTGGGCCCCGTCGGCGTTGTAGGGCCCGTTGTGCCAGTAGGACGAGTCACAGACGGTCTGCAAGGAGTTGATTTCGGATGCAGAGGAGTTGGCGTCCCTCCTCTTGGACCGTTTTCTGTTCCTCAGGATGAACACCAGCATGCCAACCACCGTGAAGGCAGAGGTCACAAAAACCAGCAGGAGCCCTGGCACTAGCACCGAAATAGAGACCCGACTGGTCTCCAAGTAGGAGTTGGAGTGAGTACCTGTCTCAGTCAGCCCAGTGCTGTTTTTGTTTGTAGAAGTTAATGTGGGCAAGATTTTTAACTGAGGGCAAATCACATCATTGGAGAGAGACTCGAAATCCTCCTTGAAGAAATCTTCAGGGGACTCGCACCTCAGGTCACTCATAATCACCTTGGGGCGCAGCATCTCTGCCCACTGTTTGAAAGGCACAATAGGGCAAGTACAGTCCCATGGGTTGCCGTGCAGGTCGATCTGGGTGATGGAGGTGAGCTGGTCCAGCACCCCTGCCACTGGGAGGTACATGAAATAATTGTTGTGTATGCTCAGCTTGGAAAGCGAGACCCCAGCAAACACATCTACTGGGAGAGACCTCAGCAGGTTGTTGTTGAGGATGAGGACTCTCAGTTTGGGCATTGCATTGAAGGTGCCAGGCATGATCATCTGGATCCCATTAAACTCCACGTTCAAATACTCCAGGTTTTGCAGCCCAGCAAATTTCTCCCGGGACAGGGTGTCTAAGTAGTTGCTATCCATGTAGAGCCATCGGAGATCAAAGAGGTTCTTGAAGGTGTTGTTCTCCACAGTGGCAATGTTGTTGTTGCCCAGATCAAGTAAATTAAGTTTTCGGTAATCCAGAAAGTGGGATTTCCTGATGGTGTGTATTTTGTTGTCTCTCAGAAACAGCTCCTGCACATTGGACGGCTTGGGCTTCAAATCCACCAAGCTGCTCACATTCCTGTCATTGCAATTAACCTTTAAACCCGAGCCAGGGATCTGATCACAGCTGCAGATGTGCGGGCAGGACAGGGTAGCTGGTATCTTGCTCTTCGCACTCACTGTCGACACAGCAGCAGTGGGTCTGGTCTTGATTTGCCAGTTGACAGGAATCTTTGTACCTCCGTTTGGAGCAGATCCTGGTGTGGCAGGGTCTTCTTTGCCGTGTATTTTAAAAGGGGTTGGAATGGGACCAGGATCGCAGGTTTCTTCTTCGGCAGGGGGAGCAGCTAGGCTAGAATCTACTCTGTTCTTTTTGCACAGCTCTTGCTCTGTGGTCTCATTTAAATCTTTGCCCTGCAACCTAGTGGGAGCTTCACAAATCACTCTGCCGATCAAAGCATTTTTAGGTATGTTTTCCAGCCATTCTTTCAACGACAGCAGATCGCAAGTGCAGTCCCAGGGGTTATCCTCTAGCAGGATTTCAGCAATGCCTGGGATCTGCTCCAGGACCTCCTCGTAAGGCAAGGTTTTAAGACGGTTTCCCCGGAGGTCGAGGTGGGTGATCGGGACGTACTGAAACACGTTGGGGGGCAAGGTGCTTATGAGATTGTCATTTAAAATCAGCACCTCTAGCTTGTTTAAGTCCCTAAATGCTCCCGGGTCAATATCCCGCAATAGATTAAAGTCTGCCTGGAGGTATTCCAGATCGTCGAGCCCCAGGAAAGTCTGCTTCCTGAATGATTTGATCTTGTTGTTGTTTATGTGCAAGCGTTTCACCAGCTGCAGCCCAAGGAAAGCTCCAGGAACAATCTCATGCAAACCGTTGTTTTCCATGTGCAAACTGACCGCATTGTAAAAGTTAGCAAACTCATTAGGGAAAAGTCGAGTCAGGGAATTGCCATGCAGGAATAAATGGTAAAACTGGGAAGTTGGGGCGCTGAAATGTTGCAGGCTGGTAAATCCCTTTTTCTCACAGTCTACGTGCAAATCCCCTTCTATCTCGTTGCAGGCACAGATCTTCTCTTTGCAAACGTCCCCTGTAACGTTTCCAGCAGCAAAACAAAGAGACGTCTCCAGCAACAGAATCCAAAGCAGCATTTTTAAACCGAGCAATTCATTCCCGATCTCATCACAAAGTAACAGCAACCATCCTTCTCACGCGGAAAGCAATTCCAGTTCATTCAATATATTAAATGTCCGAACCACCACCAAAGGGGAAGAAAAAAATTGGGGGAGGGTGTGTGTGGGGGGGTGAGAGCATGGAGGGTCGGTGCAGGGGGGAATGCTTTCTTTTCTCCTCTCTCTCTCCCCCCACGTACAACTGCAACAGCCCAGATTCCAGTCAGTAATTATATCCACAAACTATCCAGGCACGTACTGCAAGACAGGCAAAAAAAAAAAAAAAAAAAAAAAAAGAGACCGTTCTCCTTGTTTCATATCAATCTTTGGGTGTGTCTTCATCTTTCCATAGATAAAGTGTAATTCAAACCAACTCCTACTGTGCTGTAACAGTGTCAAGGCCACTGTAAAATGAGCAACAGTATGCAACAGAAACAGCACAGTAAAATACCAGCTTTAAGCACTTTTATGAAGTATGAATTGAACCCAGCTTATGTGTAATTTTCAGTAGTCTGATTGCTCAATGCTAATATATAAGAAAAAATCATGCCAGTCATTTAGAATTGCAAAAGTATTCTGTCCTTTAATTCTGAGAGGAAACTCACTGAACCAAGATGTTGCACCAAAGGAGAGAGAATGAGGAAAAGCAACAAGCCCAGAGCTGAACTGGAAACATCTGTTCCGATGTATCGCTTCAACACCAGTGAGTCCTACAGAACTCTCACTTGATGCTCTTGTACTTTGAATGTGTAGCTTCTTATCTTTCAACTATCTTCAGTTTAGAAGGTGCTCAAGCACTTTAGATAATTGCAAAACTGCATAATTTTCTTTGCTCTGTTTTCTCCAAAGCCAAGGATGAAAGTACTTATCCTCCCAAAGTTGAAGAGAGTTATATTTATTTCAGTTCCAGACCTAAGAGTTGAGAAATTGATGTGTCAGTAAATCAAAATAATAGACACTTTTGATCGAGTAAACTATAAGACCTTGGTCTGGTCTTATATACTGAAATTATGTCAGAGAGACTGCTGATATGAATAAAGAATGCTGGAATAGAATTACTGTCAAAATTGTTTAGAAAGAATTAAGAAATCATTTCTATGGAGAATACAAAGTTTCATTTACATAAAATGAAGTTTATAAATATGCATATAAATGCAGTTAATTATTATATATGTATTTGTTATGTATATACACATAAAAAACAGTAATTTTTTTTTTCTAACTTATCAAAAAAGTAATTCTTGCACTTTCTTATCTCTGAGTGGCAACTATTCTATACCTCTGAAACACATAGATTTCTATGCAATATTAAACTCTCTTAATTTATTATTACTTTTCTCTGTGTCTTTCTCTTCCTCCCTCTGGATATCTAGATAGAATAACTTTCATATTTCTTTTTTATTTAGCATCTAGCAGCCTTACTTTGCTAGTTAACTTGAGTCTTCTTTAGCACAGTTTATAACTGGATATAAGTATCACTAAAAAATTAGGAACTAAGATTTCAGGTACCTAAATGTCATGGTGAAATTCATAGTTAAATAATTTAGACTGAGGAGGTGAGAGGATTTTAGTTTGAAGTTAGTTACCAGTTTAGTCACCAGCTTTCGTGTTATGAAATTGCTATGTTCAGGGAGAAAATAAAAGCCTGCAATCCATTATCTGCAAATCATGCCCCTCTCTTGGTAATTATATGCCAAGCTCTCATTTCTTTAATCTTTCTACTTTTTAGAGCCATAGGGGCAGCAGAGGCCTGCCTAGGAGAAAAAGAGTTGGAGGAAGCATTCAATCCTGTGAAAGAGACTAGGGAAAATCAGATCAGAGAAAAGGAGAACTCATTGACTGATTTATAAAGAGTTCATATGTTTAATATTGTCATATATAATAAATATGTATCTGTAAAATATATGGTTAATTTTAGCAGGTCTAAGTATGCAAGCTCCCAAATTTTTCATTGTTGACAGGATATTTTCACTGGGTAATTGAACAAACTCCAAGAATTTCAGATTTAATAAAAAAGCAGTTTTATATTAAGGACACTGTTGTTTAAAGTGGAAAATGGGATGGTATCCACATCATACACCCAAAATGGCCATAAAGTGGAAAACAAAGAGGCTAAAAGAACAATATTTCTGAAAGCCTTGAGGCAGAACTTAAAACCTGGATAACAAGGTAATAACAAGGTACTGCAAAGTCCAGCATGCTGGCCAAAATTTGGTTTGTATTCATTTAGCAAGTATCAATGACAGTAACTGTTATATGAATTAGTTCATTAAATCAAAATCATACTCAGTTATAAAATTAATTTAAAATAAACCAGTATTTTCCACCTTTTGTTAGCCGCAACTTTGTGTTTTTTCAAAAAAAACTCATGGAAGTTCTTTTCTGCTAGTACTATCTGGTTCATCTCAGTCTCTTATAAACAAAAAAACCCAAAGAAAATGAAATATTTCTGCATCCTGCAGTGCCTCTCCCCCTTTTAATTCCTAATAATCTTTATTTGATATAAAGTCAGATGTTCAGATAAGCAAACAGTAATTTGACTCTTGTCATATAACCTAGTAACCAAAGTATAGGTCTGTCCCTAGGAGATGGATAGCTAGGAAAAGGAGGAAGAAAAAGTAGTTCTTTATCAGGAAGAAAAAGTAGTTCTTTATCAAACTATCTCACCTTCAGCACTTTTAACTGCCCTATATGTGATCCAACACTGCTCTTGAACTGCCCACCACATTTTTCAGAAGTGCTCCAAAATAACGGGCAGTGACATTTGGCAGGATATTCTAACAGTGGAATAGTGTTCCCAGGGAGGTTTTGAAATCTCCATTCATGGAGATACTCAAGCCGCAACCAGACACAGCCCTGAGGCTGAAGCTTGTTCGAGTAGAGGGCTTGGCCTACATGACATGCAGAGATGCCTTCCAGCCTCAGCTCTTCCATGGTCCTGTGATTGTTGTGCCAGAGCTTACAAGTTACTCATCTTCTATGATTTTACAAAGTTTCTTTCCTGGTGAGTTCAGAGGTGTCTGTACCTTCTGAGCTCATGATCTCTCGCCTAGGCTGAATGCGTGAAAACAAAGCTGAAGACAGAAAGCAGAAATCCACATTGAAACAATGACCATGCATTGGCCATTTTCACAGCTGTCTGGACTTGGAAAGCAAAAAAAGAAAAAGAAGAACAGAACAAAAGACAACCAACCAAATTTACAGCCTGAAAAACATGATTTGTTAGAAATAGTGTCCAAAACATTGCCAAAGAATAAAAGAATATTTCTTCCTACAAGTATTTTCCTTCTGCTAAAAGCCAAAAGTGAGATTGAGTTTCTCAAAATGAACTTTGAGACAGTGGAAGGGATCCACTGGAGGCTTACTATTATGGTGAGGAGTATGGGAGACACAACCTAATACAACTGTCTGAGCGAACTGGACTAGTTATGAATTTTAAAGTGTAGGAAGGAGTATGTTTGAGATTGGCTGGGGTTATGAACTCATTTTGTTTGTGACAAACAGTAAAAGGAAGGATAATGGCCACATCTGTCATTCAGGAAGTTCAGATTAGAAAAAAAAAAATGTTCACTAGGAGAGTAGTGAACAGTGGATCAGATTTCTAGAGCAGATCTTGGCCCTCCATATTGGAGATTTTCAAAACTCAGCTTCATGTATCCTTGGTTGGCTTGATAATCCTACACTTGGTCAAACGTAGCTTTGTAAGTATAAGTTCTCTGCATAATAGTAAATTCCATTGAATCTAATGGGTTTATACACCATAACCATAATTTCTTCATGTGACTTGGGAAAACTTCTAATTTCTGCTTATGTTTGTTTGGGATTTGTAAGGCAGACAGTGTAGCAACCAAGTCCCACATAATGCAGGTGCTTATTTATCCAAAGTGGTGATTTTCTCGCTCTATCCAAAAGTCTGTATGAGGTACTATGGGATGAATCATATATCTTATGGTGTATCATGTAACTCTATAAGGTGTGATAGTTCAGGGAAAGGTACATTCAACTGCATCTATAATCTCAGCCAAATGTGACCTCTAACAAAGGTAAAAGCACATAGATGTCTGTTACCTGTAGCTGCTCAAGCCAAATCCCACCTACCTCTACAGCCCCCATTCTGGGTGACTTGGAAAGCTGTGTGCACAAGCACTGTTGGACTACATTTTTCTCCTGTTCTGATTCTAGTCAGGAAGAGAAGATACACTGATTCCTTCTCAGGAATCTGCCTCCTTTCTGCTTTTATGGGACAGCCCACCTTGTTTCCTACTATGTTCCTGCTGCAGACCTCTGTGACAGTGCTCAAGCTCTGCTTCCCGTCTTGTGTTGCTGTGTCTGTGTTACTTGTGAACACCCTTGGAATAATGTCCAATGCCTTCTTTCCAACTCTTACATGCCCAGCACTGTCAGACTTCACCAGTAAGAGTCTTTGAAGGGAAGTATTACATGCTGCAGACCAGATCGGCTTAGAGCTGCTAAAAGGAAACAGGTTTATCTAAAAGACATATCTTTTTTTCTTTAAACACTGTTCTATCAGTGTTCTATCATTCTTAGCATAAAAAGGCAGTATGTCAAGAAATAGATTTTCTTGACCACTGAAAATGAAAAATTGCCTTTTTTGAGAGGAAACTAGATTACAAGACTAAACTGCTCCAGGAAGAAAAAAAAAAAGTCATGCTGGGAAAAATAAACAAACACAACTGTCTTTTATTAAGATTTTTTAAATATCTTTTTTATTGATTTAGATATTCAGTGGTGTTTGAAAGCTATTTTAATAATATCCTTTCAAGAGCCTGGAAAGCTAATGTGCAGGTACCAAAAAGGTATTTCTGGCATGCACAGCCATTCAAGAGGTTATACACAGAATCTAATTTTAAGCACCTGATTTACAGTCCTAAATAGAGAGCTAGTCTTCTTATTCCTCCCTTGCTCAATCCAGTGAGGAAATCCCTCTTGAAGAATATTCAGAACGGCTACACTTAAAGGATTTCCATGTCTATAATGAAGACAGACTAAAAGTATTCTCCTAACTTCAGGCACTGTGCAAAGCAGACTTTTAAAGTTTATCTGCTTTTAACAGACACCTGCATTTTCAAGCACTCCTTTTATATCTGTATATTAGTACACTAGTATTTCATGCCCCTAAGATGCATCTCACCATTGTGTTAGCAAATCTTGTTGTTTATTTGTATAAACTATACTATAAAGATGCATAAC
Organism: Dendrocincla tyrannina; assembly: GCA_035047865.1. Lineage (NCBI taxonomy): Eukaryota > Metazoa > Chordata > Aves > Passeriformes > Dendrocolaptidae > Dendrocincla > Dendrocincla tyrannina. The sequence continues at coordinate 71,673,233 of JAWWMP010000001.1, forward strand.
ATTAAAATGTATCCAGATTGGAAAACGTGACTGGTGGTGTAGTTTGGTAGTCTCTCTAGATGTCTACATGCATCTGTAGCCAATAACAAAATGCTTCCCAGCTGTGACCAATACTTGACTTTTTTTTTTTTATTTTTTTTCCTCATGAAATTCCACCCAAAATAATATTTATTACATTGAAAATTCATATTAATTTGTTGTTATATATGTTTATTTTATAGTCTTCAACAAAATTTGATCTTGGATTAACTTTCCAGTTTACAAGCTAACAAGAACAGTTCTGTAAGTGAGAACATACAAACACAGAAAAGCAAGCCAGCAAAATTGATTCCTATATGCCTGGGACACCTAAAGGCTGACTAAGGAACAGACCAGAGTGAAGACTTTTAATTTCCTGAACTATTTTTATTCTTAAAAGTTCTCTAAAGCACTTTTTTGGGAATTAGGTGTTTTATTTAAATGAAATAACATATATTGCCCCATTAGAATAGCAGAATTATATAGTGAGCCACATTATTCTTTTGAAATATACAAGGAAAATATTGAGTAAATTAAGCTGGATGGGTGAACTTGATTTTGAGTGCTTTGCTGGACGAGAGGCCATCAAATATATTCTTGCACAGATAATAATACTAGATAATTAAATTCCTCTTTCCTTTTGTCTTTGTTTCTCTCACCTTCTTTTCCATCTTTTCTTCACAGTTTTTCTATAGTAAAGAAGCTATTCCAGTAAGTTTCCTTAAAGTCACTCTTTAAGTGTCTTGAGATAAGACTAATCTCAGGTATAGAAGTCCATTTCTGAGTTACTGACCTAGAGTGCTTTTAGATTCAAAGAATGATTTTAGATTCAAATAATCACTTCTAGCATGAAATCATAGAATGGGAGCCTAAAACAAGTTGGATGGACTGTGTCCCAAAAGGGCCTATTTCCCATTACTCATTCTAAAGGCAACTGTCTTTCAGCAGGCCATCTTAGTCTTCCAGTACCATGAGAGAGAAAGTACATTAACAAACTTTAAGTAGCTGTATTATGTATATATCTGTGTGCGTTGGTCATCCTAAACTTCTTTTGTAATTAATAGACACTTTTGGAGTGAAATTCTGAATGTAGTGTGTGCACAATAATTCTATGGGTTCTAGCAAGTATATAAGATGCATTTCTTGCTTTCTTTACCCTCAGTAGAAAAATTTGATATTTAATTGGGCTGGTACCTGCTGTTGTACTATCCTCATAGCAATGTTGCAAAACACCTGTTTTTAAAGCTTGTTCTCTAAATTAAACAAATATTGTCATTTTCCTTGAGTTTGCAGTGTCTGAAAAATTATTGCAGGCACTTGAGGTTTTCTGAGATGCTTCTTCCAGTAATCAGTTTTGTTTTCCAGTTTTCTCTTCAATTAATTTTAAATACAGGACAGAGAGTTGTACATGGTAGGGGACAACTCATTCCAAGATGAAGCTCATGAGAAAAGAATCAGGAAAAGTGTATTACTAGAACAGAATAATGCAATTGTCCAGTGAAATGGACAAAGGGACAGGAGACATGTAAGGTAATTATGAAATAAAAGCTTTGGACAGAGTTGTCGCAGAAGATGAATGAACAATGAGTCTTAAATTTTGAGGGGCTCTCCATAAATATAAATACATTTACAGAACACTTTTGAAGTGGGGGAAATCCTTGGGTTTTTTATAGAACAAATAAAAAAGCCTCAAATATATTGAATGTATTTGTAAAATAGGAAATTATTTTGGAAAGATTTCTACAATCATAGAAAAAATTTGGGTTGGAACTGCTCTTTAAATATCATCTAGTTCAAGCCCCTTGCCACACACAGGGACATTTTTTGCTAGACTAGAGCGCTCAAAGCCTCATTCAAGCTGACCTTGGGCACTTCTAATGATGAGACACCCACAACATTTCTGTGCAATCTGTTCCAGTGTGTCATTACGCTCATCATAAACAATTTCTTCCTAATGTGCAATCCAAATCTATTATTTTTAAAATTTAACTGCTACCCTTCATTCCATATCTACAGGGTTGAGTAAAATATCTTTTTGTGGCTTTCCTATATTTTCTATGCTTGCTACATGTGGACAACTGTTCCTCTTCCATATAACAATATTCCTCCAATATATGAAAACTGAATGGGGATAATGAATATGTAGTTTATTTTTACTAGATAAGTAGTACCACATGCAGAAATTTCTCATAAAGGGTGTCTTAAGAAGTTTATCAACATCTCATGTCCCAAATAATTTTTTGAAAAATTACCCTTCATAAAGGCTGATAAGACAAATTCTTGCTTCTATTCAGAAGCAATTCTTGCTTCTATTCTCTGCTAAAATTGTAGAACAGAACTGATGAAGAGCTCTCTGAAAAACTGAAATCAGTCATTAAAGCAAAATTAAGAGCTCAGTGCATTTTATGGATCTAGAAATTATCATTCTTTAACAAAAATAATACTATACCCCCCCTCCCCCCATTAGCTGAGACCATAAAGTTTACCTGGAACTTTGCTGTTGTTACATGATGTTTTCTTCTCATTTGAGCAGATGAATTGACAAGAATTTCTGTGAATCTGAGAAATATTCTGCTTTTGTCCCTGTGAAAGTTTCAGAGAGCCAGTAAAAAAAAGTAAGCTAAGACAGTTCAGTACTAGAGTGATGCAAGAGCTTAGTCTGAAAAATTTGAATAGGTTAAAAAAAAACCCAAAACAAAATCTATAAGGTTTTTATATTTCTCACTATTATCCCCTTTAAAATTAATGAGACAAAGTCGGCATGATTTTGCCCTTGATGGTAGGTGTTATAAGATACAGTTTGAATCCTTGTTATACATTCCTGAACATGAGATCAGGATCTAATTTGAATTATTTGATTCTTCCCACACACTTATATTGACTAGTGACAAAATAATTTCATTCAGGTAAAAACAAAGGACAATATAAAAGCCATCCATCACACAAGAAAGACAGGTGATGCTTCAGATTGCATAAGGTAACAAGAAAAAGAAGTTCAGGGATTTGTGAAGGTTGATGAATGACTGAATATCCTTTACTTTTATGTTTTCTACACAATTATTTCACTTAGAAAACTGAAACAATCCTAAACTGCAGCAGTTAACATGGTAAAGTCATTTGGCACAATATCTGACAGACACTTCAAGGTTTTTGTTTTTTTTTTTTTTGTATGAAGGTTGAATTACACTCTCAGTTATTTGGAAAAAGTACACGACTGCATAAAAAAGTACTATATGCATGGTATGGTATGGAATACATACATGAAAATTGTACTGAATTGTTACAAATGAGATAATTATATTATTTTAATGATACATTCTTGATGTTCTTTATTATGTTGATATGTTTCATGATTAATATGTACATAATATGTTAGACATCGGAATGGACCGTCCAGGGAGGAGGTGGGTTCACCATCCCTGGAGGTATTGAAGAAAAGACTGGATGTGGCTCTCAGTGCCATGCTCTAGTAGGCAAGGTGGTGTTAGGTCAAAGGTTGGACTTGATGATGTCAGAGGTGCTTTCTAAATTATTATTCTGTGATAACAAATATAGATGGAAATGCTGTGTATCTTGCTACTTCAGCAGATTTTAATAGCAACCTAGGTCTGAAAAACAGAAAATAAATAGGAGGATTAAAAATGTTGCAAAACAAAATATACAGTAAATTAGAAACAAAAAATGGAATTTGATCTTCACTCTTTTGAAAATGCAGTGTATAATATATGCTCATAAGAGAAACAATAAGAAGTTTACCTATACCATGTAGTGAGTACCAGTATGCAAAGATATTTACCTTGCATTTTGTGGAGATGCAGATGTCGTTGCAGATTTATGCCAAAAAAATAGAGGCAAACTTTTTTAGAATTATCAAAAGGATTACTTGTTGGAGAACACTGTCTCAAAGACTGCCAAAACAACCAGGATGAACAGTTTATCAATGCCAGAAATGGACAACTACCTCA
>JAWWMP010000001.1:71677315-71697414 GCA_035047865.1 Dendrocincla tyrannina
CGGCGCCTGCCCCCGCTGCTGCGGTGCGCGGCTGCCCATGCCCGCCGGCGGCCGGAGCCTGCCGTGGGGCCGGGGCCGGAGCCGACCGCCCGCCCGCCCGCGCCGCGCCGCGCCTCGCCTCGCCCTGCCGGCCGCGCTGCCTCCCCTCCTCGCTCGCTCCCTCGCTCGCTCTTCTTTCCTTTTTCTTCCGCTGCTGCCGAGCCGCACGCTCGCACACACTCACATGCACGCAGAGGGAGAGTTGCTAAGAGGCTCTGCTCGTTTCAACCTGGTGCACACTGAAAGATCTGACACCCTCTGCTGAGCTGCAGTGGCAAAAATCCATCTGCTGAGGGAATGCTGGAGAGGAAAAAAAAATCAATCCACGTACAGGGCAAGCGTTAAAAACGCTGGCATTAAAAGCTGTCGATCAATTTAGATGCTTTCTCCTAAATGGATTATTTAATTTGTTTCTTTTCTTTTAAGATGGAAAGTTTAGCATTCCTTTCCTCCCGACCAGCTCCCTACGCACACACACTCACACCTGCACAAGCAGGAGAGGAATGCGCGTTTGCCTGATTGTATTTCCCAATGGCTTGAACAAAATTAGTGTCAGGGTGTCAAGCGAGCAGCAATTTGAGGTAATTATTCTGCACGCCATTTTTATCGTTGCTTTAAATGTGCTTCGTTCTCCCCTGCAGTCTAGGGTGTTTCATGTTGGATTTTGTCTCTTGCTGGTGTTCTCTATGCAATGTTGAACTGTAGATTAATGCACCTTCTCTCTCTATTTTTCATAATTTAGATGATCACAGAGAAGAGGGTAGGTGGGTGGGGAGGGGATTGCTTCACTGTTAGCAGTTCACACTACCTGTTCCCACGGACTATAGTGTCTTAAAGAGGGGAGGAGAGGGTAGAAATTGACAGCTATTCTTATCTCTGTATAAAAACCGAAGATGCACGTATGTCCACGCATAGATATTTCTCTAGGGATGCTCCTAATATGCTCTCTGTGGCAATAAAATGACTGCTTTCCTCGACCCCCTCCCCCTTCCACCCCCCGCCTCCCGACGCACACACCCCCCCTGTCCGCCACCCCCTCCCCCCTCCCCCGCCGCCCTTTCCAGCTCATACCCTTCTGACAAAAGAGATTACACAGCGGAAAAATCGGTGCCTGGCCTTAAAGACAGGAGCCAAGTATACAAAAGTTTCTGCATCATTTGGACGGGTTTCAGATGCCTACGAGCGAAGAACCAGTTGCACCTCTGGTGGTGCAAGTGGAAATCAGCGTTTCCCCCTGCCTTGTCAAACCTCACTGAGGAGGGGGAAGAGGGAGAGGAGGAGGAGGAGGAAGGGGAGAAGGAAGAGGAGGAGGAGGAGGCGCGGAGGCGGTAGAGGCAGCCCAGCCTCCTGGTGCGTCCCACAGCCCGGGGCTGTATCTCTCCCGTCCGGCGCCGCTGGTGAACTTTGCGGCATACTGGTAGGGGGAGGGATGTAACCGAGGGAGTGGGCTGGAGAAGGGTTATTTATAGGAGAATCCGGAGAGCCATATGGAGCCTGCATCCCCTGGTCCCAGAGGCATGTTAATTTGGTCAAAGCTTTTCCCTGGTTACAAATAAATTAGACATCCTGCCCACGATGATCTTATCAAGTTAATGTAATTAGACCACAGACAAGTTACAACAGTTACCTTGACCATTTCGGGTCCCCAGGATGAAGATTTGGCCTTTTGGTTTGTTACAGTGGGCACAGACTGAGGAGGGAGGGGGGAGAAAATGGGACAGGACTAGGAAACAAAACAGACTAAAAGAGAGAAATCCTGGCCCTGTAAATGCCTGCCCAATAAATTACAAAAGGGCCAGAAGAGATAAAATGTCACTGAGACAGAAAGCACCACAAGAAATATATTGGTGGTTTCATTAGGAGGAAAAAAAAAAAAAAAACAACAAAGAGGGAAGGAAACTTGGCGCCACATTGGGGTACATTAATTCATTTCTACTGATGGGTTCTTTGACTTTGCCTCTCAGTGATGCCCGGGTGGAAGGGTGGGAGTGCAAGGCTGTCTGGAAACCTTCCATGGATCAAAAATTGCAGCCTCAAAGTGCAAGGGTAACCAGAGGCAAGGAAGCCCCAAGAAACTTGGCAGAGGGAGGTAAGACAGTTGGGAAAAGGTACAAGGATGAGAGTGGGGGTCAAGGACACACTCACTGGGTGTCAACAGCAGAGACAAGATCACTGTGAATAAAGTCTTTAGGGCGGAAAGACTGAAAATCTGGAGGTTTGTGAAGGCTTCCTGGGATGCGGAGCATGAGGACTAAAGAACTTGTTCTCCTCCTGCCTTAAAATAAAACTTAGCATCTTTGCCTTCATGTTATTAAAATTGCTCAGGCACCATAAAAACAATCAAAATGCAACCAGAGGACCTGAACATTAACAAGATATTAAATAAATAAGTATGAATTGAATAAGAGGAAAAAGACAGTGACCAAAGCTGTCAAAGCGTGAAGGAGAAATTGCCTGCTTCTTTCAAGGGATCTGCTGAGAGGTGGGAACTAGTGGAAGCCTAGAATTTCAAAGCAGAAAAAAACCAAATGGTATAAAACCTGCCAGAAGTAAGAGTGCTTATGGATGCTATGCAACTTCCAAAGGAGTATTTATCTAAGGAACCCATTGTGTTTTCAGCTGTATATTTTGGAACGAGATATGGGCAATAAATGTATTGAGAGAACATCTGCCATACAAAAGTTAACATCTAGAAGACAAGTCAGAGAGGAAGAAAGGAGGCACCATTCATTTTAGATTTGGTATCTGAAGTTTTGGTTCTAAGAGTCAAGCTACAGAGAAAAGCTGAGGAAATTAGCATTACTCAGTGTCATAATCCTAAATTTCTAGTTTTCCTCATCTCCTTGAATTAACTTTGGAAACATGTATCTTATGATAAAAGAAGCCTGCCTCTAAGTGTTTTAAGGAAATATCTACTCCTGGATCAGGCTGATTGGGAGATGAAATGTTTTAGTCTGTTACTTAGAGAGTGTGGTAAAGTGAGACATCATAGAGCACTGAAGTGCCAATTGATTTTGGTCTTTAAAATTCACCATATGCATCCCAGTTTACAATCCATACAGGGACTGAATAAAGAGAACTCACATAATCCCCTCTAAATTGTCCAGAAGATAAGAGATCGGGAAAGAGAACACAAGTATATTGTCTTTGACTCCTTTACTTATCTGGTGTCTTTCACCTTGTGTTTATGTCTACAAATTCTAGAAGCCTAAGACAATGAGCTTCCCACTTATACCTTTCCTCTGCATGTAAAGTCCCATATTTAACCACATAGGAGTCAAATGAAGCCATTTTGAATGGAAATGGTTTTATTCATAATCTGGAAAATTCCTTGAAATAAGAAAAGGTAGTGGGATACTTCACCATTTTCCCAAATACTAATCTTTCATCTCCCTGTTGCTATGACTATGTAAGTAACACTGGGTAAGGGTGTATTTGTGCTACATTGGAACATGTTAAAAAACTAGTTATTTCATCTAACATTGTAGAACTTGCAGAGCAGATCTCAGACCATCTGTAAAGTTCTAGAGAAGAAAAAAATATTACTGTAGATATCCTGATTTCAGTGTTTGTTATGTACTGTTAAATTGGTTTCATTATTTCTATGAAGGTATAACACAATAGAGACATTATGGACATGATGTTGTGTATGGATACACACACACATACACACACATATATATATAAATATGTATGCATGTGCACTACAAATTATGCTAGACTCAGCAAATAAAAGCAAATAAAAATGGGATCATAATTTAATTTGAAATTATGGCTTGATCAGGCTTTTGACTATGGAATGTAACATAGACTAATAGTTAACATGAATGCCTGTATATGTTAATGCAACTCCTGCAAAAACTGTGCTTTCCAGTGTGTACAGTCATACAGTGACTTTAAACCTGTCCAGATTAGCCAATTTTAACTAAGAGTAGAAGGGTCTATGCTAATACTAGGATCTCCTCACAAAATTTTCTACCTCAGGACATTTTGCAGTCCAGTCTTCACATAGCAACTGGACTTCTGTCTAAACTGAAATTAGATCTAGATAGGTTTCCAAAACTAGATCATTTTCTTCTTCATTTTTCATTTTGCTAAGGGTAGTGGCATGTGAGTGAGTTCCAAGTCTCCCTGTGATATGTTCACCAGACGGAGCTTTGCAAAATGATGCAGTGGTGGATGATGATGACTAAAAAAAAAAAAAAACAAAAACCAAGAAAGAAAAAAGTTAGAGAGGTGGGTTGCCTACTTCTATCTAGTGAGTAGGAGACTAGCTCAGGATGAGAAAATAAAAAATTCTCTGTCTTTTGCAGTGTAAGAGCCAGCCCACATGTTCCTCTTTCTTGGCTCATACCCTCAACCATCGGGCTACCAGCCCTCTTGCTGCAGCTGTTCTACTTCGCAAGAAAAATAATTTTGAGATCCCTTGAACAAGAGAAAGACACTGGGGAAGCATGAGTTACAACACCCACCCGGGCATGCAGAGCTCTGGATGGACTTGATTACATTATGCTTTTATATGAGACTGAGCTTGACCTAACAAATTTCTCACATAAGATGTTCAGACTACAGAACTAGTAACAAACCCCACTATTAATCTTCTCTATTATACATAGTTATCAGACCTTGAGATAATTGTTTGTTGGAAACATTGGTGGAATAGGTCACAGGGTTAGTCTTAAAAGCTTTAAACACCAGGTGTCAGAAAAAGGAATAGGAGTCAGAAAGGTGGACAACTTTTGCATCCATCCTGTGTGTAGTCTGCCACAAAACCGATGTAGTCATTTAATTTTGAAATTCTGGTGATTCAGAAGCAGGAGGTGTATTTAGTGAATAGGCCAGGCCAAGGTCCTGACCAGAATTTCTTATTTTTGCTATATGTATTGATCAGAATTTCTTATCCAGTTTCCACTGTGATTGCTTGAATTAAAATCACTAAAACACCTGAGCAGTTATTAGGACAGAACTGAGCCTCACAACTACTGTCCTTACCAGAGAGTGTATCCAGAATAGGTCTTTAGAGAACTAATAAATTCAGACAGACATTTATTTTCCTATCTCTGTTTCTTTTTTTTTTATTATCTTTTTTTCCTTATTTTCCTGCAACCTGTAGTCATCTGGAGCAGCCTTTTTTTCAAATGTAAGAGCTACTATAGGGACAGAATTAAGCCACTTTCGACTTAGTAGTGAATTAATCCTGTGTCTTCAGTGGGAAGGCATGTTCTACCCACTGTGTTGTTGGTTAGAAGGAGAGAGATGGGGAGTTAAGCTGAGTCACCCACCTCCTTTTATTCCTCTCGTCCTAAAACTCACTCTCACACATGCACATGCACAGACTCATACACACTTTAAAAAGTTTGACACAGCAGAAGTGGGCTGTCTGTTTTCATTGGAGAATTTCAAGTTGCAAAGCCCAGATGAAGAGAGATGGTTTTGCTGCAGCCCTGACCCCAGAACATGAACTGAGATTTCAATGCAGCATTTCACTTGAAAAGTCCTTCCAGCTGCATCTGCCATGGTCTCAGTCCTCATGTGAAGGCCTGATTTCTGCCTTTCCCAGAGCAGTATGTGAGATGGTTGATTGTCTGACTCGGGGATCAGGATTTCACTCCAGGCTTCAGCTTCCTAAGTTTGACATTGCAGCATTCAGCACTGCAGCACTGAAGTGAACAGAATATATTTTTTTTCTTTGTGATAAAAGACATACATTTAGGCTGGGGAAAAACATTACAATGGAATTAACTGGAGCTGTAAGAAATATTTGTTCTTTTGAGCAGCTATAGGGAACGTACTAGTATAATGCTACAGCCTTTAATAAGAAGTGATAACATTTGCACCATAACCTAATCTCAGCAAATTTTTTAACACATTCCAGCATTATCATTTTAAGTACTTGTTACAACAATTCTCAACATTCTGCAAAACATGACTCCCATGTAGCGTGATGAATACACAATATAGTACTGCACTTTTGCTAATGTGACCTTTTTGTGGTTTAGATGGCTTGTTTATTTCATTCTTTCCTAAAATGTGTCCCTTGTCTGACTGAAAAAACACAAAATGTTGAAATGGCTGGTCACTGTACAACATATTCAGTTGACCAAGATAGTTTAGTAACGTGTTCATGCAACTTAAGTTAAAAATTACTTTCATCCTCTTATGAAAACTTAATGAAGAGATACGAAAAGCGCGAGTTAACTTCTGTAACTGAAATAAGTGTTATTTAGATATATGCAACACTTAAAAAAATATCTTTCTCAACAAGAACACCAAAAAACCACCCAAAAAACCCTGAAGAGAAAAAAATCCCAAACTTTGGATCTATTGCTTACACAAGTAATCCACTGACTCACATCAGCTTGAATAGATCTATAATGTGTTTTCAATAATTAATTATTTTTTTATCCATTTTCATGGCACAGTCTCAGAGCAACATAAGGATCATTTAAATGGACAAAAGCAGATAAGAGTTTATGCCTCTGCTTTAACTTTAACTCATTTCCATTGTTTGATATTGAAGAGAGAAATTCTCAGAATGCAGAACTGAGGTGAAGACCTGCCTCTATCATTCAATGGCGTGACTCTGGGCAACTCATTTCTCTTTCCCATGCCTCAGTTTCCTAGTCTGAGGAAGTGGAAGGTACTATACAGCCCAAAGGGGCTTTGAAATCTGTGATGAACAAACATGGTGATTGAAGTAATTATCATCCTTACTCGGGGGTACAACACAAAAAGTCAAACCTCTTTGTGTTGTGTAATACCCAGTTCTTCTCTTTTTGTCACCCCATCTCAAAGGCTTTTACAGGAGAATACAACATAATTTTATTTGCTCAACAGATTGGAAAACAGAGTTACTGACCTTGGGAAGGTCACATATCAAGCCGTTGATAGTGCTAGAAATAGACCCAAGTCTCAGAACGCTCAGCGCTGCCTTCTACCCCGGTATTTCAGAGATGCAGAATTACTGATTTAAAGAAAAAGCCTTTAAAAAAATAAAAAATAATAATAATAAAAAAATTCTAAAGGCTTCCTGTCTCCTTCTCCTCCTCTTCTAGACTTGATTTTATGTATCAAAAGTTTCATATGCCAGTCTTTTTCTTTCTGGAGGCCTAATGTAGTTATGTGGTGGGAGAATAATACCAAGCTTTGGTTTTCTTATTATTTCAGATCTTAATTCACTGTAATGTAATTATTTTAACTGGGGAAACAGTGTTTTCATTCCTCAGACTTTTCTTGGCTTAGACTTTAGATTTCAAAAACAGGAATTTCAGAGACAAATGATAAACCATTTGAAACACAATCTACCTTTCATCTGAAAAACATTGCATAAAAAAAAATAAAACACCTGTTTAATCAGAGAACTGTGAAGAAGTGGTTTTGTTTTGAGGAAGTCCATTATTTCCACTATTCTGTTATAAACCAAAATGAAAAAAAAAAAAAAGCAAAAAAACAGGTAAAGATTGAAACCAAATTAAAAATTTTCAGTATAGTTCAAAATAGAAACTAGAAGCAAACCTTTAAATTGATTAAAATATGAAAAGTTTTGTTCTGGTGAGATCTTTGTTTGTTGTTTGTTTTGTTTTTTTTTTCCCTAATACAAAACATGTTTTGAACTAGAAAATCAGAATGGAATGCCAGTAATCAGAATTTGAAATCTTTCATTGCCTTCAATAATGTTGTGGGTTTTTTTTCCAAATAATATTTTGTGAAAATTATTTTTCCTTTGATTGATTTAAATTGGAATTTTCTGACAGAAAGTTTCTAAAAATTTGTCTGAAACTATCCATTAGGACAGTATGCAGTGGTGCCTGCATATTAAAAGGACGCTTGCTGTGCATCAGCAGACTGGAGAAAGATTGAAAAGATGAAACATTATTTATAATAAAATAATACCTTCTTGGTATTTTTGCAGTGCCAAGAAACCACACCCTGGGACCAATCCTACATGGCATTTTAGTTTTAATTAAATAACATTTTAGAGACATAAGGGAGAAGGGGCTGGTGACCCGATTAATCATTGCACTGCTCAGTTTTACATCACAGCATCCCAAATGATTTCAAATGTATTACTGTGATGTAAAGTTAGAGTATTGCAGTGGTGTCTCAGGATGCAGCTCATTATTTTTTTTCCACTGGCAAAGTTGATCTGAGAAATCCCTTGCTACTTTCACTAGCCTCCAGCCACTAATTTTAACTTCTTGAGGCTTTTATTTAACCAAGATCATTTTATTGATCCAGTTCATATTGCAGTCCACAAACAATTCTGTCCTTCCTAAGCTGATGAAAGGATCAAATCAGAATTGCTGCTGAGGTGGCTAAGGAATGATCCATGTACCTAGAGGGAATGAATACATACTGGATTCCAGGATTTAGCACTCAGAAAATGCTAACTTGGATGAATCTGGACCTTAGTATCTTTAAATTATTAATATCTTTAAACTCTAAACTATATACAGAATCTAAAATGCACTTTTACGTTAGATTCTTGCAACTGTTATCTGTGTGTGTGTACGTACATACAGACTGGAAAGTTGGATGTGAAGGTGATGGGTGTATTTAAAGGACAGAAATAAGGCCAATATCAAAGTGGTGTTTTACTAGACTGGTATTCATTAACAATGCACATTTTCCATTAATGAGTTTTACACATTATTAGTTAAAATTGCTGCACATTCAAACATTTAATAACTGTCTCCTACATTAGCTGTGTGTATTCAATACTACAGAGCTGATGCCATGCACTCAGCAGGGATGGCTGCAGTCAGGTTTGAGGATCAGTTTTGAGATCTCTTTGAAGAGGTAAGCTGGGACAAATGTAAAGAGTCATGTTTCTTTTTTTTTTTTTTTTTTCATGTGTCCATGATATTTTTTATGATCCTCATAACCTCTGAAAAAGAAGGAGTGAATCTCATATGTTCCCAATATAGACTATCTTATTTCCAGGACCAGAACTTCTTAATTTCTCCTGGACATATTTCCTGCCTGTTCTATATCCTCTGTTCATATTTTGCAGTTTATGTCTTGCACATGAATTTTATTTTACCCTTTTTGTGCAGTTACATCACAAAAGCCTCTTTTTGTCTTTTGCAGTTACATATTAGCTTTAAATGTACAGTTAGCTGTACCCAAGTGTTCAGACGTTGTTGCTGATTATGCCATTAACAGCATCACAAAATGTACAATCTCACATATAGTTATGTTTTTGTTTAGGTTCCAGGCAAACAAATACCAAATATGCCCTTTTCAACCTTTTCCAAGTTTATGGGTGCAATAGGACACTGCTTAGTCAGCAAGACTTTTATTTAAGCAACATAAATACTCACTCCATAGGCTACATAGATACGTAATTTTTTAAAAAATTATCATTACTTCTGCACAAGTTACTTTAAAACAGCTTATTTAAGGTTTGCTTGCAATACTTGCAGTAAGAATTGGAGCACTGTTTATTATGTAGGCTTGTACTCTCTCCTTTAAATGGAAGTTTCTTGCTTACTCTACAAGGGTTTCCCTGGGCTTCTCTGGTCTGTTCTGAGTTCGAGAGATTAAAGAAAATCAGGATATTTTACCACATGATTCAAGTAATATTCACTTTTACTGTCTTACCTTCATTCACTAGAAGTTTCAGCATTTATAGCTGGAAAAGAAATCATAAACATTTAATCATAAAATGCAAGGTCTGCATTATATGGTCCTGTAGGATGCGTGTGAGCTGGGATTCATGTGCTTAGCTCTCAGAGATAATTTTTCTGGTGCACAGGGTGCAACATTTGCACTGCAAAACCCCATCAGTGAGCCATGGTCAAATCAGCAGACATCAGAAACCTGTTCTGCTGCACACGAGTGGTTCACGCCACCAGACATCTGATAAACCCTTACAAAGGTATATTAATTCCAAGAGAAATAAAGTGGCCTAACCCTGTGTGAAGGCAGCACAGACATACCACAGTCCAAGTACACCCCTTCAGCAATAGAATCACTCCACTTTTTTATTTTTATAGCATCTGGCTGTGAGTAGCATTAATAAAATGTATTAGCACTGCCCTGTCTATGGACATGGAAAAGATTGCTAAAGGACTTCAGGGCCACAATTGGGAAATACCTGTAGGAGGTCACATGGGGTCACAGCTGAAAGGCCCACTTCACTTCGATCTGACACATTTCTTCATTTTCCTTCCCCATAACACTTATCATGAAAGTTCAAGTTATTGAGAACTGACACAATAACTTGTGTACTTTCATTTTAACTGTGGAAGGTCAACTAAAGGTAATGCAAAACCAAAATAAAGTGAAAAAGAGAACAGTCGAAAATATAAGGGTTTTTGTCTGAGGACTCCAAGAAACAGCTCCTTCTTTTAGTGGATTTCTCTAAACCTAAAGAGTTTGAAGGGTAGAAATACACTGCTCTGAGCAACTGATGTACTTCTTTTTAGGTGACTGCCAGGATATAAAAAAAATTACATTTGGATTAAGCTTTTTATTTTTTTTCCCTCTTAATTACTATAGTTACTGCCACCATTTTTACTTTTTTTTTTCCCCCAGAAGGAAAGTGGGCTGTAAAATATTTTTTGTTTTAATTAAATATTTCAACAATTTAAATAATATATTTTGCTGGTTTTAAACTTAGCTTTTATAAATGAAACTGAAGTAAATCTATGATGGAACACTTCTGCAGTTTGGTGATAGTTTTAGCTTGTAGCATTTAGTCTGAGATACCCTCCTAGGCATCTTTACAGTCGGTAGAGAGAAATTAGCCACTCAGTTTGTTCTAAAGCACATACAAAACAAGTAGAATATATTGGAAAAGCATTATTTGTGACACTTTATTTTAAAGACGCTTAACTGTTTACATCAATTTACACTAAAACTAGCCAACATTTGAGTTACTATATCTAGAGGAGATTAACCTTATTCAAGAGATTAACTGACATCACAAGGATGTTTATAAAAAATAATATTTTATTGAGAAAATATAGACACTTTTTTTTGCATCTTTTTTTTTAATCATTTTTGAACAGAAAGAACAGTGGAAATGTTTTAATTCATTAGTGTATTTCAAGACCAGCTGAACAGAAAGTTGTCATCTAGGTGTAGTAAGTAATTTAATATAAAAATAGGAAATTATTTTTGAAGTAAAATAAACAGAAGTTATTACATTGTATCTTCAAAATTTCTTTTGAAAGAATACATATGCAAAATACATGTTCTTAATTACATTAATTCTTACCTTTCAGTATTGCAGAGGGCTGTTCACTTGTTTTCCTTTTTACATCTCTACCAACATATCAGAAAGAAATGAGGGGTGAAACGAAAGAGAGCTATGCTGATGATTGTCATAAAACTAGATTTTATTGACTACATTATGTGTATCAGTAGCTTTATTGTTCTGAATCTTGACTCATAAAAACTATGCTTGGGAAGCAATTTTCCTAATTATTACAAAACTCACTACAGTTATGATTTTTTGTGACTCCTTTGAAGTTTTTTCTTCCATACCCTATTTATTGCAAACATTTAAAATATAGCTATTTTGTAAGTTAGCTCAACCTTGTTGATATCAAGAAAATCAACTTTTTTTTTTTTTTTAAATTCGAACAATGTAGAGTCAAGGGTATTTAAATTAACAAAGATTAAAAAGATAGGATATTACATCTAATGACATTGCTGTTGCTAGGAGATTTCAGCTCCTGTTTACAAGATTAATGTGTTCTTTTTCTTAATTAAAAATTGATTAATAAACAGATAAACAACTAAAATGCCAACCTTTCAGTAAATTTCTGTAGGAATATCCAATGTGTAATCTGATTTAGCAGCAGCAGTGAAAAATCACATAAAAACGGGACAAAAAAAAGACCAGTCTTTCAATTGTTCCTATAACCTGTCAAACTAGACCTGCCCAGTGCTGCAAAAAAACATCTTAATTAATACTGGTCACTGTGAAGAAAAGGATATTGGGTTAAATGGACAATTTATCCCATAGAGTACAATGTCTATTATGGTATTCTGTCCAGTCTGCATACTACAGTATATATATACAGTCAAAGCTATACTTTAGCTATAACCACCTACCTCAGTAGATATAGGTCTGCTCTCAATCAGTTCATCTCCCAGCCTGGATTGAGACCGGGGGTTGATCCAACCCAGGTGCAACACTTTGCACTTGGTCTTATTAAATCTCATGAGATTCCCATGATCCTACTTTTCAAGCTTGTCCATATAGTTACAGTTATAGTCACCTCCACCACTAATGCTAACATTAGCTTGGAGAACCTTAGAAATAGACTATAAAATTTAAAAATTGTTATTGTTATGTACCCTCACTCCAAGCTTTGCTACCCGCATGTGTTAGAATGAAAGCAATGAATAAACATACAAGCTCACTTGCAAGTCAGAGGTAACTTGAAAAAGAGCTAAGAATTTATATCATTTACTTGTATATGTTCACAGTCCCAGTTGGTAAATCGGAAGAAGATATGTGATATTTATTTTACTAACATTTCAAAAGTGATTTGTGATCTTTGCATATAATTAAGGACAATAATATTTATTTTATTTGCAAAGCACTTAGGTAGCCTTAGGAGACTCTGGACAAACTCTGTTGATATCAAAACCAGTATTGATGTACCGCTGATAAAAGTTTAAACCTGGTAATCTTATCCATTCATCATGTATCTATAAATACAAAAACTACAGACGTTATATATCATACATACTTTTACAAATGCAGGTTCTGTAAGTGCTAAAAAAAAAAAAAAACAACATTGTAGTTTCTTGCAACTGTTTACAAGTCTTTAAACGTGTCCTTGTTTGGATTTTTGATATTTGTTTTGGAATTTGGTGTGAGGTTTTCTTGTAGGTGGTGTGAGGTTTGTTTTGTAGCACTATTAATATGGAAGCTGGTCACAAAAGATATAAAGCATTCACAATTCCCAGAGAATTCTTGGTAAAATAGACATGTTCAGTACTTTGAAGAGTCAAAATAATACAGAGCTATGTGAAGTTTTGTTTTTGTTTCTTTGTTTGTTTTTATGAGAATTTCTTCACAATGTGAAGAAAGGCCTGTAGGAGTTCTTTGGCTTGGTGATGCCATCTTCAGTTCAGGTAGGAGTTTGAAAATTCAAGTCAGAATAATTGCTAAAACCACACTTACGACAGAAATGCACAATATGGTTTGACCCTTATGTATTCACTTCATAAATTGTTAATTTGATATTTGTCTTCTTAATATCTGGTACTGTATTTAAGAACCTGCTCTCAGCCTACACTATTTTCATTCTGAGTTTCAGATGTTAAGATAGCACATTCCAATATCATTTAGACATGTGCCCTTTCCTATGGTCCAAAGGCAAATAAGTTGAATCCAAGATGCAAAATATTGCAAAATAACTCCTTCACTTTCTTCTGAAGCATTTGGCATAACTGATTGTTAAAATAATACTGATAGTATAAAAAATGATCCAAAAGTGCATATGAAAAATAAACTAAAAGTTAAATCACAGGGGACAGACTTCAACTGGGTGGGAGTTTGGTTTGTCACTTTTCCTCTTGCTATGACCTTCTGTCTGTTAAGGAGAGAAAATGAGTAGGTGGGAGAGAAAGTGATAGAGGATATAAGACAGGGAGGAGGGAAATAGGGAAGAAAAATCAAAACAACAGCAATATAAAAAATAATGTGTTTGGGACAGTAATATTTATCTAATAAGATTTTAAGTACTGAATCCTTGGGTTGCTTACCCACATGTAAAGCAACTGAGATATAGCTTAGGCAGCAGAGAAAATTAGTATTTTGCCTTTACTAATGTTTGGAGTTTTGTTTTGTTTGTTTGTTTGTTTTTTCCCAGATATAAATCCACTATCTTGGACAATTATTCTATTTTTTTTAAAAAAAAAAAGATTAAAATGTGTAAAAGAAAAGTATTTTCAAATGACTTCTTAGTACCAATGTTGCCTGGGAATAATACACACATAAGTAACAACAGAACATACTTACTAAGCACATGAGAATCCTGTCTGTTTATCTGCATAGAAGAAAGCCTGTCTTCCTCTCAGTTTGATAACAGATATGAAGAAACTCTGATTCTCTGGTTAAAATTAATATGCAAACAACAAAGCTAACAACATTATCCCATTAGCTGTAATCAAAATATTTTAGCAGTTATCAATAAACAAGTTAACAATGGTTAATCAGTTGCAAGAAACAGGCAGAGTACCACAACTCAATGGTATCAAGCTAGAATTTAAAATTACTTGTAGTTTTGCTTAACATTTCGCAGCCCATTGGTATCTGGAGGGCTTGATTCTTACTCTGAGGGAAACTTTGGTGTCAAGTGATCCCATTCCTTTTAATGGCAGTGAATGTCCCAGTACAAAGTAAGAGGCAGAAATTGGTTCAGATCAGAAGGCCAGAAAATCACTTTAAGACTCAGGGGATGGTCATGATAGTCATGACCTAACCCAAAGACCCTAAAAAGAGAAACTTACTGAACTAGAACAGAAGAGGGGAAGAATGTATTTAGCCTGAAAAAAGCATGCTGTGAAAACAAATATTTGTACAGGCAGACCTGTTTAATATTCTGTTTAGAAAGGGACCTTGCTTTAAACTGCTGTGAAATTCATACATAGAAATCAGAGGTGTTTTACCATTTTTTATGTACATTGTACAAGGAGAATGTAGATGTGGTTTTGGCCTATGAATTATTAAAGGTCCCATAGCAAAAGTATTAACTAATTTTAATACACCAAATACAGTATATGCACAAAAGATGTTTAACAACCACTCAAGTGGGACAATTTAAAAAAAAAAAAATAAAAGGACTTTCATCCATGAAGTCTGGTTTTATCCAAGAGAGTTGATTTTCTTTTTTGTAGTTTAATTCTGTGGTCTGCATTATTTCCAGTACAATATTCTGTACATTCTGTTGGATAAAGGTGGATTAGTGAAGGAAGGATCTTGTCACTGCAGAACAAAAATATTTGCTAGTATGCCACTTGCTCTTGTATAAATGCATACATAGAGCTATATACATCATCTACATATATGCTTGCATTTATGTATGTATTTATATATACACATGTATATTCAAGCAGTTTATACATGCAAATTCATAATAACAAAAAATGTGATACAAATATATTAGGCTAATAAAATAGCATAAATAATAGTCCCTCAACTCTATCTTTGACTAAATCCTAATTGTCCAAAATAATGCATTTTCTATAGGGAGCTAAAAATGTACATCAACTCTATCACCAACAAATTTTAGTGGAGGCAGATCTCTATTGCTTTACTAGAAGGAAATACATGAGGTTAATTCCTGGCAAATGAATACGGTCCTAGGGCTATCTCATTTTTCTGTCTGGCTGTTTCTTTCACCTGTCGAGTATAGAAGACAGTAAAAACAATCATGTGCATGACTGTCTAAGAGCTAAACCAGTCCAAAGCAAACATTTTTAAATGATCCCTTAACAGTCTCTACTTTTACTACTTCTAAGTCAAACAAACAGCAGCAACATTTAAACTGTGCTAGTGAACAGAGAGATAGAACATGTTCTAACTTCATGGGAACACATTCTCATTGGATGCTCACACACTGAATGTCTTAGATCTTCATCTGCAAAATACTTTCTGTTTGGGTATGAGCCATCTTAGCTAAAATAACACAACTCTGTCAAGCACCTCACACTAAAATCAGAAAGAGCTGATCAGGGCTGTTTTGGGTTAATGATGATACTTCAGCAGTTAAATCAATTCATATGTAGACCATATATTGCCACACCTTCTGCCCTCTAGCATATAAACAAAATTGTATAAAGGATTTATTTTCTTTCAGATCCTATTATTTTCAGCACAAACCTCACCAGATGCTTTTGTGCAGGCTTCTGAGTCATGAGAGGGGGGAATGCCCCTATTTGTCTCTGTGTTGTGTTAATATTCAAGAGATAGCTTCATGTCTTGTTAACATTCTAGTGCAAATAAAGATATTTCAAGTCAATGGACTTGATTCAACAATGGAGTGCTCTAGTTTTAGGTGACTCCAAGGAATGTAGCTGAATTGATTTCAGTGTACTGCAGTGGTTAGCCGAGATCGATATTGGTAACAGTAGTAGTAAGAAGGCAATATCCACAAAAGATTTTCTTCACTGGCTAGGGCTGAACACAGCCTGATATACTCCCAACTTTTACCAAGTACCTGCGTAAAGAGTATTGATTTTTTTTTTTTTTCAGGACTGTGGTAAATGTTGCTCAGTAAAATTGTACAATTAAAAAAGTTTGCTAGCTGATCTTTATGTGAAACACTGAACAATAATTCATCATATTGTAAGAATTAACCACATCACTTTAACTGAGCATAATATTAGACTTCTCAATTTCCATAATAACCAGAGCTTATGTTCTTTTAATGTCATAATTCCTGAGAATTAAATGTAATTTTCAATTATTTTTAATTAAGAGTCCAATCTACATAAAAGTGTCCTTACAAAATATTTTAGAAGAAAATGGCCTTCTGAAGGGTCCAATCTTTCTAATGTAGTAAGAATTTACCAAAGTGTTTAACTGAAAAAAATATAGTACAACAGCTGATGAAAATTTAGGCCTACTACAGTGAAACAGTTACTCATAATTGTTGCCTTTTATTGTTGCCTTCTCTAAATGCTGCTGTGGTTCTGAAGTGTATTTGCTTTAAATTCTTTTCTATTCTATTTTCTGGATTATAGGAATTTTGATTGCTGTCGCTAAGCTGCTTCTTGCAGTCCCTCATGGCTACCAATTAGTAGCACACTACTACAGGAGGCATTTTTGCAGCTGTAATCCACAACACTCAAGAAAAAGGAAACAGACTACATAGAACACTGTTAATAATTAAAAAACAAATCAAAAATAGCAAAGAAAACCTTTGATATACTAGGAAATAATATATCATATCTTACATACTGTAAAGATGGTTTTTGTGGGGTTTTGGTGTTTTTTTTGTTTTTGTTTTTGTTTTTTTGTTTTTTTTTTTATTTTATTTTTTAAATTTATACAAAAAATGCAAGAGGACTCAATCCTTGGTGCTGCTAAACTACACTGCAGGAAAGAAGAACCAAAGCACTGTTTCTTGGCCTAAAGATTTTTTACTCATAAATTGCCCTGATTTCAGGCATTGGTGGAGCTGAAGAGATGTAGGAAAGCAAGATCTGTTTCTCATGATCTGAAAACCCATGTGTCAGAAAATGAGCATTGCAACTGCAGCTACATCAATGCCCAACTCCCCAAAGTACCTCCAGAATACAGGACCTCTGTGTCTCTTCAGAAGGTATTTGGAAGATTTGCAGTGTGAACTCATTCTTCTCAATTTAATAGGCTTTCAAAGGTATTCAGTACCTGGCAGAATTATTTTCCTTGTTTTTTGCATTGATGAGGGAGGCAAGATATTATAACAAGAACAAAAGGAGTAGGGAAGGCATTACTGTTAAAAGATAGAACAGTGAAGGCCTGTGATGCAGGTAATAATCATTTTCAGTAGTTTTATTCAGTAGTTTCGGTTATTGTTGAGTACTTAGAGCTTGCACTCACAAAAAAAGCAGAAGTGATAAAAGTCAGATATCATTGCTTCCAGAATTTCCCTAGAAATGGTGTGCCACAGCCAGAAGCTCAGTGTCTTGTAACTAGATTCACTGGAGAAATAAAATTCCTAACAGGTTTCCATGAAAAAATGCCAAATTAACAATAGAAATAATAAATTAATCCTTTTGAATCATGCAGTATTTAATTTAGAGGAAAAAGAAAGGTGTTTGAGGGTCCGACTTTTAAAGTTTAAAATCCTAGTTTGAGATTTAACAATGAATTTCATTTTCATTTGAAATTTTCATTTCAAAATTATTTTACTTTGAATTGTAGATAGAAACACACACAAATATTAAGACTACAAAAGACTAAAAATGCAGAAAAGCATGATAGCTTCTTTTGGAAAAGAAATATTCAACATTTTTGCTTTTTAAACTGAACTGAAATTATTTAAATAAATATATACTTTGTTTTCATGAGGTAGGTAACCAATTTTGGTTATGGTCTGGTCAGTGTTTTTGCTGGTCTCAAGAATCTCAACACTTTTCTCTTAGTGTTCAGCATTATCTACCCATGGGACAAATCTCTTCTCATCTCATATTAAAGTTTCTGCAAAGTTCCTGATGCTAGTTTTTGTCCTTTCTAAGGTTTGAGCAGTGAATTATTCCTAAAGTAGTCCTCAAGTTCAGTGAGCTCCATGTTTTCTAAAGCACTTGAACCTCATCATGTATTTCCAGTTTCAGATTTGTTTCACTGCACTTCTTGTGCACAAGGTTATGAAATATGCCAGTAACTACTGTATTGCCTTTGAGAGGATTAAGGACCCTAAATAGTCCAGTGGAGCCACCAAATTTTAACCCTTGGGCTGATCAAACATACCTGAGTCAGGACCCAAAATAGTGACATATATCAGTATATGGATCTACATGATATCTGAGGAACAGGCAGATCACCCTCTAGACTACTTTGTTCAGCAGTAGCAGCAAAAACAGAAGTCTCGTGGATAACATATCAGGCCCTAAACACACCCATACGCTCACAAAGTCATTGGGATTATGACACATTCTACAGTTAGTCAGAAGTCTTTGCCTGTGTAGAGTTTTCTAATTTGTGAAAGATTGGGGAGCTTTCAAGATTCTCTGAAAGTCCACAAAACTACATCAGTACCCTTGGGAGATCCAAGAAAACAAGATTGCTCCTCTTTTTTTAGCCTGAAAAAAACCCTGATATCCAGAAGGTACCCACAGATACAGGTACATAGGAATGTACAAATCAGAATTTCCTGAAACTGTACAACAAGTGTGTCTTAGTCAACTAACAGAAAAGGTTTTATTTGAATGTTTTTTGGATCATAATCTTTTTGTACTATCTTTCTTACAGGTTAGTGATTGATCTTAAGGTAGAAATAAACTGTATTATATCAGAGCTATGGATAAAAATACAGAAGTATAACTGTATCTATGAAAGAAAAAGAAAATGTAGTTGTTTTTTTTTTCCCCTGTTATGAGTTTCTGACAAGTTTCCTAACCTTTTTATGTAAAAAACCTTTCTCAGCTGGTAAACATTTAGGCACATTAATAGCTTTTCTTACAAGTGTATTCCCTATGATACTAATTGTATGTAAAACTGAATAAAGGATACTATTGTACCATGCTGCCACTTCAGTAGAACCTTTCATAAATTACTGGCTTTAATTACAACAGTTGGAGTCGTAAGGTTTAAAACTATTTTTGTTTTGGCTTTTGTTTTCTTACTCTTCTTCTTGTAAACTGTAAAGACTTCAACACATTTCTGACTTCAGTGAAATACTAGCTAATAACAGGGAGAGGTTCTTGCCATGTGCAGGGAGATAAGCCTTTCATAATATTTATTCAGAATGAAATACACAACTGCACAGTTTCCATTTCTTTCTGGACCTACTGAACTAGAGACTGAGGACTCAGTATTGAGGACTCAGTATACCTAATATGTGTCAATATTCCCCCATGTACTATAGTAAGATCAGACAAATGGAGTAAATAACAGATTGGGCCCTATGTTGCTAGGTAACATAACATCTATGCATATATCTCTTTCCTACAGGAATATGATCTAGTACTCTTCCCCATTATGATCCTGTAAAAATATTCACCCAGAAAAAATTGGATACTTTGTATGTGATTTTCAGATGAGATATTTTTATTGTTATATCCAATTTTACATGACAGTGTGTGTATGCATTTACTTCATGTTATATGCATAGCAATACATAGTTGTACAGTAAAATAAATTTTAAAAAGTTAAGACAATGTGAGGAACTGATTATACACAAACACCCCTTATCTTTCAGTGAAAATGATAGTAAAAAAGATATATAAAACACTTATTAACACAAATATAGGAGGATGTCGGGGTACCCCAGAAAGATCATACGGACTGGAGAAGGCAAAAGACAGAAATACAAAAAAAGGAGCATAAAGAAGACCAAAGATGAATGAAAGGAGGAAACATTACATGAAGAAAAACCCAGACTGAC
>JAWWMP010000001.1:71718557-71729073 GCA_035047865.1 Dendrocincla tyrannina
ATAGATAGATAGATAGATAGATAGATAGATAGATAGATAGATAGATAGATAGATAGATAGGTAGATAGATAGATAGAGATTGATTTGACAGAGTAATTTAAGGGCCAGACTGTGCATATCCTATATAGTCACATGGGAGAAAACCCAGCAGAACATAGTATATGATAAAGAACATTTGGAAATGTGAATCTAATGGTGATATAAGAACTCAGCTGCAGCAGCAAGTTTAAAATTGTCACATAACCCACAAAATGATGTGTAGCACTCTGAGTTGACAAGTGCAAGTCAAGTCAATTGAGTCAGAAAATAAAGCCAGTGAGGTAAAAGCACGATTAATACAGTAATTCTATATTATTTTATTATTTTCTTTTTATATGACTTCATAATATTTTATTTTTTATTATCTGTCATGATTTCATTATTTTAGAATATTTAGAAATAAAACAAATTTTAAAAAACCTACCGTTTCACCTCTCCCACCTTCCTAGGCTCTACATCCTCCCTGCCCAAGTTGCACAGGGAGATAGAGAAAGGGGGTTACAGTCAATTCATCCCAGTTTGTTTCTGCTGCTGCTCAGGGACAGGAGTCCTTCCCCTGTTCCAGCAGGGGGTCCCTCTCACAAGAGATAGTTCTCCATAAACTTCTTCATCATGAGTCCTTCCTACAGACTACAGTTCTTCATGAACTGCTCCAATATGGGTCCCTTTCATGGGATGAAGCTTGTTCCAACAGGGGTCTCCTGCAAGGTCACAGAAAACCTGCTCTAGCATGGTTTCCTCTCTCCAAGGATCAGCAGGTGCCTTCCAGGAGCCTTCTCCAGCACAGGCTTTCCATGGGGTTACAGTCTTTCAGGCGTTCACCTGCTATATAAAACAAGTCAAGATAATTTCACAATATCATTAATGTACTCTGTATACCAGTGAATCTACATATACCTGTTTCTGTGCATGAACTGTCATAAGTTTCAGGGTTTTGAAAGAGTATTCAGAAGACCAAATGTAAGGGTTCAATGTGCATAATGGACTAAATTGTTATTCTGAAAGAATTAACTTTTTAAAAGTATGGAGATTACTTTTGCTACTGAAATATTTAATCTTTATAAAAACTATTTCAATAGCAGAAAGAGCATCAAAATCAAGGTCTATTTCCTTCACTTTTATTTAAAATATAGAGGGAGAGAAGGACTAGAGGAAACTATTTCTTTCTTTCATGATTAAAAATACTTACTTGGCCTTGCAAGGCAAATTGGCTTGTATCTTACAAGTCAAAGCTGTCTTTTAGCTCAAATGTAATGCTCTAAAAAATGGTACAGGTTCCATCTGTGGTTTTGATTTGCTGTCTTCTAAAAAAAATCTGTTGTTACTTCAATTTAGAATGTTGCCTTGCAATTTTATCACAAAATACTCACACAAAGCAGTCCTCTATGTCAATTTATGCATACAGATGCTAGTGCACACACACACACAGACAGAGGCAGGCACACACCAAAGCACACAATTTTTACACTTCCTCACATCTACAAGATAGGAGTAAGAATTAATTCTGGCAATTATTTATCCTAAAGTGCAGGTTCAGACTTTTCACATGGGATATTGCATGTCTACTTGACTAGTGCCATGACCGAAGCATTAACATTCTATTCAACACTCACCAATCAAGGTTAGGGAAAGATTACAGGTAATGTTGTAAAAGATGATTTTTAATCATTTTTCTTAAAGCTAAACTAATTTTATTGAAAACTATAATTATGAAAAAAGCATAGCACAAATTCAATTAATTCAATGTGTTGACACTTTTGGGATGCATTTAGTATGCAATAAATTCCAAGAGAATTTGGATTGCTCCAGGATAGTAACTCTGATACCCTTTTCATGTATTATTATATGACCTGCGGAACTGACTTGAAGTTCTCCAGAATATTTTACAATTATAGCATATCCTCCGTTTTTGGTTCACCATTGAGGAAGTTGTGCAGCATATGCACTAATTACAGGGATACACATTTTTCTTGGAGCTTTATAGACAAAAATATCAGAGCTTCTTGTATGCATTCATGTGGCTCAGGTGTAATCACCCACAACCCTTTCCCACCTTGTGTCTTGTGATTATTTCTGCCCTTCATTTAACCTCTTATAAGATTAGATTCCATTTTAATCTTTCATACACTACATGTTGTACACTTCTTTTAATTAATATTATGACAACACAGCCATTCTTTTTCATCAGTAATTGATCTCAATTACATTATAATTTTTCACTGTCTAAATCCACCTGTTTTATTAGAGTACAGTGAACCAGTTTTAACGTGCTTTCAGTGGAACAGATTTGATACCAAGAATAAAATATCTTCAGTGTTGGAAGCCCAAGTTTAAGATTTAGACATAAAATTACTACAGCTGGGCACCTCCCTCACCCACTAAATTGATGAAGCTGCATTTAAACTTAGGAAACTCTGCACATGACAGATTGTTGCTATGGTAGTAATGCTGTTTTTTCTCATCAAACCTTTCCCTTATGTGCTAGATTGCATTTTGTTTGCAGTCTATTCTATTTATTTGTCAGTTCTTGGCATTATGTCACTGTAAAAAAGAATTTTAATCAAGATTTCCCACTGAATGAAATAGGGAGCTATGGATATTATATTGCAATTCTATTAGCAATTCTATTGACAATGAGGATTCCTACCTATTTTTTCCTAGTCACAAAGAATTAAAATTTGTACAGAACAATTCCTTCATAAATTAAGTCATTTATCAAATCTCCAACTGTATTTAATTCCCCTGAAGACCCAAAAGAAAAAAAAAAATATTCTACTTTGCGAATCAATCCCAAACTGGCAGCACTGTCAAACCACAAAGCATGTCACAAATACAGATGAGGAGAGCTACTGCAGAATGGTGTAATCACAGTTATCACCTTCCCATCTCTTTTCTTTTTTCTTTTAGTACAGAAGCCTATTCCTAAAGCAATGCCCACGTACTGTTAGTGTTTTTAGAGGTAGGTACACACCTCACTGAGTGCTTTCTAGATCTTCATGATGGGGAATCACACAGGTGTAATAGACCCCAACTGCCTTGCACAGGTGTCTGCCTTTGAGGCACAAGATAGGATTGCAGTCCAACGATTGCAGGGCATGATTTTTCCCTTTCTAAATGTTGATCATTATGATCTTTAATGATCAAACTCAAGGAATCCAAGGGATGTAAATTTTGGTTTTGTTTTGGGTGACCAGCATGGAATCACATTACCTAACAACTACTTCTTAATTACTCTGGAGAGTAGCTTAAAGGCGCATTCTCTCAAACTACTTTCATAAAATAAACAGGTTTTTAATAAAAAAGAAAAAAAACCTTTAAAAATAGATCCCTTAAAAAATACAATGACATTTTTGACAGGTTGACTAACAAAAGTGTCTCTCAGGCTATGTGTACATAATCATTTACAGCTCTTTTTCAAACTGATTAGGCATAAGCCATCAACTGAAAAGCCTGATGTTATCAAAGGTGTGTATATGAATGTCTCTTTCTTTCAAGTTTAATTTAAAGTATGTGAAGTGTCTTCAAACAGGACCTTCATGGAACATTATGGTGATGCTCTCAGTTAACTGAAAACCTCTAATATACCTAAATCAGCACATTTTGCTAAATTGTTGCTTTTGAATTTCTTTTCTTGATGATGTTTCTGGATTTGGCAATTTAAACTGCTTTTTAAATCTTCTTTATTCAGTTTACCAGATTTCATGCAGAATGAAGTTGTTTCTTTCTTTTGTACTTTTCATTTTCTTCATGTTCAGTAGACATCAGAGCCAAGGAAATCTGACAGGAGCTGAGGAAATCCAGTCAAGGAAGTCTGACAATTGTCTGCTTCTTTTGCTTTTCTGGATTTAGGCCAAGATCAAACCACTTAGGAATACTAACTTATTGTTTTCCTGTTGGTGCAAAGACTAATAACAGTTCATAAATTATTTAATCAAATAATTGGCTGCCCACAGGTCTGGAAGCGTTGCACTATGTAATTTGTGCACTGCATGCCTTTAATTGACCTCTTCTTTAAAGTTATTTTAGGAAAACCATCCCCCTACATAGCTGACAAAAAATGTTATCCTACTGAAACAGCATAACAATTAAAACATGAACAAATGTATCTAAATGTATGTAGATTCCATTCATTTTTCATACAACATATTTATTTTATTTAAAGAAATTTTATTAGATAGCTGTCTGCTACTTCTAACTTAAGGAAATGTCAAAAACTCTTTCAGTTCATTGTTCTCTAACAATGGTAGCACATAATTTTATGAATTAATTATTACCCTAAAGAACTTAGAGTGGGTACCACTTTATTGTTCTATCTTATTTACACAGTCTTCTTGCATACTTGAGTCATACTATATTATTTAGACAACAGAAGAGGCAATTTTGCCAATTCTTTTAAATTTTTGGTTTTCTACATAAGTACTTTAAACATTTTAGAATGTTAGCCCTGTTGGGTGTATTCTAACTGTTTTTTTCATGGAAAACAACAGATTTTTTTTGTACCTCTGTCATTGCTGTGAAATCATTAGTGTAACCAAGACAGTGGGTTGAATTATCGATTTATATATCAATGAACATCATCAATTATAAAACCAAGCTTACATTTGGACAGTGAAGAGCTATTATGTTTAAAACAGCATTGCTGTGAGTTTATGTCATTTGAGTGAAACTAGTATATTGTCCCCTAGAAACAAAACTCAAAACACTGAAATATCTTGCAAACTATTTGTTGATTTCAGTAACAATATAAACTGGCAACAACAGTAACTTCCATGTGAATATTTTTTTGCTTTCTGCTCCTTAGCATTTTGAAACAATCTTTTAAAAGTAAAGGGATTGTTCCTGAAGTGTTTTGTTTTTGACATTTGTACTTCTACTCAGACTACTTTTTTGAAAATGCTGAATGTTTCAACATCGTGACAGAACGCATATGCTTTTACAGAGCCTTTATTAATTCCTCTGGGCAATGACTGACTCTTTCTTATAGCTCATCTACAAGGATCTTTAAGTTTATTGAGGACTTCTACTGCCTTTAGTCAGGCAATGAAATATATTAAAAAAATGAAATGACTGCTTTAGATTTTATTAAACTAAATTCTACATAAGAATTGCAAGCTTCCTCCTGTTAAAGTAAGTAGTAAAGCATCTTCTGAATTTCTCAAGTGCTTCTTCTAATACAGCTCATAATGTGTGCTTCATAATACACCTTAATATGAAGGGCTGATTCAGAGACATTTCATGTTGCATAACAAAATGTACTCACTTCCTACATAATTCTACACAGTCACTTACTCTTTCCATTGTAAATATTGCATTTTAATATATCATTAGTCTTCAGTCTTTTTATGGGTCTGCTAAAGCACTTCATATTAATTAATTTATTTTTTGTAGTCTTTGAACAGTTTCTCCTTGTTCAAGTAATATATTGAGATTAAACAAATTTCAGAAAGCAGAAGGACTGGAATTTTAAGAGGGACTCCAAGGATCCCCTTTACTACTTTAAACTTCCATTGTATAGACTGAGTATCACATAAACATTTCTCTATCAGACTTGTCCCTCTAACAGCAGTTGTCAGGTTTGGTTGTGTGTGGGTTTTTTGTTTGTTTGTTTGTTTTTCACTCAGATACGCACCACTCTCACAAAGTAGAAACTATATTGTACAACCGGCATTAAATTTACATCACATATATGAAGAAAATAAAACATACCTTGAGTCCCACATTTGCCTTCAAATTAGGCAGTAGCAGCCCCATCTCCTGATTATTTGGTGAAGTAGGATTGGGGAACAGCAGATCCCTTTTTCATGACATATTTTTATTCTTCTGTTATAGAAAGAGTAAGGAATACATTTTTTATGAACATACTTGGGATTACAACCAAGTCAGTTTTTACTCTGGGTAAATTACACAGGGTGAATTACATCTGCTTTTCAGTAGACAACCTGTTTTCTATATTTCATATCAAGCATACTTATAAATATTCTCTATTGATATATTTTTTAATGGTCTTTGCAGTCTGGATTTATTATTTACCTTCAGAATGTTTGCATTCTTCCAATTAAATATAAATATAATTTTTACCAAGATGACAATTTTTTTTTGCCACAGAATAAATGTACTATCTATATGTCTAGAGTGTCTGAATTATTAATACCTTTCTTATTCCTTTTTATCTAGTATCTGTACCAACATTACTACCTCACTTCCTCTGATCATGTATTAAGAAATTTATGATTATTGACCTTATTTCTGCAGCTCACAGATTTCTTTCCCCCATTGCTACTTTTTAGCTGCCCCTATCTATAATTTAAGTTAAACTTACTGAAAAAATATTGAATTATGAAATCACAGAAAAGAAACTGTCTGAAGGAGTCTACTAAAAGTAGTTATCTGTTTGAACCTCCTGCTCAAAACCCAACTAGGCTTACGGTTAGATCAGATTACCTAGAGTCTTATCTAGTGCTGAACACTTCCAAAGGTGGAGATTTCACAGTATCTCTAAACTGTTCTAGTGTTTAACCTTCCTTATTGTGGTTTTTTGCTTTGTTGCCCCCACTCTTATATTTTATTAGAATTTCCCTTTGTACACCTTGTGGCCACTGTCCCTGGTTCTTTCACTGGCATCCATGAAAGGAATCCAACACTCTTTTTTGTACTCTTTAGGCAGTAAAAGACTGGGATTAAATTGACATTTAACTATTTGTTCCTCAAACCGTCCAGTCACCCCTCATGTCATGTGCTCTTTAGTGGCTCTTCACCGTACTCTCTCCAGCTTGTCAGTATCTTTGAGGGCTTAAACACTACACAAAGCAAAAATGCATAAGCACACATTTCTTCCCTGCTTTGCTTGGTTTTCTATATGATTTGTAGTTCAAATTCAGATGACACACATTTAATTTATCTTTCCTTAAAAACATCTCTCCTTGTTTCTTAGTCTTTCTTGCCACCACTTTTACAGAATAACACTGTTTTAAATGTACAAGCTTGACCAGCCGTATCATAGAATCATGGTTTGTGTAGGAAGGGACCTTTAAAGATCATCTAGTTTGACTGTCTCTACCATGGACAGGGACACCTTCCACTAACTAGACCAGGTTGCTTAAAGGTCCATCCATCCTGACCTTGAACAACTCTAATGATGGGAAATCCACAATTACTCTGGAAAACCTCTGTCAGCATCTCACCACCCTCATTGTGAAAAATTTCTTCCATATAACTAACGTAAATCTAGTGTCTTTTCAAAAAAATCACTTTGTCTGGTCACTATGGGCCTTGGTAAAGAATTTTTTTTAATCTTTCTCATAAACCCTTTTCCAGAATTGAAAGATAAAAATGAGGTATCCCTTCTCCAGGCTAAACAACCCCAACTCTCTCAACCATTCTTCCTAGGAGAGGCACTCCAGCCTTCTTAACCTGTTCTAACAGGTCCATGTATTCATTGCACTGGCGGCCCCTGAACTGGATGCAGTCCTGTAGGCAGTGTCTCATGAGGCTGGAGCAGAGGAGGGGAATCACTTCCCTTCGAACTGCCAACCACACTTTTGATGAAGCCCTATATATAACTGGCTTTCTGGGATGCATGAGAACTTTTTCAACTGATGTAAAAAAAATCCTTCTCCTGAGGGCTGCTCTCAATCCTTTCATTGCCTGGCCTGTACTGATTCTGTTAAATGCCCTGACCCAAGTGCTGGACTTTGCAGTTGGCCTTGTTGAACTTCATGATGTTCACTGGGCCCCACTCCTCAAACATGTCAGGGTGCCTCTGATTGACATCCCTTTCCTCAGGCATACCAGCTGCACCATTCAGCTTGAAGACACCACAGTCTGAGCCCCTGACTGTAAGTCTTTGAACCTGGAAATCTAGACAACTCCTTATACATCAAATAGTCCATCTCTCAAACACATATCTTTCCAATTTGGCAACAAAGATGTTGTGGGGGAATGTATCAAAGACCTCACAGAAGTCCAGGTAGGTGATTTCTGTTGCATTTCTGTTGGCCAGTGATGCAGCCACTCCATCATAGAAGACCAGGAGAATAATCAGTCACAATTTGCCCTGTGTTGAACAGTGTTGGCTGTTTCTAATCATATCTATGTTATCCATATGCCTTGAGATAACTTCTACAGTCAGATTGGTTATGAAAGAGAGGACTGAAATAAATATAATAAATATAATAATATACATATACATATGCATATATATAAAAACCTGTAAGAAGAGCAAACATTTGTATGAACATTTGAATGTGGGATAATCTAGTGCCTCCCAGAATGGAAAAGTGCTGTGCAGCAGTTATTATTTTGAAAAAAAAAAAAAAAAAGAAAACAAAAGGGGGCGGGAACTTATTTTTATCAGAGAAAATGAATCTTTAATGACAGACCATCATTTTAAATTAAATATGATATGCTGACCAGATAGTTTAAAGCAAAAATTCTTGGAAGGGGGAAAATCAAAAGCAGGGGAAGGGAATTAACATCAATACATGTGGACTCAAATCTGAAAACTGTTTTCTGATTCTTCAAATTCTGCTTTCTTATATCCTAACCTTCAACAGCGAGGTCTTCCTAACTAGGAATTATGGCAATATATGAAACAGAAATTTGAGGGTTTACAATTCTTTTATTAGAGAATGTCTGGCATTTTGGTCTTCCTTTTAGTTTAACTGGAACATGGTCTAATCTCTCAGCAGGAGATATCAGGTAATAGATAAGCAGCAGAAACGCAAGAGTCTTTCCAATTTCTTCTCTGACACCTGCAGTTAAGAAGGCAAATAGCAAGCCCATGTAAGTCTTGAAAGAGCTCTTCTATCCACTTATTTTTGTAATGAGGTTCTGGACTTAGTTGTACTGTTGCCTTACCTGAAATGGTCTGTGAGCAGTCTGTGGGAAAGTGTCTGACTGCTGTCTCTTGATTTCTGACTCTGCAGTTATCTCAGAACAGTTTTGCTTGTATTTATACTTTAGCCTCAGCCACTGATCTTAAGAAATCTAGTAAACTATAAAATCATATTCTAAGAGGTATGAAAAAAATGGTGGCTTCAAACATCATTGTATGAGTCCTCATACAAGGTTTTTATTGCTCCATCATCTTCATTGATTCTTCTACCCCTTCTGCTTCCAGACAGAAGCCCTCACTGGCACAAGTCTTTCTTCTTCAGTGACGCAAGTCCCTGGCTAGTGCTAACCTTCTTCAAGGTTGCAACTCTCACCCACTCACCCCACCACCTGTTATCTGCCCCTAGGGACCCCGCAGGAGAGGTGAAAATTTCTCCACAGTCTTGTGACACAGAGTTGTTGCTCCCCCATCCCACATGTCTCTCAAGCTATTGTCCCTGATCAAGCAGCAGCTCCTTCTGAGGGGGCAATAGTCACATGAAAGCTGGGGGGACCAGCTCCACACATCTCCAAACAGCTCCAACTGGCCAATGCCACACCAGACCCCCAAGAGAGAGCTGTTTTGCCTCTGTCAGAGCTGTTCTGGTGCTAAGGACCACCAGGGACAGGGAACAGTATAAAATAAGTCCGCACATATCTGTATTCATGCAATATGTTCCAAAGTAGAAGAAGAAGAAAAAAAAGGAAAATTTAATACCATAGTGTCTTAATTAGGAGCTACACAAAGAGTGGACAGCTGAAGTTGGGATCAGCTCTAAGACTTGACAGTTTAAGAATTTTAAGCACCTCTAGCAGAACAACAGTAATACTGTTATTTTGGAGAGCATTATGTGCAGCACATTGTAATCCCACTTGAGACCTACCAAAAGCTTGTCACTTTTTCTATTAATAAATTTCAGGTATAACATCTTCCTCATGTAAAGTGCCTAGGCACAGCATTGAAGCCACGAAAGTGAGTTATACCCTTTTAATTAAAGTACACTATTTCAGCGTGTGAAACAGCACAAGAGCTTGTAGCTTGCTTGATTTTGTAGAGCAAAAGAAGGGAGCAAAGGAGGTGTGGTTTTATTTTTGAAATACTCATTCTGAGTTTTCCAAGATGCAGGGACTGCATAGTCAGTTTCTTATCAAACCATTAAGATATTTTCCTTTAATTCTGCCTTTTAAGAAATCAGAGGCCTATAGGGTTGCCTGCTGAAACACAACATTCGGAAAACAACTGTAGTTGTAGAAAATGACATTGCTAGTCTACATTCATCAGCATCCTATTTGGCAATGAAATAACTACTTTTATATGAAGGTTCTAAGTAATGTCATTGACTTAATTATGTAAAAACATCCTTGTGAGTAGTATTTTAGAAAATAAAGTAAATCACTTTTCCAAAAAGCCGTGTTTTAATGACATCAGAAAATGAGCTTTCAATGTAACATCTGAGGCTTAAGAGCTGCAATTTGCATCAATACTAATAGCTCTAGTGCAGGTAGAAAGGCACCAACACAACATTAAATATTGAAAAGTGTTGCTACGTTTTTGAGAGGAAAGAAGACCTTGCTCGAGTGTTTTTTTTTTTTTTTTTTTTTGTGG
>JAWWMP010000001.1:71738656-71752720 GCA_035047865.1 Dendrocincla tyrannina
ACAAAAGGTAAAGATCACAAGCTGAGAAAAGAACAATTTACTGGAAACAGCAATGAAATAAGAAAACAAACAGTAACAGCAACAATATTAATGAAAAAAAAAGTGTATAAAAGAGAGCAATTCACATGCAAAATGCTCACTGCAGAGCCCAACCCAATTGTGGCCACACTACACTGACCACTCTCTCTGGCTTGGAACCGGCATTACCCAACCAACTCCTCAGGCTCAGAACCAGCATTACCCCATCGCTCTCTCCACCATGCTTACTTGACCAGAAAGAAACCTTTCTCCCAGGAAGAGGCTCCCTCCCCTCCAGCCCTCAGCAGTGGAGAAAGGTGGTATAGAATAACCTGAGTCTCCTTCTGGCCAGTGTAAAAATTGTCCTGGCCTGAGCTTTCCCTCGTCCACAGCTAATTTTTTCACAACTAATTATTTTCAGGGCTGAAAAACATTCCAGGTTTTGTGCAAACAGATTTGACAATTGAAGTTGTATAGGTCAGGTATGTATTTATCTAATAGTATAAGTAATACTCTCACATTTCAAGAAAGTGAGAATCACAGAACCACAGAATCATGTAGGTTGGAAAAGACTTCTGAGATCATGGAGTCCAACCTATGACTGAACACCACCCAGTAAATTAGACCATTGTACTGTCACATCCAGTCATTTCTTGAACAGCTCCAGGGATGGTGACTCCACCACCATCCCGGGCAGTCCATTCCCATGTTTAACAATCCCTTCCATGAAGAAATTCACCCTGATGTGCAACCCAAATCTTCCCTGGCACAGCTTGGCACTGTGTTTTCTCATCGTGTTGTTAGCTGCCTGGGAGAGGAGACTGATCCCCATCTGGTTACGATGTCCTTTCAGTCAGTTGTAGAGAGAGGTAAGGTCACCCCTGAGCCTTGTTTTCTCCAGACTAAACAATCCCAGTTCCCTCTTCCACTCCTCACAGGACTTAGCCTCTAGACCCTTTACCAGCCTCACTGCCAAATGAGTTACAATGAATTACAGGTTTCCTTGGCACCTTGATCATGGAGATCAGTAAAGTTTTACTGCGGAATCTGCAGGTATTTGACTGTTCTGAGATAGTATTTAAACACACAGTAGAAGCACCTTCAGAGTGTGAAAAATATTAGGAAATGAATAAAGATTTTTTAACTCAAACATTATTTGTAAGACTAGAACCAAACATTTACCTTATAACTATATATGACAGAGTTTAACCTGTGGGTATCAGTATTTGAAGTACATATTGCACTTAGAAATCTTCGGAGAACCTACAGAGTTTGAACAAGTTTATTATTGAAAAACAAGTAAAAGGACCACAGTATGCTAAAAACGAAAAAAAAAAGAAAACGAAGAGTATTAAAAGATACACTTTCTTTGTCTCAAGTGACTTCAATAGAATAGAATAGAATAGAATAGAATAGAATAGAATAGAATAGAATAGAATAGAATAGAACAGAATAGATGTTAACCTTTGCCTTGCATTACCCACATCTACTCTTGAGCTCGATTAAAGCATGAAAATATAACATTGAAGATTAATAATAGAAGTTTGGTTTTGTTTTAATTTGGTTTATATATATATTATATACAAATATATAATAAATATATATATGTTTAATCAGAAGAGAAAGGAAAATGAAGAGAAAGAAAAAAATAGTTGAAGGTAAAAATAGGGGAAAAAGGTACGCTAAGAGTTTAATCCCTTGTTCCCTTTTGTTTTCTTCTGTATAATGAAGCAGTGAACCATTAGACAGTATCAGACGTAAGCACATCTGCTGATCATTTTCACACCTTTGGTCCTTTGATTTCTCTGTCACAGGTCTCCCAGTCTTGCATTTATTCAGACCTGAACCCAGAGCATTTAGTGAGAAGACAGCACAAAATGACATCCATGTGTAAAATTTAAGAAATTCATGTTCTAGGGGATCAACTTAATATGCTAATAGTCCCCTTTCTTTCCATGAAGACATTGTACCCCATACACCTGATGTAATTCTGATTTTAATAGCAGGGAATGAAGACACAATTAAATCAGTAATTTTCAGTGACCTTGTTTTACAGTGCTTGTATACATCTCAGCTGAGGAAAAAGCAATCATTTCCTGGGCCTGAAAATTGAACAAGTTGTGGAGTTTTTCAAGAAAAAAATGAAGAGTACTTAATGTGACAGTGCTGAAATGCTAGAACAGGCTGCCCAGAGAAATCAAGGAATGTTTTTTTCCTGTGGAAATACTCAAAATCTGACTGCATGCAGGTCTGAGCAAGCTCCTCTGCACAGAAGCTGGAACTAGAGGACCTCTGAAGATCACTTCTGAACTTCATGATTTTATGATTCTGTGAACCACTTATAGAACTGCAACATCCCCTTATGATAGAGCAAAGATGATCTAAAGTTATCCGAGCATTCCCTGAATAGTTCTGGTGTTAGATCTTGCCCTATTATACATCTTCAAGACTTATAGCTCAGTCCTCCTTTTGGCCCATTTTAATGTTTGCTCCTCTTTTGTTTTGTTGGTTGTTCTGTTGTTGTTGTTGTTTTGTTTTGGGATTTTTTTGCTGTTGTCATGTCAAAGATTCTGATTCTGAGTTGTATGACAAGCTACTGAAAAATGAAGGTATATTGTCTAAAACATACACTTTGAAAGACACCCCTGTTGACTTCAGCTATTGAAATTAGTACACCTCAACCTTTACATCTCAGAAACATCTTGAAGTTTGATGGTTATCGGATTTTCTTATGTAAAACCTGTGACTTCATTAGAACTGATTGTTTTCAGTTGTCAGATGACACAGACAGGAAGTGCAATCTTCTGAAATGTTTATGACACTTCTGCTAAAATCCACAATTATTTTACCCTTAAAACCATAATAGATATCTAGAATGAGATTTTACACAATTCATATCATTATATATTCTGAATTTGGGCTGCACGATGTTTATAAACTTAGCTTTCATGAAAAAAGAAAAAAAAACAGGTTTAATTGTCAGGTTTTACTACAGGTCAAACTTATTGGAATTTTCTCACTGCAGAAAAGGGTTGAGAAGTAATTTTCAAAGGCAGTAACGGCAGCTGAATGCCTTCTTTCTAGGAAATGCTAATTGGAAATAGGCCATGAAGTGGTACAAGTTCAGACTAGATAAACAACAAAAATTGTTCTATGCATTAAAATATGTAACTCTGATCATACTTTATAAATTATTATCTTCAAACAAGAGAGTATAAAAATAAAATATGCATCCAACAAGGATACAAAATATGAATTAAAAAATAAAGCATTTATTTAACAGTAGAAGTTATTTTTCCACATTTCTGTTTGAATTCTTATGAGCTTCAGGGGTAGGACTCAACTCAGCAGTAACTGTATTTATCTCTCTATACTCAAATGTTTTTATATATCTATGCCTAAATGCCTCATGTCAGCCAGGTGTCTGAGCTTAGACTATAGTCAATGGAAATCCAATTCAGACAGTCAGTGATGCCTAGGGAACAATTTAGCTCATCCAAGGTTACATAGCAGGGGTTTGACTCTGTTGCCTACACAATGCATAATATTCTTCCCACCAGCAGCCAGTGAATCTCATCTGTAGGTCTTGCACGGTCTCATACCACTTTGAGGATCTAACTGGTGTTAGATGAACATGGTTTAATACAGTCGTCTACAGATAAGATGCTGTATCAAATGCTTATTAAATTAGGTATGTTTTCATAACAAGTTGGCATGTAGTAAGATCCTGATAATACTGATGTATGCAAATATATAATAAATTTATACTGTGGTGATGATCCCTCTAGAGATATAAAAGAGTCTTTTGTGCTATAAAATCCTACTGCTGTTCTAAAATATTTAAAATACTTGGAAGCTTTTCAATTTTTTTTTTGTTTAAAAAAAAAACTTCACTATTTTCCATTTTAATTTATATATATCTATATATACATATATTTAGATATTATTGCATTTTCTCAGAAATCAACTCAATGAAAATACATCTGAAAGTACATAACACTTTCAAGAATGATTTTGGGCAGTTCATTACAGCACCTCGGCTCCTGTTTCCCTAAGGAAATGTACTTGCCATTGTGGGATGAAAAGAACTATTATCTGGGCTTTTTTGTTATGCATCTGTATGGGCGTTAGGAATTGAAGCATAAAGATAATGTTTTGTTTATAATTTTATCTATAAGCTTTGCTTTAATTAACTAGAAAAAATAGTTATCAATTAATTTTGAGCAGATCTAAATAATCTGTATCTGTGGCTGTTATAGCACAAGTCAGGAAAAACCCTGAAAACAATGTTAAGCAATTGTGCCATTTGTCAAGTGTGTAAAGCTTAGGGGAAGCTGGTAGAATACTATCTT
Source organism: Dendrocincla tyrannina (assembly GCA_035047865.1). Lineage (NCBI taxonomy): Eukaryota > Metazoa > Chordata > Aves > Passeriformes > Dendrocolaptidae > Dendrocincla > Dendrocincla tyrannina. The sequence goes on from JAWWMP010000001.1 coordinate 71,743,027, forward strand.
AACACACACAGGTTTACTAGGACTTCTGTACTGTGGTGTGTTGACCCTGGATCGATGCCTGGTGTCCGCCGAAGTCACTCTGTCACTCTCCTCAATGGGACAGAGACAAGAAAATGTAACAAAAGGGTCATGGCTTGAGATGAGGACAGGGAATGACCACTCACCAGTTACTATCATGGGCAAAACAGACTCAGTTTGGGGAAATTAGATTAATTTATTACCAATGAAATATCCAGATGAGGATAACAAGAAATTAAACCCAAATCTTAAAACACCTTCTCCCCACTTCTTCTTTCTACCCAGGCTCCTCTTTTCTGCTGAGTTCTCTACCTCCTCTTCTGCAGCAGTGCAAGGGTACAGGGACTGGGGACTGCAGTTACTTTATGACACATTGTCTCTGCTACTACTTCCTCAATCACATATGCACTGATGCTCACTGTCATTCTGCTCCTTTGTCTGTTTTCAAAGAACAGAATGGAACTGGAGAAGTTCTTGGACTGGCTGTGGATCATGTCTTTACCTCCTTTGGAGCCTGTACTGAACCACTTCTAGTTGGGTTAAGGGGCTAAGTGCATCCATCACAGACACATAAGACTTCTGAGACATCCACACTGAAGTGGAAGATATGTCCAAGGATGGCACTAAAATGAAACTAGATGCCTGTGTTAAGACATCTGAATTACATTTTTTTGGGATGCTTGTCTTACACAAGCAGCATTTTACAAAGGCCTTTATTCTTCTGCTTGTAAATATTCAGATTTTATTTTTACTGTCTATACTTTTACCAGCTTCTATTCATAATCATATTCTGAATATGGATATATTCTTCCTAAAATCTAACAACTGCCTGTTGTTCAACCAGTCCTTTTCACAAGTGATTCTATGTGAAGTTTTGTTATTAGCAGCTGTGGTTAGAGAGGATTTTTGTGGTTTTTTCCTTTGCCAAAATATGTCCCTGCAGTTATCTTACCATAACTTTCCTGCTATTACTAACAGTTTATGTCCACATTGTCATAGATAAGGCAAATTTTATTATCTTCTTAGCATACTACTTACTTTTCTCTCTAATCAATCTCATTTATTTAGAGGCCCAGTCACTTCTTCTAAACAGAGTCTCTTCCATTCTACTTTGCAGTAAGCTATAGTTTTCTCTAGATAATCTGAAAGACTCTGCTAATGTAAATTCTTTTCCTCATTCAAGCTTATTGTAGTTTATGGGTGAGATTCATCTTATCATATGTACTCCTGAGAACTAGGTTAATTCTTTTAGTCACAGCATTAGTGTACAAGTTCATGCTGACCTAAAGGTAAGCTGAAGATATCTTCTTAAAAAAAATCCTGAAAAAGGGAGCTCTTGCCACCCTGTAGAGGTAGTAGGACCTGTTATTCCCAGGCTTTCAGCTGACTCCATAGAAAATCAGTTGGTTGATTTTATTCAGATTCATATTTCCAGCTGTTTGATCAGCTATTTAATATCATGCAGATCTATATTCAATATATATTTCCAACTTATTTATGTCTTTCAATACATGTAATTTATTAATTTTATGTACAATACATAGATATAACAATAGTTCATCATATTGCAGGGATCACTGTCATTAATCCTTTAAAAAATTATGAAAATCTATTTTAAAGTAATCTTTGTTTTGTTAATGTTTGGGGGTTTTCCCCATTACTCGCAGTAAAAGCTGGGTGTCCATACATTGGGTAGAATTACTAGCTATTCCTCAGTTTCAGGCAAAACATATTAATTGTATAGTTCTTCCTCTACCAATGCTATCCTTTTCTTTACATGTACCCTTTGCTGAATTTATAGATAGCAACCCTATACCTTTATTTTTGGCTTTGTGTCACCAGATTAACCAAATCTAGTGCTTCTAATCTCTTTCCATACAAGAGACTTGTAATTTTCTACATTATCACAGAAACTGTCTCCATCTATCAGTTTGAATTCATCTCCTTTCAATATGAATGACCAGAACACATATTTTTCAGAGGCTATCTCACCAGGATTTTATATAATGGAACTATCATTGTCTTAACTCAGCTGACAAATCCAAGGACACCATTTGAATTTTTCACAGCTGTAACATATTCATAACTCATAGGACTGAATATGACACAGCTCCTTCAATGGACCTGAATTTCTTCTCTCAGGTTTTGTCAGTGATTTTTCTTACTAGTTTCTGACTTAACAACACAAATTTTTTTACTATCAAAAGTTGTGTCTTTACGTCTTTCTCTTTGGTACAATAATTCAGCCAATTTTTCTCCTGTGAGCATGAACAGACAATTTAAAAAAAAAAAAACAAAACAAAACAAAAAAAAACAAACAAAAAAAACCCCAAAACCATATTACAATTGCTGAAATTACATCTGTTTGCTAGAATGGATTTATCACTTACTCACCAGTTAGTGAAATGAACACATCTGTACAAATAACTTTCTGTAACACAAAGAAGAATACATTTGCCAAAACTGACATTGAAGTTCAAAATAACTGATTTTATTTTATAGAACAGAAGAGCAAACACTGTCTAAAGAAGTTGCTTCCTGCTTTGCTTGCATATTCTTTAACAACTCTATTCTGATGTTTTTTGATTATTTAAGCAGTACATGTGTGGAATGAATCTTCATTATCTCTATGATTATGACACCTTTTGCCTTTGCAACACTGGTAATATTCATTAAGATACTCCTGATCCATATGCAGAATCATTAATTTCACAATGAAACATTACTATTTCTTTTGTCTTTCATCACATTTAGTATCGATATTTTCTTCTGTTTTATCTGCTTTAATTAGAACTTCAATCATTTTGTAGTTCCACTAATTTTATCTTTTCTTATCTGACCTGTAGTTTTCCTTGTGGTGCTATATCAAGTGCTCTGTTGAAGTCCAGAGAGATGCATGTTCTGTACTTCATTTTTCTGATAGATTCAAGCACATACACCCTATGTAAAATACATGTGATATACATATACATACATATATAAATATATGTATTTTATCAAGTAATCAGAAAACCCTTTAATTTTATTTGAAACCCTTTTCATATTTTTCAATTTTTCTTGTATTCCAATTTGTCCTAGTCTTGCATACTGGAATGACCAGACCCATATTCCTGCAGTAGGACACTTCTTTAGTATAAATAAAAACTTAAATATTTGTCATTCCCATAGAAGAAACTATTATTCTTTGTTTATTTGAATTAAAATGCCTTATAATTAACCCTTTGAAAACTGTATGAATACATAAATGTTCCCTTTATTGTTTTTGCCTAAAACAACATATTTTAGATTCCCTGTTAAGAAAATAATTGTCTGAAATTAATTATGTTGCTATCCTTTAACTTATTTTAAACAGATCCTGAATTTTACCAATTTTTCTAGGATGTCTGTAGACAGACATTGAAAGACAGTTAGAGTTATATTCCTAAGTAAATTAGGGTGCTAAGAAAAAGTAAGCAATCGTTTTGGCTTTCAATTTCACAACTGGTTCTGAGTAAAGGACAATATAGAAGTTTCACAGAAGAGGCTGATTCTGTACATACCAGATACTTCTTTCTCCAGGTTTAAAATGCCTGAAAGCTGTCCTATCACTTTTCATTAAGACTGTGCTTACTGAGTTCCAGGTAAGACACAATAAAATAAAGATGTAAAAAACCCCAACCAACCAAACAAAAAAACCAACCAACCAAAAAAAGCAATCAAACAAATAACCCACACAAATCCCCACCTTTTTTGCATTTACCACTAAATTTTGTTAATTAACTCACTACTTTTGTTGTTTCTCTCTTAGGAGTGAAGACTGTCACTCCACTTGCAACAGTTTGTTCGGAATGTCATACAGTACCTTTTAAATAAGCTTGTCTATAAGAGTTATAAAATTTAAAAACACATTAGATCACTCAATAAGGTTCCACAGAGCCACAGACTGAGTAATATTTACTCTGAAAAGGATGATGCTTGCAACATAGAAGAGACTAAATACAGTATGCTAAAGCAATAGCTTATTAAAAATTGCTGAGTTTGAAAAGATTGCATTTGCAAGGAAAACTATTCTTCACCACTTTAAGTATTTATGCCAATCATTCATAAAACCATGTGCATATTAGTTTTACCTGTTGGCTGAAATATTTCAAAGGTGTGTTAGGTTCAATTACAGCGAACTGAGCACAACTGATAGTCAAGAAGAGTTTCTAGACTTTATTTTATCAGAAAACAAACAAATAAAGTATTTTCTACTAGTTTGTTAATTTTACTGTATCACATAGTATAGTGAGTGTCCAGAATAACAATGTTTTGATGTAAATTGCCAGAATATTTTACACTATGGCAAGATATGTAACACTTGTCACATACACTGATAATAGAAAAATCATACCAAATCCTAAGAGATTCACATTAATGCATAAGATAATATTCTGTGCACCTTTTTTGGTCAGAATGTGTACATTAGACTAAAAAGGTGAAAGGTTTCTGTAAGCAAACTCCATCTTTTATCTGTGAATAAAATTCTAAATATAGAAATGTTTTTTTACAAAGATATCTCCGTCTTTTATCTGTGAATAAAATTCTAAATATAGAAATGTTTTTTACAAAGATATCAATATATTATGAGGGAGGTTTTACAATAATTTCTACAGGTGGATTTTATTTTCTCAAGTATTTTACAATCAACTTGTTGTAGTCCAGAGACATGATAATAGAAGATGTATAATACAATGACAACAAAATAATAAAAAAAAAATAAACTTGCTGTTTTAATCCTTTGGCAAGTCTTATGAATAGTAATGACTAAATTTCATTTCTTGTGTTTTTGAGTAACCATAAATTCTTACATAGATCATATAACTTATGAACATTTTGAAATACATGGAAATATAACTTCATTTACATACAGAGGCCAGTACAGCTGTTATCTGTGACCATGAACTACAGACAATTCAGTCTGAAAAATAGGCACTTAAGATGTTCCCTTAAGAAACAATTTTAATGACATCCTATTCCAATCAGTCTAGAAATTGCTTTATGTTTTTATGGTATCAAAAAATGATACACATTTGTTCATTTTTCACCTCCTGATAAGTAATTGGAAATGTCCTTTGTCTCTAGACCTACACATTACCGTCTGTTACTTTATTTTACATAAAACCTGTCATGTTAAGTAATTAAATAATTTTGTTTTTTATAAGCATGTTTAAAGACTTTCTGTTCTGTCTTAGCAAAAGGCAACTCTGCATGAATAAAAAGAGGAAAAAAGATCTCATAAACAGCATTTGTCAGAGGCTGGGTTCCACTCCATTCAGCAACATTCCAGCCTTCACATACCACTCTTCTCATAAACTTACTACTCTTGACTACTCAAATCTTCGTTCTTCTAACATTAAGTCATATTCTGCTGAATCAGCAGTGCCCTGACAGCAAGAAAGACCAACCGTGGCCTGCAGTGCATTAGGCACAGCATTGACAGCTGGTGATTGTCCTGCTCTGCTCTGCACTGGTGCAGCCTCACCTTGAGTATGGTTTTCAGTGTACACCCTGAGTATTCTAGCACCAATTTTGGGTGCCATAATATAAGATATTAAGCCGTTAGAGAACATCCAAAGAGCGTCATGAGGATGGTGAAGGGCACTGAGGAGAAGCTCCAGAAGGAGCAACTGAGGTCACTTGGTCTGTTCAGCCTGAAGAAGAGGATGCTGAGAGGAGATTTCATTGTCATCTGCAGCTTCCTCATGAGGGGAATGCACCGATCTCTGGTCTCTGGTGACAAGTGACAGGACCCAAAGGAATGGCATGAAGATATGTCAGGGAGGGGGATGTTTAGGTTAGATATTAGGAAAAGGTTCTTCACCTAGAGGGTGATTGCACATTGGAACAGGCTCTCCAGGGAAATGGTCACAGAACAAAACCTGACAGAGTTCAAGAAGAATTTGCACAATCCTCTCAGGCACATGCTGTTAGTCTTGGGACTATCTTCTTTCTCTGGTTCTGGCCAGGACAGAATTATTTTTTGCTATAGCCAGGAGGGGGCATGGCTAGGACACAGAGGTCATTCTATACCACTTCATGTCATTGCCAGGTGTGGGAGGAAGGGAGTCCCTTCCTTGGAGAAGGGGTTTCTGCTGGTGGAGTAAGCTTGGTGGAGGGAGCAGCAGGCTAACACCGGTTCTGAAAAATGTGAATTGTTTGACTGTCTTGTACAATTTGTTATTGGTATTGTAGCTGTTACTGTCACTTTCTTATCTCATTGCTGTTTCTAGTAAACTCATTTTATTTCAATCTGTGATCTTTACCTTTTGTGCCTCCAATTCTCCTCTCCAGCCTGCTACAGGGGAAGGGAAGGGGGGACCCAATAAGTGGCATGTGGGTTTCAGTGGGAGTACTAAATTGAGGAATATAATGCAAATTTTGGGAACCGTCCCACAGATGGAACGGTCCTCCAATAGCAATGCTAAGATATATATAAGACTCAGAGAACACTTACTCTATAATGAGGACTTTGGAAAGGTGCTTTCACTCACTCACAAATTTGAAAATAGAGAATTTTAGGATATCCAGTAATGAAGAATAATTACAACTGATGTACAGCCATACCAGCTACCTGTAGTATCATTTTAGAATTATTCTAATTATTCTTTCAGTTTACATCAGAGTATGAATACAACAAAATAAATAGTTATCGTTTATGTCTGAGTTGCAAAGTGTGTTTATTGAATGTGACTGAAGCATTTCAAACAGCTTCAACATTGTATTTGGAATTACCTATATTTTTTCATGGTTTAAACCATCCATTCACAAAAGAAAAAAGGAAAGAACAAAGTTTTGCAGCTGTATAATTCATGAGGATTCTATTTTAAATTAACTGTATGATATGTTGCACCTGAAAATATCCAGAAAAACATCATTCACAGGCAATACATTAATGTTTCAACTGTAAAGAAAATCCACTATCTTTTTCATTTAAGCATATTTTTTCATTTAATTAGCTTTGATAAAGTAATAATCATAGTATTACCTCCATAATATGGAACTAATTACATATATGTTCCTCTTCTCTAAGTTCACATATGACTTACAATTAAAAATTGTTAACGTTTAAAAACCTGACAAAATTTGAAATGAGTGGGACATAGAAATCTCCAAAAGTATTAAACCATTATATTCAAATTTTGTAAATACTTCAGAGTACAAATAATCAAGGAATTTAAGATGAAAAATTTGCAATTAATCTTAGAGGCACTAGAAAAATGTGTTTTTTCATTACAAATAGGAAGACTATGATAATTGTTTCCATACCATCACTGAAAAAAAGACTATCTTTTCATGCCTTTTCTTGCAAGTACACAAAATCTAGGCCTCCATGCTTCAGACTAGCCAATTATCTCAGGTTTTGACTTTCTGTCCATTGAAATCCTTGTTCCATCTACTTAAAATTGTTCCCCATTTGAATAAAATAGCAATCCAGTTGACAGGTAGTTAGTTGTTCAGGCATAAGCGAGCTTTTGCACAAATACTTCATAGGGTTTTTTTTTTTTTTTAATTAAATGAAAATCCAACAAAACCAAAACCAACTAAACAAAACCAAAGACAATTTAACATCAGGAATGCATTAGAATAGTGTAATAATTCTTTTAACTTTTTGAAAGAACTAAATCATACCTTAAGAAGCTCCACTGCTTCAGTCATCAAAAAATAAGCTCTCATGGAAATTACAGTGAAAAATTTACATTAGCAGTGAACTGTATGAATTACTCTTTTTCATCCAAGATACTGAGATCTCAAAATACTCTGAAAGGATACAATAAAATAGAAACTGTATTGATTTTGCTAAAATCCATGATATGTTTAAATATCAGAGATGCTCCACAGATGATGTCAACAATGCCACTTCGTTCTGAAATCAGAAGGTTCACCTGCACACTCCTGTGCAATCTAAAACAGATGTTTCAGGACTGTATTCCCTAAAGTTACTTGCAATGCTTACCCTCCACCTGCTTTTCTATGGTGCTCAATTATTTTGTAACACAGCCCTGTGTTTTTCAATTGCTTTTCCCATCAGGTCAGAAACAGAATCCTACAAAAAATTTGTCTCTTTTAGCCTAATCAAATTTCCCAAAATCACAAGAAAACAAAACAAATAGCAAACAAGTATAAACCCATAGGCCACCTATTTTTCAAAGGGACTTAGTTTATTATTGACAACTGCACCTTCTCAAACAAACCTGAAAAGTATCTAGAATATATACTTCCAACCTGATTTACTTTACCTTTGGAAATCAAAATAAGTTTGTCTGAATAGCTTTTGTTCCCCCATGCCTTAATGCCTAGAAACATAAAGACCCCTAGGCGGTCTCTGTACAGACCCTGGGCTTTACATAAATCACCAGAGAAATTTGATCTTACCAGAGACCTCAGAAAAATGTTCACACTGAAATACAATTTCAGATAGATGGTCAAGCTACCTGAGAACTCTCAGAAGAGTAGATAGTCTACCACACTGTCATATAGGTATTGAACTTTTCAAACAACAAGGTTGTTTGTAGTTTACTGTCCTCTATGCAGAACATAGAGCCTTGTGGGCATGCTTAGGTTGCTATTCCATAGCACCCACGTCAACTCTGGTGGAGGTGGTTTCAGGGGGAATTAAAATGTGAATATACACCAAAAGTGCATCATTTTGTTCTGTTTATTTCTAGAAGAAGTTGCTGGGACCAGTACTCTGGACTCTGTCCCTCTCCTGCTGTCTCCTGCCTCTCCCTTCCTGTCCCTCTGGAGAACTCAGCCAAGTCATGGGCATGGCTCTGAAGTGGCAAACACAGCCCAAATCCTGGCACTGGTGCTGGAAGCATCTGTGAGGAACAGAGCAGCAGCAAACCGCGTAAAGATGAGCCCAGCCAAGCCTAGCCAAGCCTGAGTGTAGGCAAAAGGAGCCAAGCCCAGCAGAGCAGAGCAGAGTGGTCCAACTCGGGAGGCACAACACAGACAATACAGCTTTTGTGGGGTTTGTCCTCCATTTGTCTTTTATTGTCTCATGTTCAGGGACAGGGAAGCTGGCTGCAAACTGTCTGCCACCTTGTCTGTCTCGGGAGGCTATGAGTGACTGAGTCAAGGTGGTAAACAACTTTTGTGTGTAAAGCAACTTCTCTGTATACTTTTGTTGTTAATATCATTGCTGTTACTGTGCATTTCTTATTCAATTGCTGTTTGTTTTCAGAAAATTGTTATCTCAGTACATAGTGTCTGCCTTTGTCCCTTTCTCACTGGAGTGAAACAGGAAGAAGGGGAGTGGTTTATTTGGAATTTAGTTTACACTAATTCTGGTGCCCTTAACTTCACCCTGCAACAATAACTGAACCATTCATGTTTGCAGTCCTTTTCCTTCCATAATATCCTCCAGTGTTCCAGAAAGAAGAAACAGTAAGAGTCCATTTAAAAATTTTAATTCTCTCTTTTTTCATGTAAGAAAAACATATCTGTTTAGGTCTGCTTGAGCTTTTAATCAGACTTCAAAGAATTTTATTTTGGAGCTAAGTAATATTCTTTACATATCTTGGTTTTGTAAATCCAAAAAACAGACACAAGAAAAGACAAAGCAATGTTGCAAGGTAGTCATTTCTCTTATTTTAAACTACTTCATATTAGTTCCTGTTCTCTATTTAGTTCAGGTACCTCTGATGGTCTACCC
>JAWWMP010000001.1:71752820-71823206 GCA_035047865.1 Dendrocincla tyrannina
TCTGATGGTCTACCCTCTATAATAGATTAATTTAAATTCCTATTGAAGAGAAAATCCATTTATTTTTGGGTTAGAAATGGAAAATGCACTGAAGAGTGCGTGCTGATTTCTGGATCCTATGTACTACACTAACATGAAACAGGACAAACAATCTGGCCCAAAGACCATAGAGTCCTCTCTGGTGCTCATAATAAAAAATATCTACATAGCTTTATAAGCCAGCTTTACAGGTAACAGAAACTTAATTAATATCTGTGCTTGAAGATGAGCACTATATACTGAGAGAAGAAATACTTAGACAGCAGTAAATATATCAGGAATATTAAGAATTGATGATGGTGAGAATAAATGCAATTCTGTAAAAAGGAACAAAGTTAAGTTTGATTATGATATATTCTTACTTGGTTTCAAAAGACTATACTCATTGTTTTCAAAATTGTATGTTTTACAGTACATACCATAAATATATATTAATCAAGAATCCATCAAAAACATTAATTACATATCAGGATATTTGGGTTTTTCCAAATGTATATAATAAATTATCTTGAGTGAAAGATGAATGTTAAAAAAAGGATAATAGAAAATAGTCTATTTTAAACTGAATGACTGTTCCTTAGAGCCACTAAAAAAGATTATTCATGCTAAATTAGATTTCAATGCAGAGTATAAGATCTCTCAAATTAGAAAGCCTAGTATTTTCAGATTTGAAACTGACCTTAAGAAATCCATAAAATGTCAGTCTTCCATTCACACTTACCTCATGGACATGTAATTTTAAGAGTATTTCCTTCCTGCCTAACAAGTGTCAAAAACTTGTTCAGAAACTCTTGGAGTGGAAGTTCATTTCATTTGGAAAGTATGAAATATTTATATCTTTATAGAAGTTATGTCAAGACAAATGCTTGATTTTATTTTTGTTTCTAAGTTGTCATTTGTACAAATCTTAAGCATAGTTGGAGGAACTGTTTTGTCAACTGTGGGGGCAAAACCCCAACTTTCTACAGGAAATGGATAGAGTCCATAAAAAACAACTTCTGCTGCAATGTGCAGTTTTCAGATATGACCAGAAGAAAGTAGTAATTCTTCATCCAGTCTTTGTTGTTGTTGTTTCTGTTGACCTTAGTTTAAAATATTCTGTGGACTATCTAAACTCCCTTCTGAGCCTTCAAAAGCTATCCATGAGACATAGCTTCCAATAAATGATAAACATTTGTACAGCTGAACCTGTCCTTTCCCCTCATCATGGTTTCAGAATGGTATTCTATTTAGTGTTCCCACTGAAACCACACAAGGCTTGCCCCCTTCTCCCCTTCCACTTTCCTCTGCCAAAGGCTGGAGGGGAGAATTGGAGGCACAAAAGGCAAAGATCATGGGTTGAGATAAGAAAAAAATTACTGGAAACAGCAATGAATAAGGATATTAACAGTAACAATACTAATAACAAGATTATAAGTAACAACAAAACTGTTATTCACATGCAAAATGCTCACCATGGAGCCTTGGACTCAACTACAGCCCCACTTTCCTGACCAGACCAGAAGGGAGGTTTTTCTTCTAGGAAGAGACTCCGTTTCCCCTGTTCCCATTAATGTCATAAGGTGGTATAGAATAACCTTCATGTCCTAGCCATGTGCTCTCCTGGGTACTGCAAAAACTAATCCTGTTCTTGTCAGAAACAGGGCACCCCCACACTGCCCTGAAATTAGATTCCTTATACTAAATCTGAAATTATGAGTCCTATTCAATTTCCATTTCTCTGACCTCTGTTTCCATTCCCAAAGTTCCCCAGAGGCCTATCATTTAGCTTTTCCTTCATTTTAGAAGAAGTTCAACCTTGACAAAGATGAGCAGTTAGGTGCCTAGAGATATACAGTCAGAGATAACATTGGTGAGTTGCAAGATAAGGTCGGTCACCTCACTAATAGGAACACAAGCAAAGCAGAGATATTTAATGTCTTCTTTACCTCTGTCTTCAACACTGATGATGGGTCCCAGAACCCTTGGAGCCCTGTATTGGAAGGTGTCACTGGAAGGGATAACCCTGACCCCTGACCCAGATGTGCCTGAATTTGTTCAGCTGGTAGCCCAACAGGATTCATCCCGGTGAACAGAAGGACCCAGCTGATATCTTTGCAAGACCTCTCTCCATTATTTTTAAATGGTCTTGGGAGTCTAGAGAGGTCCCAGTTCACTGTAAAAGTCTGTATCAATTTTCAAGAAGGAAAAGAAAGAAAACTCTTGCAATTAAAGGTCTGTTGGTCTCACTTCAGTGCCTTTTAAAACTACAGAGACAATTATTTTGGGAGTTATTGAAAAACACTTGAGAGACAGCTCAGTCATTGGCTATAGCCAGCACATATTCACAAGGGGAATGTCCTGCCTAATGAACATCATATTCTTTTATCACACGGGTCACTCATCTAGTTGATCAAGGGAAGACAGTTGATGTGATCTTTTTGGATTTCAGTAGAGCTTTCAATACTGTCTCTTGCAGTATCTTTCTGGACAAAATATCCATCACAGAGACAGATAAGTCTATAGTACACTGGCTGAGCAATTAGTTCATGCGTTGGACTCAAAGAATTATAGTAAGTGGTGTTAGATCAGGCTGGTGGCCAGTTGCTGGCAAGGTTCCCTAGAGCTCAATTTTAAAGCCAGTTCTCTCAAGTGTTTTTATAAATTACTTGGACGCAGGAATAAAATGTGTGTTAAGTAAGTTTGCAGACAATCCTAAACAAGGAGGAGCTGTGGACTCCCTCAAGGTTAGAAAAAACATACACAAAGATCTGGATAGACTAGAGAGCTAGGCTCCAACAATCATATGAAAATTAGTGAGAACAAGTGCTGGATTCTCTGCCTGGGACGGGACAATCATGGTTATACACACAAACTAGGGGATGAGAGTCTGTACAGCAGCCCCACTGAAAGGGATTATGGGGGTTTCGGTTACTGGCAAGTTGAGTATGAGTCAACAGTGTGCCTTGCCAGCCAAAAGAGCTATCCATGTCCAGTGGTGCCTCAGGCACTGCATAACCAGCGAATTGAGGGAGGTGATTGTCCCACTCTATTCTGCACCTTGAGTACCATGTGCGGTTTTGAGTGCCTCAGTATAGAAAGGCCATCAAAATATAAAAGTGTGTCCAGAGACAAGTAACAGAGACAGTGAAAGGTCTGAAGGGGAAGATTTCTGAAGAGTGGCTGAGGTTGCTTGGTGTGTTCAGCTTGGAGAAGAGAAGGTTGAGGAGTTACCTCAATGTAGTCTACAGCTTCATCAAGGAAGGCAGTAGAGGGGAAGATCCTGATTTCCTCTTTCTGATCACCAGCAATAGGACATGAAGAAATGTAATGAAGATGCATCAGGTGAAGTTCAAATTGGACACTGAGAAAAAGGTTCTTCACTGAGAGAAATGAAATAATGAAATAAACTTAGAAAAGGAATATTCTTCACGTTTGATTAGGAAACAGTTGTGGTAGGTTGGACACCAGGTACCCATGAAAGCTGCTGTGTCACTTGCCCTTCTCAGTGGGACAAGGGGGGGAAAATATAATGACAGTCTTGTGGGTTGAGACAAAGACAGGGAGAGATCACTCAGTGAGTTTCCACCATGGGCAAAACAGATTTGATGGGGGGAAATTAATTTAATTTATTACCAATCAAATCAGAATAGGATAAAGAGAAATAAAATCAAATCTTAAAAAATCACCTTCCCTCCCATTCTTCTCTGCTTCCCAGGCTTAACTTTACTCCCTGATTCTCTGCCTCCTGCCCACCAGCTTCACAGGGAATTGAAGTTGTGGTCAGTTCATCACTTCTCCATGCCACTCCTTCCTCCTCAGAAGGGGGAATTACTCACACTCTTCCTCTGCTCCATTGTGGGGTCCTATCCACAAGTGGGAGTTCCTATACACAGGAGACAGTCCTACACAAACTTCTCCAAGGCAGTTATCTTCCATGGGGTGTAGTCCTTCAGGAACAAACTTCTCCAGCATGGTCCACTGTGGGGTCAAGTCCTGCTAGCAAACCTGCTTCAACCTGGGCTCCTATCTTAACAGGTTCACAGGTCACACCAGGAGCTTGGTCCAGTGTGGGTTTCCCACAGGGTCACAGCATCCTTAGGACATCCACCTGCTCTGCTGTAGGGTCCTCCACAGTTTGCAGGTGGATTTCTGCTCCACCATGGACCTCCATGAGCTGAAGGGGCACAGCCTGCCTCACCATGGTCTTCACCACAGGCTACATGGGAATGGAACACCATCTCCCCCTCGTTCTTCACTGACTTTGGTGCCTGCAGAGTTGTATCTCTCACATATTCTCACTCTTTTTTTCTGGCAGCTCTTGTGCAGTAACTTTCCTCCCTTCTTAAATCTGTTATCCAAGAGGTGCCACAACCTCTTATAGGTTCGGCCTTGACCAGTGGTGGGTCCTATTTTGGAGCCATCCAGAAGTGGCTCCACTGGATATAGGAAAAGCTTCTGACAGCTTCTCACAGCAGGTACCCCTGCAGCTTCCTTGCTACTAAAATCTTGTCATGCTAAGCAAATACAAGAGTACCTAACTGCCCAATGGGAAAAAGAGATTTTTGTCCATAAGAACTTACATTTGCATTTGTGTGCAAAGCTAAACTAGAAAATTGTATTATATGTAGTCTCAAACTACAAGTTTCATTTCTACTATTTTTAGCATACTTGTATTTCCTGCATGCCTTCAGAACAGACTTCTTTCTCTGATAGTAGCACCTAAAGGATATGTAACTTTTTGCAAAATGATTTTGAAGAAGTATCCTGTTGTACATGTTGATTATTAAACTCATTTAAAGGTATTAATGGAAATATCTAAAGTGTTGCCTAAGAAATACTGTCATCCTATTGTGTCAACATATTACTGATTTGTACAACATATTACTAGTTTGTATTTAAATGAAATGGACACCCTAACAACTGTGACAGAACTGTAAATCAAGAACCTACGCTTATGACAGCTGTTTGCTATGGTGTCTCTATTAGATACGTAAAGTAGCTCTTCATTTGACTTCAGGCTGATCTCTGATTACACAAAGCTGAAAACTCAGTGTGAAACCCCATTTCTCTCTTCCAAACCCTGCCTGAACACTTCTCTTATAGCATTTTCTCCTGTGCAAGGTGTCATATAACCTTTTTCTTCAAAGTAAAGGAAAATCCTGCAAAAAATGGTAGTAAGTTTTCATCTGGAAAAACTAAATCCTATTAGTGAAATAACTTCAGTTTGTTCTGTTTCTCATTTCTCTTTTCAGGGTAAAACCCTGTTATATTACACCTTGATGAGAGAGCAAAACCATAGTCTGACGAATGACTAAATAATGACCAATTCTATTCAGGCTGTCTAACATCTCCTTCAGCTGAAGTACCTGTTTAAGTCCCAATTTTTACAAATACTAAATGAAAAGAAACTAAAATTCTGAACAGTTAAAAAAATATTTCTGCATAATAAAAGCACATTACTCATATGGCTAGAATATAAATCGCAAAAATAGTCTGTCACCGTTTCTCAGAAAGGATGGAACAGAGCCAGTCTGTCTGACTTAAGTACTTAAACTTAGTTTCACAGTTCTGTCTCTAGAGGACTTGAAGACAACGATATTAATTCATTTTTGTATGAAGAAAACCTCACTGAATTTAAAAACAAACAAACAAACAAACAAACCCCAACCCTACACATCTAAATGAATAAGTCCATTTAAACATCCAAAGCTTAAGCACAAGTTAGCTGTCTAATTAGTTTGATCCATATTTTAACACCTTATGTGGCGTAACGATATTGAATTTCTGAATAGAGCTAACTGGTTTATGATGCAAAAAATAATATTGTATTTGGAATCAAGAGAAAACAAAGAACACCCTCACATCACCAGACTTTACTCCAGAATTATTGAATGAATAATATAAGGAATTTTGTATTTATAGCTAACTATACTTAGGTCTGAAATGTCTAAAATTTTATTTTAAATCTACATTGTTATTTGAAGAAGTTCAGTCACTCTGAAAATCAGGCCAGTTACTCAGTAAATGTGATTTACTATGGGTTTAACAGCCTACAGGTATGTCCAGTCTAGTGTTGTGTGTTGTGCAGAAATGTCTCAGCTGGTTATGATGGAGCTAGTTATGAAGTTGGAAATGTATCAGCTCTGGGCTAAATATGGCCCTGTTGACCTGACTATACTGTTTATATGCCATGAGTTAGAGTCCTTAAATAGTTCTGTAGTAACTCATGCCAACCTACCAACCAATTTAAGCTCTTAAGTTATCTCTAGTCAGTGCTCCATTTTGTGGTAGAAAAATATACAAAACTTTAACATCTCTAAAAACCAGCTTTATAAAAACTTCTGCACTAAATAGTTTCAATTTTGCTACAGATTAAATTGAATATATTTATTGTTAGATATACTATAGGTATGTCCTCATTTGTCTAAGCACTGCACAGGGGAAAAACAGGGAGAGAATTTTTTGCTCTGGATTGGTTTTGAACTAAATGCAAAATAAAAGGAATTAAATAGTGATTATTAGATTAGGAATATCCAGGGTCTCATCTACAGCCACTGGAGAAGCATAGCCACCTCCACGAAATTCTATAGGCTGCACAGCACTCCTAGTGTCAATATACAGGACAACTACATCATATAAGTTCTTATGTAAACATGGTGTCAACCCACAAATGGGAGTTCAAATGTTAATAATGAATAGGACAAATAAGGCTGAACTGTGAGATCACAACTTTTTTTTTTGTTCACAAATAAATAATATAACTGTAGTCTATATATTGTCTTACTTTCCAAGGATTTTAATACATTTTAAATTCATCATTTTCAACTCAAATTTCTATTTATTTATATTTGTCTCTAACAATGCATTTTTTCAACTAAAAAGTCCTGCGTAAGAAGATGGTGTTTCAGTTCTGGATGGAACTGTATGCACAAACAACTCACCTGCAAACTATTTCTCAATTATTAAACATGGTGAGCAATAGAAAAATCTCAAAGGATCATTTTATAATTGTAGAAATGAATGGAATGGAGGGTTTTTTTCATAAATACCATATTAACCTTTTTTTTTTTTTTTTTAATGAATGCATGCCTTCAATAATACAGTTGTTCTATACTGTTAGGATTTTTCACTATCTTGGGGTTTTTCTCAGTTATGGGTATTTTGTGTTGTTTAAATGACATAATAAATTTTGTCTTACATTATCCTGAAAGAACTTAGAGTATTAAGGGAAAACAGAAAGAAAAATCTAGTTCATTAAAATTGATGGCCCTGATTATTGAACACCCTGAACAAAAGAGCCAGAACTAATTCACATGTGCTACTGTTAATAGAAAAGTGATAGCTGACAGTTTTTATCTTGAGTTGGCTTTGGGATTTTGCTTGTTGACAAAATATATAAAAATATTTTATCAAATATTCTTTGATATTGGAGGCCATCCAAGTCCTGGCAAATATAAAAAGTATTAGTATTATTAGTATTATTCTGTGTCTTAGTTTTCAGTAGTCTTGAGAAAAAACAAATACAATAAACAAAATACAACAAACAAAATACAACAGAGCTCTTATTACTGAATATATGTCAGAGGCTTATTAGAGATACAAGAGTCCAAACTGAGTATTGCTAAACACAGTTAATACTTTGTTCAAACAAGCATAGGTGTTAGTTTCCATTTTTTTTTCAATTTTATAAAAGACTGTATTAAAAATCTTCACAGCAAAATGTGTCAAAATAGATGATTAGAGGCAAAGAGAAATTGAGGTTCCCGCACAGAAAGAATTTGCTTACAAACACATTTTTTTCCTATTAATATTTTTTAACAGCATGCCAGACAATTATTACTTTACACACGGTTTGGTTCTGAAGCAATTCCTGAACTGTCCATTTTCTTTTCTCTAGTATATCTGGGATAACTGGCACATTTTCAAACATCACAATAGCTGTCTAATAGTTGTCCATTGAAAAATAAGACATCAAGCCCTAAGGCCTTAGTATTAAGGTCTCTGAATAACTAAAGGAGGGAGATTCATCCAAAATGCAGTTTTCCTTTAACTAAGATAGGCCTTTAATGGAAAAGGTATCATTTCAATTTTTTTTTTAATTGTTCTCTTTCCTGAGTAAAAGAAGTTTTCTAGATGTCTGTTTTACTTTCCATCATCAATTTAATTTAATTAACTCATTATCTTGAATTTCTTATCGGTCTTTTACTAGAAGGAATCTAATATTTTAGTTATGTGAAATAAGTCTCTCCATAAATCAAGTAGCTGCTTCATTTAAGGAGCATTGTTTTAGGTACTACTGGTTGCTGGTTTTAGGATTATGATGTTCTTTGATATTTTTTAGTTTTAATTTTTTGACCTTTCCTTAAAATGTAAATGAAAATTCTACTGATAATATTGTGTTTGGTAAAGTTTTTTGAGGTTGGGAATTTGGGGTTTTGTTTGTTCACTTTTTAAAGTTTAGGTGTAATAAGCATATGGAAAAACTGCTTATAGGCTTAGGAAATCCTGCAGGGATATAGCTCTGTGTTTCTGCGTTGAAATCTCAACCTCACAAGAAGGGAAGAATCATCAGGAATTATACATATTGAATTTCTAGAATTCAAGTTAGTAAAAAATAAATATCTCTTAATCTAAATATTTTAATTTACTGCATATATTGAAATGTACAATATATTATTATATTGGGCATGTTAATAATTAGTCTGTCAATATTTGTCTTACTAAGGTTACTAGACTCAGCTTATTACACTGTTACCTAGACTTGTCTTACTAGATGAATGTTAGTACAGCAAAAACAAACAAACAAGCAAACAAACAAAAATCAGGAAAAAAAACCCCAACCAAACAGAAAAAAACTGCACACAAAACCAAGTTTTTACTTTTTGTTTAAATACTTCCAGGTGAAGCTGCAAATCACACAGAGATGACCTAGATGATTTTTTTTTTTTTGTATTCTGTTTCTGATGAAAAATAACACATGAATAAAAGCAAATATTTGCTTTCTGAAATGGAGGAGCTTGATGACCTTGCTGAATAATGTCTGTGCCATAGCCATACACTGTCTAGTAATGTAGACCCAATCATGGATAGTCCTGTTGTATGTACATAATATATTCTGTGCATCCGCTAGAAACAGAATTGAAGTGCTTCACCTGTGACTTCTCAGTACAGAAGTGGTCACTGGCATAGTTTAGAAATGTGAAGATTACATAGTAGTTTAGTATTCGTTTCAGTTTACAATTAAGACACACTTTAACAGAGAACTAAAACTCTAAGGTAAGTATCTAAATTTGCACTATTGTCACTAGAGATTAGTAGCTTGGTTCACCAAATGTGGATTTCTAAGGTCTTTTGAGATGGCTTCTGGTATATGAGCAACATGCATAAGCTTAGAAGTTACAATAAAGATGCATAGTAGGCCTATACCTTCCCTCTCTGAGAAGCAGCTGCAATTTAGGATAGTTGTCTTTGTGCATAATAAATGGCTTCTGATGTCTGTGTTAATGCTACTGAATTGTACCTTTAGAAATTGTATTGACTATATTCTTTAGATTACTCTTAATTAAAAGAAAAGAAAATGAGAAAAGGTTTAATCACCTAGACTACATGTATTCATCTAATCTCTAATATTTTCTCTTGAATTGAATCTCCACCTCACAACTTAATTCAATTACCTGAACACAAAGAACTAGAACTATATGAGATGCCCCGAGGAGATTTCTCAGAGCAGGGTAGGAGATGCAACACACTTTGGCAAAGATCTTTTTGTTTCCTTGCAAGGATTTTAGTAGAAGGTCAGTTCTAATCATAACATGTATAAGCCTACATATTGCAAGTACCCGATATGGCTTTATTTCACAGTAAGTGCCCCAGAGGCCAAGAACCAAGCTAAATCTTTCAGATGTTGTAACTGCCCTGACTGTGGAATTGATGATAGGATCCTCTATGTCTGTTTGACCCAGAGGGCTTTTTTTACTGTCTTTAAACTTCTTTTACCATACCACTGCCTCTGTATCTTCATTAATCAGAAAGAAAGCCTTAAGTGACTTGGTCAGACTAGTCATCTGCACTATAAATATCTGCATCTAGTCAAATTATTTTTCATCCTTCAATTCCCTTTACAGTCTATATTGTCTTCAATTAATTGTTTGTTTCTTCCTAAAATAGATACCTTACATAGGTCACAGGAATTGTTCAAGAGTATTCTTTTTGTCTTTGTTAATAATAAAGTGTACCCAGACAAGTAGCTCAAACAGATTACTTCTATAACATAGCATTCTAAAGCTGGATGAGATGAACACTCTCATTGTTCTGATCTTTAAAATAATCAATCTGTCATAATAGAAGAAATGTTTAAAGTTTGAAAGTTTGAGTTTGCACTTTTGATATCACTGTACAGACAGATTTGTACGGTGAAGAAAGTTATATAAAAGGAAAGAAGCTGAACATTCTAAAAAACAAGAACCATTTGATCTACTCAGTAAAGTTTGAAAAACAAGGTTTTTCTTATGTGTTTCAAAAGTTCTTTTCAAACAAGGATCACTAAATGTCTAAGACTGGTGAAAGAATCATTCATTGGCTTCATGTGGCAGCCAATGATGAAATAAAAGTGCTATTCACAAAATCGAATTTCTGTACAACTAATAGTTTACAACCTATTTTAAATGGTTTAACTTGAAGACAACACATTTACAAGGGAAGATCTATGAATGCCTTTATATGTAAATGCAAAAAAACCAAAAACAAAACAAAAAAACCCGAAACAAACAAACAAAAAAAAACCACAAGGATGAGAAGTTATTGAACACCAAAATTATCAAATTTTATACAAAGTAAAGCTCCTAAATCTAAAAGCTTATTTTTAAGTGTCTTGGACCTCCAACTCTTGGTGCCTCCAAGGAGATCTGTAATTTCTTTTCTAGATTCAAATTATATTTAAAAGTTTAAATAAATCTGGGTGGTGAATAGTATAAATTGTCATAGCTCTGTAGACTTAAATGCCAGTTTACACTAATTAAAGTACTTAGAGGAGGAAGTTATAGTAGGCTAGTTCATGGATTAAGACCAAACTGAAGAAAAGTGGAGGAATAGGGTGCACAGCTAAAACATCTAGAAAGAACATGGTAGGGGAGGCTCTCATACCTCCCCTCTGAAAATAGCACAGCTAGAATCCATCTCAAGTGCCAGTACGTGGATTCACATGACTTAATAAACATGATGGGAGTTCTGGATGGAATTGGCAAGGAAAACTAAGGTAGGAAGACAATGCTATGTGCAAAGGAGCAGCACAAATGTACAGAGCTTTCCTATTGGGTGAATGATGTCTATCTGAGAATTTATGGGCCAGAATCCTAGGGGAGATCAGAAAGGAAGGTGAGCAGGCTGCAGTTGCATAACAAGCTGGGAGCAAGACACAGCTGGGGCAGCTGAACCCAACTGACCAGAAGGCTATTTCACACCACATGATGTCATGCTCAGCAAAAAGTACGACGATCAGAAGAAGGAAGAAGTGATGTTTGAAGTGATGGCATTTGTTTCCCAAGGAATATACATGTGGTGGAGCCCTGCTTTTCTGGACATGGCTGAACATCTGCCTGCCGATGGGAAGCAGTGAATGAATTCCTTGTTTTGCTTTACTTATTGAACTGTCTTTATCTCAACCCATGGGCTTTTGCATTTTTACCTTTTCATTCTCTGCCCTATCCCACTGTGGGGGAATGAAAGAACAGCTCTGTGGGGTTTAGGTGCCTACTAGGGCTAATCCACAGCAGCTGACAACATTGTGAGGCTGGTCTCAACTGTAAAAATGGAAATTTCACAACTATTTTCAAGAAAAAAAGGAAAGAAGATCTGGGAAATGAAATTATAATCAGCTTTACCTCATTACGCTGGAAGATTTTGAAGCAAATCCTGCTGTAAGTCATTTACACCTACATGAAGGAGATTGAGAACAGCCAGCATGTATTTACCAAAGCTTCTTTAGCAGCCTGATGGTCCTCACTGGTAAAATGTCTGGCTGTGTAGGTGGGGGGAGAGCCGTGTATGTAAATTACTCTGATTTTAGCAATATTCTCACAGCCAGCCATAATGTATTTGCAGCCAAATCTCCAGAAGTTAACAAAATTCACAAAGTTATGTACTTGGGATGGAATAATCCCATACTCCTGTACAGTTTTGACATTGCCAAGTGGCTAGAGAGCAGGTTTACAAGTAATAATCCGGGAATCCCTCTGGCAGGAAGTAAAACATGCACCAGCAGAGTAAGCCTCATGGCAAAGAAGGCCAACTATATGCTGTACTGCATTAGCAAGCATGTAGGCAGCTGGTCAAAACATGCTACTCCTTTCTGCTTGGTATTGTGCTTGAAATTGCATCTGATGATCCAGTTTTAGATTTCCCTTTACAAGGAAGGCACTAAGAAATTGCAACTAATTTATTTGTAAAAGAATTGAGAAAATGATATGGGGACAAGAGTACAATGTATAGAAGAAGCTTTGTTGAGATCTTGAAAGCGCACAGTGAAAGCTGAAGAGGTAATGTATGCATCAATATAGTGGTGTTCCTTAGGGACCAGTATTGGGTCCAGGCAGTGTTTAACATCCTTGTTGGCAATATAAACAGTGGAATTGAGTGCACCACTAGAAGGTTTGCAGAAAACACCAAACTGTGTGGTGTGGTCCATGTGCTGGAGGGTAAGGGATGCCATCCAGAGGGAAGACAGGATTGAAAGGTGGGCCTGTGCAGATGAATTTCATTTTATGAAGTTCAGCAAGGTCAAGTGCAAGGTCCTGCACCTGGATCAGGGCAATCCCAAGCACAGATACATTCTGGGTGGAGAATGGATTAAGAGCAGTCTTAAGAAGAAAATCTTGGGAATGCTGGTCATATGAAGCTTGAAATAAACCTGCAATGCATGCTTGTAGCCGAGAAATACAACTGTATACTGGGCTGCATCAAAAGAAAAATGCTCAGCAGGTCAAGGGAGGTCATTCTGTCCCTCTATACCTCTCTGGTGAGACCTCATCTGAATCACTGTATCCAGCTCTGAATTACATTATCCCCATTATAAGAATGATGCAGACCTGCTGCACTGAGTCCAGAGAAGGACCACAAAGATGACCAGAGGGCTGAAGCAACTCTCCTATGAGGACAGGCTGGGAGAGTTGCTATTCAGCCTAGAGAAGACTTTGGAGGGACCTTATGGCAGCCTTCCAGTACCTAAATGGGTCCTACAAGAAATCTGGAGGACTTTTTGCAAGGGCATGTAGTAATAGGACAAGGGGAATGGCTTTAAACTGGAAGAGAGTAGGTTTAGACAAGATATTAGGAAGAAATTCTTTACTGTGAGGCTGGCAAGGCACTGGAACAAGTTGCCCAGAAAAGTTGTGTATGTCTCATCCCTGGAAGTGTTTATGGACAGGTTGGAAGGGGCTTTGAGCAACCTGCTCTAGTGAGTGGCAGCCCAGTCCATGGCAGGAGATTTGGAACTAGTTGATCTTTAAAGTCCCTTCCAAACCATTCTATGATTCTATGATTCAATTAACTAATTTTAAGTGAACATATATGTATGTGTTAGTATACTGTAGGTTTCCCTATAAAAATAAAATTATATTACAGTTTGAAACTGTTTGAAGTGAGATCAATATCACTTAAAAAACCTGGGAGACAATGAGAAACTAAAATAAAAAAAGTGATAGATGTTAACTAGAAAATGATTCAATAGTTTGGCTAAGTTTGCCGTGCTCTTTAAGCCTATAGTAAAAACCAGAGCAAATGACTAGACTTGATAACCAGATAGATAATATATCAGATATATAGATAATATATCAGATATATAGATAATATATCAGATAATATACCAGATAGATAATTGATAACCATTAGATAATAATGTGTCACAGCAAGATTTCACAGAAATAGGAACTGTAAGACAGAAGGCAATCACAATGAGACACGTGATGACTGTTATGGTTTTAAGACTAAAGAGTGAGTCTTATGCATATAGTTTTCTGAATGATTAATTCATTTTTCCCATTAAATTTTATAGTGAAGAAACTAAGAAGTATTTCTTATTTCTTATGTGTCCTAAAGCTTTGTTAACTAATATTGGACAGTTGCATCTATTATCAATATTTTGGGAAAACCTAAGCAAATATGGTTTATGGTAATAACTAATAACATGAAAAATACTAAAGGCAGAAATTAATTTACAATAAAATTCAGAAATAATAAGTGATTGCATATAGTGTCTAATTTATTTTTTCTTAATATTTCATATGAATGTTACAATGATAACTATAATCTTTAAATAACATCGACATTCCCTAAGGATCTCGAACTTTGTCTATCTAATATAGGTAAAAAATCATAATTAAAGAAAATGCTATCTTTTTCATCCTAGCTGCTGTTTATATGTCACCAAAAAAGAAAGATTAATGAGCCAATGTGCTTTTATCCAAGAAGCATAATTAGTCTGCTTCACTGACATGAATAATTAGGAGGGACATTTTAAAAGAAAACAATATGTTAAAGGCTAATTAAAGTTTTGGAACTTATATGACAAGCCATGTTTTATGTGTTACTGGAAAACATTTTTAGGTGTCAGGGTCACAGTTTTTGGAAGACCTTGTTCTTTGGAATTGATACAATCTACAATGCTCTTTTTTTTAAAACAATATTTTTATGAGGGTTTAAAATGTTCTATGTTTCTAAGTAAAAATGCAAATTCATTTCTACTTGGTTTTAACATTTTTATGCCACATTTATGAATTATAAGATAATTTCTTGTGATCTATAAAAACCCTGGATCTAAATTGCATTTTAAGCAAGCATGAATGAGAACTTAACAAGCCAATATCATTTGTATATTGACAATTATGAGAATCTTATTCATATTGTAGCATCTATGGATAACAAAAATTAAAACAATTTATTCACATGCAAATTAGTCAGGTCTATTTGGTACAATTTTTGTAATTTATAAGTGAATGCAGATGTACAAAAAAATCTGTGCAAATACTACCTTTCTTCTTTTATTTCCTTTATACCAAACTAGTAGAGCTATTTCTTCATCTATTTATAATAGAAATACCACTATATTTTCCTCTTGTATGTTTTAACTTGGTGAACTGTGAGAATATATTAATATTTATGCAATTGCAGGAGAGGTAGCAGTGTCTTAGCAAGAGCAACCGATAGTACAACATGCAAACACGTAGGCCTGTTTTGTTGGCAGTGACAGTTTAAACAGGTACAAAATAAGAAAATAATTCTTTGGAAAGAATTTTGACTTAGAAATAACTATTTCTGTTTACTGGCCATGAAGTTTAGTTGACTTAGATGGATTGCCTAATTTTATGCAACTAAATGCAGATGCTATGAACCTCATATTTTGTGTGAATGATGTATTCTTGTAATGAAAATTAAAAATATAAACTGATAAAATTGAAGCATGAGAATTACTATATCCTGAGGTGATTTAAGCACAATATATCTAACTGATCTAACTGATAAGAAGAGATTGCCCCACTGTACTCAACATTGATGAGTTCTCACCTTGAGTCCTGTGTGCAGTTATGAGCTCCACAAAACAAGGAGGATATAAAGTTATAAGAATGTGTTCAAAGGAAGGCAGTAAACATGGTGAAGGAACTAGAGGGAGCAATGTATGAGGGGTGGCTGAGGTAACTGTGTTAGATCAGCATAGAGAAGAGGAGACTGAGGGAAGACAATGTCTGCAATTTCCTCATGAGTGGAAGTGTAGATCCCCACATGGGAGTGGAGATGGAGGTGCTGAACTTCTCTTTCTAGTGTCCAGGGAGAGGATGCAAAGGAATGTCTTTCAGTAATATGAGGAAAAGTTCAGATTGGATATCAGAAAAAAGTTCTTCACAGATGGTGTTCAAGTACTGGAACAGCCTCCCCAGGGAGGTGGTCATGGCTGCAAATTTGTTGATGATGTTCAGGAAACACTCGGACAATGCTTTTAGATATACAGTTTAACTCCTGGATTGCTCTGTGAGGAGTCAGGAGTTGACTCAATGATCCTTGATAGTCCCTTCCAAATCGGGATATTCTATGATTTTATGAATTTTGTGGCATATGTAGATAGCATGAATGGTTCATAGTAGGAATCTGTCATGCTATGAAATAGTGTTGAATTAAGCAAGCGATAGGAAAAAAAAAATGCATTTCTAGAACAAAAACATTGCAAATTTGCTGATGTGTAAAAGAACCCCTCCTTCATGGAAAATGATCTGAAAAATACTTATTTGATTTGGAACAAGAACAAATTTTGAAATGTCAGTTTTCAGCTAAATAAGAAGTAACATCTTGCACAGCACCAGAGATATCTCTGTGTGAAATAAAGGCTAAGCGTAGACATTTAAAAATGTGGGTTTTGGCAGCAGAGCAAACTGCATCTGAAACTATTCCAGTCTTTAAAGGCTTTTTCATGATTACTGGCTACTAGAACATTTCTTAAGATATTTCAGAACTCAGTTACTTACATAAACTGAGTATTTAAAGATAATTATTTATAGTAATACAATTACTGTAGTAAATATAGAGAATATGTCCAATTAATATACATAGGGAAGGTTGATTTTGCTATCATTACTGAAAAAGAAAAACCCATGAGAGAGGCTCCTGCCTTTCTACAAGTGAAAGAAACACTGGTGTGAGACAACTGAACTATTTTGAGGATATTCTGAATTCTCAATTTGTCAGCTTTAGAAGCTGACAGCTTTCACAGCTGTGGGAGATAAAGGTGAAGTAGAACCATATTTGCCTCCCAGATGAGCTCTCTGCATTTTAGGCCTTATGGAGACACACTGAATTCTTCTAAGTGGCTGACACACAAAAGCCCAACAGTGCTACCATGGTGAATGCGTTTTGTACTGATTGAAAAACTAAACCATGTTGAAGTTCCTGTGAGACCAGATGTTTTATTTCAAGGTAGAGTAATTCATTTAAAAAAAAAAATCTCAAAATTGTGCTTCTGAGGAACTAAAAAACATCCACTGATAGGTTTCATCAACCTCCATGAAACCTTAAAATTAAGAAAGCAAAACAAAACAAATGAAAGAAAAAAACACAAAAACCCCTGTGATTTAGTCCTAGTAGATGCTCTTGTCGACTTTCATTTATATCATTTAATGCACAAATGTAATTGATTAGTGTCTTGGACTCTTCTCACACCTCCTTCATTAAATTCAGCTTTGCACTCATGTTTTCATTTCTCCTTCATATTATTATGCAAGTGTACATTTATACAAATAAATAATTTGGTAAAATACATCAGATTTATTAGTGTCCTTCAGTTACGTTCCCAGTGCTACAGAATGCTCTCTTGGCTGTGTAACTATGCTGTCATTTCTCTCCATAACAAGTTGGAGCAGAGAGCTCTATCATTGTAGAGAACTAGTAAAGACTGGGAGTCTCACAGGAAGTCTGATTTTTGCTTCACTGCCAAAATACATTATATTTAAACAATGTCTTTCAGGAAGAGACAGATAAAATTTCATCCTTTGCCTTGCAAGGTGACATAAAGTTTCTGAAAAGGATTTCCAAACAACTGCTCTAGCCCCTCTGCCAGTGTTGTTTGACTGCTCTGGCAGAAAGCCTTTCTCAAATGATTTCACCAGGTTTTTCATTATACAGAGATAGCTTCCAGAGCTGTTGAAGTTTCTCATCCCTTAACTGGTCTTGCATACTAGAGGCGTGACAGCCCAGTAATGTGTTTTGAAATGAAAATTTGTGTTTTGGCATGAGTAACAAATCAAGTCTAGACAGTATTTTATCGTATTCAAAATGTGTGTGTTGAAATTGAGCTCTCATTTGCAATTCACAGTTAAGGCTACCGTGAGTATTTTATATTATTTAGAAGGCCTCATTGCAAAAACTAAAATGAAGCAATAATAATTTATGCCTCCTGAGGACCTAAAAACTATTGCAAGCCTCTCTTTTTTTTCATTATATTTTTGTCTTTTTTTTTTTTTGGCTTTCTGTTTTTATATGCTTTGACCACTTTCAGAATCTATTGCAATAGATGGTTCTTCTATTACTTTTGTCAATTTGTCTTGCATGGGGTTTTTTTTGCTGTGCTTGATTCTTCTTTCTATTTTCTACTGAGCAACCTATAAAAAAACCATTGAAATATTCTTAACAAAATAGTTAAGTTTTATGTCAAGGGAAAAAACGATCCACAAATATTACCAAGAAATGAACACTTTAAAATGCATATATTATTCATTGGAGCATTTTAAAAACTTGTGAGTCTCTGATCTTAAGTGGAACAGTGTACGTGAAAATAAGATTAATTCACTCGTGAAAGGTCAGTACAAGAACTTCAAGAACACGATCATTGAAAGCATGATCAACATGCCTCAAGGAAACAGTTTGTGAGTTTTACAAAAGAGAAAACAATGAATAACAATTCTCTTTAACTGAACACTGCTAAAAGCAGAGAATTAAAACTCCACTTATGAAAATTGAATTTTTATTTTCAGAGGACAGTCTTGAACTCTCCTCTCTATCTACAGAAATACTAAAATGTATTATGACCAGAATCAAGATGAAATGAGTTTACAAAAATGTAGATGATGGATGGCACTAATCTGAGAAATATTTTTATGTAAAACTATGTAATATTTTGATGTAATTACTTGTTAAAGAAATGTCCTCATTTCTGTTAATTTTAAAATTATGGTCATAAAATATCAAGGTATTTCAATCGAAGTTAAAAGTCTTCATGAATTTTAGGTATTTCAGGCAACTGAATATTTGCACCATAATGCTCTGTTGGGTGCTAAATTGTGGAGGGTTTTTATCCAAAAGAAAAATCGAAATAAAACTGTTCCTATTCTCTAGTTGATAGGAAAATGGAAAAACCTGGTGACTAAGAGATTCAGAAAAGTTGTGTTCTTCTAAAGTGCAAAATGGGCAGTGTGAGTACTGAGCAACAATATCTAATGCATATTACCAGTTGAAGTTTGGTCATAATTCAGTTTAATAGCAAGGTAGAACTACTGATTTTTTTCATCTGTACTTCTCTTATATTCCCACAGGCATACAAATCATGTAAAAGCATCTTTAAAAAATAGTTGTCTTTATTTTTCCCTCTCACTTCTGTACCTACAGAACTTTTCCAGTGTAAAGTACCCACAATTCTACCTTTAGTCATTCTGGGGTTTTGGCTTTTTTTTTTTTTCCTATGTAGCTTGTATTGATCCTGATTTGAGAATTTGTCCTGTATTAACTTCCCCCAAATCTGAAAGAGTTCCTTCTTGGTCCTTAATTTGAGTTTAAGTCATTCTTTCATTTCCTTTGCCCTTTCCTTCCTTACACAGTTAGTTTATACTGACTGCCTTGTCCTTTAACGAGATTCTTTCTTTTTGAGGCAGTTCTGAACAAATTTCCCTTGTATTGTCTTTGTCACAATGACTGGCATTGCTTGTGCAGTAGACCACCACTTCATTCAGAACAGGGCATTTGACCTGAATTAAAAGCACAAGGGAAAAAGTAAGTTTAGATGGTCATACGTATGCGAATTGCCAGCTTTAACACATTCAGACTCACTTAAAAGATGGCTGCACTTTGTTAGAAAGTTCATGTTCCTTGGCATGTTCTCCTGTACCATTTGCTGCCTTAGCAGGGTCTTGGATCAGAGCTTTTTGCAGTACCTGCTGATGCTGAAGGTTCTTTTTACTCAGAAAAGTGGTCTGACCTTCTTAGTAAACATCAGATATGAGGAATTATGAGCATCCCTGAATAAAAATTAAATTATTTTTGAGATATAAATTAGATAAATGTGTCTCCATGGCATGATTTTTTTATTTTTTTTAATGACAGTTATAACCAAAAAAATGTCAGTGGTTATTTTCATTTCAAATCCATTCAAATTAAAAAACTCCAAAGCACATAGTTTATCTTACTACAAAACCTACATTAACATGGTTGACACGTTAAGCTGTCACTGCTCCTGTGGGCCAAATTAAGTGCCTTTGAATAGACTACAGCCTGTTCATCCCTTTAGAACTCCAGAAGCTGCAGGAGAGATTCAAACAAGTTTGCCAGGCTCTAAACTTTCTATCAAAGCGCATCTGGCTTGGTTGGTAAAATAAACTGTTGATTGCACAGTATTTGAAGTACTTGGCTTGAAGTACCTTCCCAGACTTTAAATATCAGTCTGCCTGAAACACTACTGAGATGATCTCAACTACAGCCTTTTCCCTCAGCAATATGCTTCTTTCTCAGCAATATGTTCCTATTTTATCCTTGCCACATTCAAAGTCAATGTTACACTGCCACAGCTCCTCCCTTCTGGTTTTGAAGTCATCTCTATCACTCATCTCAGTTCTCCACTTTGAGCTGTAGTTCAGTTTGTTTTGTAGATAACTGCTTTTGCACTCTCTTATTAGATTTTAATGGTGATATGCTTCACCAGTCATCTTCATTCATAAGTTTTTTTTTCTTAAAACAGGCAGCTTCACTTTGAGAAAAGAAAGATTGTAAAGCACAGTGTTAGTTTCCTGAGGTAACTCAAATATCTGCTCTTCCTCAGCTTCAATGTCTGATCCTGCCTACAGAAATAGACAACTGCAATCTGTTGTTGCTATGAATGTCCGAGCCCTACCAGACTCACATCTTCTTCATACCCCTCTAGAAAATGTTATTTCAAGAAAATACCTTTGAAAATGGTATTTATTCTTGAAAATGGTAATTTCAAGAATCTACATAATGATTTTCCACATAAGGAACTACTGAAGATGAAAGACCACAGTGTATATAAGGAGATGTTTCATGATGAGGCAAAAAAATGTGAGGCTTTTTCACCACAATAAAAATAAAGAGAACAATGGAATCAAAGGCTTAATTTAAAAATTTAATACTCTAGATAGATTCAAATGGAGTTATCACTGTTAAGAGATGAGAAAGTCTTTGTTAGAATTTGAACTTGAAACACATCATTTTATCAGCCTTGGGAATACTCTTTTCGAGCGGTAAGTCTAAGGTATATTACATTCCTAAAAAGAGAAGCTGGCTGGAATAACAGGAGAGAGTGCATTACTTTATATTGTCTAGATTTAGTAGAAAAAAATTGGTGAACCATGACATTTATACTTTATCCTGAAAGAGGATGAAGAAGACAGTGCTTTGGCCAAGACCAACATCACAGCTTGTAACTGGAGCACTCGTGGAAGTAGTCATAGACAAGGATAATGCACATAAAATGCAGGGTAATATCTACCCCTCATGTATTGTAAACATAAAAAAGTTATTCCAATAAAAATAAGACTATTGTCCCCTAGATTTCAGTCACTGAGACTTCAGTGACAGTAGCAGGCTATTATCTAAGGGTTAACATCTGATTTATGTACTTCTGCTTTTTTGTTTCATCTAGAAAGACTCAGGGTAATTAATAAAGGTCCTCTCTCGAAAAGTTAACATACATCCTTTTCATGTTTTGGAGTTGTCATTTAATCATTTCAGCATATCATTACATAAAGCAGACTGACAGTGTAACACCCTGAAAGGCTGAAATTTTGCTTCAGTCTAAAATTCTTTCAGATAATACACACTTTTTGCAGCTGCTAGCACTTGAAAATGTTTTTTACTTACTTCCTCCTTTTTTTTTTTCTGCTTTTAATAACAAGCTAGAGACAGACCAATTTCTACACAATACGTAACTCAGAACACAGTGTGACTACCAATGAGCTTTTTTCCTAAGAATATATTTTTCCACCCTGATTGGAACATCAGTAGAATTTCTTATGAAACTGATTTTCTTTGTTGTTTAAGTAACTTTGAAAGCATCAGAACTTCATCTTCTTCAAGAAAAGGGACACCCCATTACTTTCTGATGGCTTGTATTATAAAATACCATATCACACACCTTTCAATAGTGAAGGAGAGAATATCTGTTTTATTGTAATTAGTGTTTTGGAATATTTAGGCTACACAGAGAAAAAACTATTATGTCATCAACCTTCTAAGTAATGCAGGCCAATAAAATTCAGCATGTTATGCCTATATTAAATTGAACTTCTTGTCCATGTTTCAATAATTCATTACATATATGTTGATCCACTGGTCCTATTTGTACCGGCTGCAAATTTACCAACTTTATTGCTGCAGCCCACATAGTTCAATGCTAAGTATCACTATCAAGAAATAGAGTTGTTTTGGTGTTGTGGTGTTTATTTACCTGTAGTTATATGCAGTTGTGTATTTATAGTTTTGTAAAAGCATATTCTGTGCCCACAGAGGTGGTCTTCAGACACATAATTTCAACTTAGTTCAGCAAATTTAAAAGTATATTAATCGCACGTTCCTAAAACTCATGTAAGAGTCGAAAATTTACTATGGCAAAATGCAAGAATGACTTCCAAGATATCATTTTAGCTAAACAAAAGCCTTGTAATATCTTAAATTATGAATTTCTAGGTTTGCGTGAGAGAAGGGATGTGAATCAAGGTTTTCAGCTCTCATTTCTAAAAGTGCAAGGATCTTAAAGTTTTGAAGATCCCTAGGTCTCAGGCAGCTTTTCAAGCAATTTTCTGCTGTCATCCATTCTGTTTATATATATATATATATATGTATACACACACATGTACGTATGCATGTATGTATATATATGTACACACACATACACACATATATATATATGCATACATATTTAAACATATTTAAGTAGGTGTAACAATAATTTGTGTTCTAGGCACTTTTATACTAAATGCCCTACTCTGCATTCACACAGGGCTACCATATAAATTCAGATTTTCTAGCACAGACATTTTACTATTTTACTTCATATTATCAAAAATAAAAATATGATAATGACTGAATATCCTAATATTCAGTAATATTGGGATTCAAATTTCTCTAAGATAGCCCTTAAGCATGGAGTGTAATTTAGAGGAATACTCTGATACACTCAGTGTGTCATGTTTAGAGGTTTTTTGGAAAGAAGGACTGAAGGATTACACTTTAATGCAACATTATAGTATTGTGAAAAAAGGTTCTACAGAGGGAGCCTTTTTTAATACTGTGGACAATCTTGTTGCTGCTATTTTCAGAATTTTGTTTTGGGGATATTTTAAAGAAGTGGTCTTCTGGTCTTTTCCTTCATTATAGGATTGGAGTAGCATAGAAAATATAAAATTTCTTATAAAATGGAAATCCTTATTCAGCTGTCATGTC
The DNA here is from genome assembly GCA_035047865.1 of Dendrocincla tyrannina. NCBI lineage: Eukaryota > Metazoa > Chordata > Aves > Passeriformes > Dendrocolaptidae > Dendrocincla > Dendrocincla tyrannina. Next base: position 71,776,044 of record JAWWMP010000001.1, read on the forward strand.
TTCACTATAAACACTCTTAAAAATTTCTTCCAGGGAACATGATGTTAATTTCTTAAAACTTTATCCTGCCAAGTTTTTCAGAACAATCTGTGACAAGCTGAATCACAGCATAATAGAAAAATTTAGATTGGAAGTAGCTCCTGTAGGTCATCTGGTCCAACCTCATGTTAAAAGCAGGCTGGCTTCAAAGTTAGAATGGGTTTTTCAAAGTCTCCGCTGGCTTGGTTTTGACCATCTCCAGGGTGGCAATTCCATAGCTTTTCTGGGTAACCATTTCCAATGCTTTTACCATCCTTTAACTGCGATGAGATGAGGTAGTGGTATTTAGAGCAGAGGTTTCCTGCTATCCTTCTCCTTGCACAAAAGTACCTTTAGGTATTTATTCTATTCACAGCTTTTTCTCCTCCTAATACCTTGTTTTTCTGACTCAAATTATTTTTCTTGAACTTTCATAACTTTGATATGGTATCCTCATATTACATGCCTCCCCAAAATCATATTGACACTCGAATGGCCACTGTGACCCTAAATCCATTTTTCTTCAATTATCTTCTGAGCTTTTTGCATTCAGAAGTATCTCTTGAAAAAACTCTCTTATGTAACTATTTTATCATTCTTGTTAATGCACTTTTTTGTTATTCCTTTTCTGAAGTAGTAGCATCTATGCCACAATTAAAAATGCTGAGACCTTTATTCACTTTGCTGAACACAACCACTTCATGTGTTCATATGGCAGAGATGATCAACCATATTTCTTTATTTAAATTGTCACACAAAAGAGTCATTAGTACTCAAGAGAAGGGTGAAGTGCATACATAAACAAGAGTTTGGTCTTTGAGCCCTTGAAGATAAAAGCAATAATAATAAAATACTGTAATTCTTGATCTGTTTTATGCTTCCATCTCTGATTGGCAGTAGCACAAAACTAATAGCTGGAAATGAAATAGCTATTCACCTCTCCCAGTGTTTGAAACTCAGGTTGGCAATGGAGTTTTTAAGTAAAATAAAGAACGCTTTGTACTAGATCTTTAGTAGCAACTTCATACAATTATTCCTGCTTCTAGCAGGAGAGCAGCTAGACATGAACAATGAGATAGGAATATCTGAATAACTGAATTTTGATCGATGACTTGACTGGAAAATTTTTGCCATAGAACTGAACTTTACCCCCAAATTCTTCTTTTCAAAATGAATAACCCTCCCTGCCATCTTGATTTGTTTCATATGAAACATGCTCCTTCACACAAAATAAAACAGTAACTTCGGAAGACTCATAAAGAAGGTGATGTTAATGCATAAAATAATATACGTTATCATGGAATACTTTTCATGTCTCCTTATATCAAAACATCCAACAATTCTCTCCTGTTTTACTCTCATAAGGCTGTTTGTTAGAAGCAAATATGTTTAAGTACATTAAAATGAAGATCCACATGTAAAAATTGGCCAGCATAAGAAAGTTCCACATATCGTTTATTCCTGATAGAATGTAAGAACTGTCACTTTGACTTGATGGCATTCTTAAATTTCACGCTGTCTATGACAGGATGAGGCTTCAAGACTATAAATTTCCCTAATTTGTGTTTTCTAAGTGCTTTTATGTCTTCTGATTTCATTTTTATGATTAATATTGTGCTATAATGTTTAAGTTAGCAAAGGTTTGTTTTCTTTTGATTTCTTTCCAGAGTGAAGCAATGTAGTATGTCACTAGAGAAGCATAGGAACAATCTTTTGAAAAGGAGGACATTGTAAATGAAAGAAAAGTTCATAATAATCCTACAAAAATGTCAAATGAGCACAACTCCATTGTTACTGGCTGCGGTTAAACCATGACCATCACCTAAAAAAACTAATCCATAAAATGAGTCTGTTATTAGAGGCATATAGACAAAATGATCAAAATGTCCAAAGATGAAATGTCCCTGGAAACACTTTTAAAAATTATGAATATCCAGAAACTGTTGATTATTTGCTTCTCAAGAAGATCCTTTAAGTCATCTCAGGCAAAAGCATGCAAGGAATTACTCACTTCTGAAAGTATTGACTGGAATTTTTCTGTCATTATATCTGAATATATATTATAATATAATAATATAATATATATTATGATATAATATTATATATTATATCTGTTACTGAAGTTTTGACGTACAAACACATACTTTAGCTTACTGTATCTTAGAGTTCACACTTAATAATGTTTCCAAATGAGGCAAGGTTCATTATTTTATTTTTCTTTCCTCTGAAAATGCCATGTTAAAAAAAGCCAAACAATCAAACACAAAGGAAAAAAACACAGCAAAACCACATGGGTTTCACAAGACATTTATGCATAACAATCTTTTTTTCTGATGGATCTTTTTGTTGTGATGATTTTACAGTAGTTACCCTAACAGATTTCCTGATCTGAACAAAGCTCTCTTATTCATCATCACAAATCAGCTCTCCCTCCCACCCAGCTGAATGATGTAGAATTGTCACTTACAGATATGAAAAAGAGAAGTGCAAGCAGAATATATGATTTGTTTATTCTGGTTTCTCTTGTCTTCTTGCAGCTGTTATGGTCTGAAGCATTAGATACTTGCATGAGCTGTGTTTCAGATTAATATTTACTTGCTTGTAATTTAACAGCAATAACAAAAAAGTTTAAAAAAATGTTTGTTAATGATATATGCCTTCAGGGTTGAATATGTTGGAATAATTAACAAAAATAGCAAGATAGTTTCAAGAATTAGACACAAGAATCACAGAGATATATTGTGTTTCAATGCATGCTACAAAATATTAACTGGAATATTATAACTCTACATAGACTAGACAAAACAGAAATTGTGCTAGGTCTGCACAAGAAGGTGGGAGGGGACACAGGACTACTAACCACGACTGACCAAAGCTGGGAGAAAAAGAAGAGGGGTACATTTAGTATGATAGCATTTGTCTTCCCAAGTAACCACTATGTGTGACTGAACTCTGCTTTCCTAGAGATGGCTGAACAGCTGCCTGTCCATGAGAAGCTGAGAATGAAATCCTTTTTTTAGTTTGCTTGAACATACAACTTTGGTTTTACCTATTGAGCTGCCTTTATCTCAACTCACAAATTTTCTTACTTTTATCCATTTCTCTCCCCCATCCCACAGTAGGGGGAGGGAGTGAGTGGCTGGAGATGAGTTGCTGGTTGGGGTTAAATCATGACAAGTTTAGATTTCTAAAATTACCCTAGCTGCTATTCTCCAGAGAAACAGACATTTCTAGTGAACAGTTCCTCTGACCTAATTTGGACTGTTACAGTAGGATGAGTTAAATTTTGCCGCAAGTTTTTTTTTCATTTTATTGATTGTAAAGTGATGCTGGAAATATCAGCTCATATATAAACTGTATAGAAAACAGCAAAGGGTAAAGTAAATTAATCCTACTGTAACAAATTTAGGGGAAAAAAAATTGAACATAAACCATATCTAAACAATCATTCCACTTAAAATTTCATTTCCAGACACTGATGTCTTTGGTCTACATAATTTGTCTGAGTTGTATTGCCAGTCTTAGATTTGGAGACTTGGGGCACAAATAATTCTATTTTGCTCTGAATGCCCTTCACCTCTCTCTACTCCCCTCCACAATCATTAAAAAAAAAAAAAAAAAAAAGCACATGAGTAAAGGACTTCTCTTTGCTACCAGAGCTTGTCTATTTAATGACCTTACCCCCCTCATTTCCATTGGCAAGCACAAGAGGAGATCTCTTCATCCACCTTAGATTATCAGCAAGGAATGTATCAGCATTGTATAATTTAATGAATGATTCTTTCCTGCAATCATTTTCCCTTAACTTAGAGTGGGTCATCTGTTTAACAACCTAGCCTAATTAGAGCTGTTTGTTTCGTATTAACAGTTTCCTGTGAGTGTAAAGAAAGCTTATATTTTTACTTGTAAATATACAGAATTTATAACCTGTATAATAATTTGGCACCAAAAATCGCTGCTTCAATTGCAAAAGTTAGTTTTATCCCTCATGCTCCCACTACCAGCTGGCATTCAGGTCACAGATCCTTCTCAGAGAGCAGGAGTCTAATATAATACATCCCATGCCATCAGTAGAAAATGGATTCCATGTTAATTTTCATATCCACAGGACTGTTAAACATGTAAGCGTTTTGCTAATAACTATACTTGTGGGAATTGTATTGTCCTTGTGATGCCCTTATACAGTGGAAAGCATGGAGCATATCAGAGTTTCACATGACTTATAGCAAATTTTGGCACTGACCACTGGCACCAGTTGCTCAGAGAGTTTCTGCAGTCTCCATCCTTGGAGATTTTCAAAAGCTGTCTGAACACAGTCTGAGGCCACTGGCTGTAAGTGGCCTTACTTGAGTGGAGGATTTAGACAAGATGAACTCCAAAGTTCTCTTCCAACCTCAAGCATTCTTTAATTTTCTGGTTTGTTCTGTTTTTTTGTTGGTTTTTTTTGTGTTTTTTGGTTGGTTGGCTGGTTGGTTGGTTGGTTGGTTGGTTGGTTGGTTGGTTGGTTGGTTGGTTGGTTTTTAGCCTGTATGAAGAAAAGGAGCACAACTCATACAGTCAGAATCTGTAGATTCATACAGAACTTAGTTTTTATCAGGCATGGATCATGGCAAGTTGAAGGTTCAAGATATGGAGAAGCAAAGTGAAAAAATGCAACTGAAGTAGAAAAGCATTATCTGCAAGCTAAATACTAAGATGGGAAGAACCTAAAGAGAAAAAACAATTATTACTTACTGCATCCACTTACTTTATTCACTTTATTCATCATAGCTCTAGGGTTGTCATGGAGTTATTAGTGCTTATATTGCAAAGACACACTGCTGCAAGTTGGTGAATAGCTGCAATACAATCCAAAGGACCAAAGAACTAATCAGAACATAGCTTTTAAGTGTCAATCATGTCCTAAAGTGGATTACTGCAGTACAATTATGATTCACTAATTTTGAGTATAAAGATGTAGATGTGAATAGTTTAATACGGTTTGTGCATACCTCCTTCTGCTGTGGAAGATAAAACAAACAAACAAACAAAAAAGATAAGGAAAAATTTGAAAATTGAATTTCTACTTTATTTTGAATAAAATATTCTTCCTCCTCATTCTTTTTTTGTGCCTTTTGGTTCAGTCCGCTAATGTTCTGTGGTTTCTTATGAATCTGTATATTCAATGAGAGATAAGAAACTCCAGCAGCTTACAGAATGCTCACATACTGTGTAATCGAGCTCTCTTTTACTTGCTCAGGACTCTGACTTCTTTCTTTCCAATCCATGAACTTTAATGTGCTCCCAAAGAAGGGACTTCTTTGGGATTATTTTTTTTTTCTATTTGCAATAAAAAAATAAAGTGAATAGTAGCTCTTTTAAAAAGTGAATTTAAAGTTCAAACAAATCTGTAAAATGTTCCAGAAATGTTAAATTCATTCTTTATTAGTAAAAGATACTTTGATAATTTACCTTTCATTGCTTTTGTCCATCTCTACAGTCCTCCTAAATGTCTTTTTACAGTTCTTCATCTTCTTGAAAAGGAAAACCAAAAGGCCTATTTTTCTATTGATGTGGATACAATTCACCAGCAGTTGTTTTGAAACTATCCTAGATACTATCAAATGTCTCAGAAGAGGATCTGTCTGTAAAGACTAGTGTTGTTCCAACTAGTGGGAAAAAGTATAACCAAAACCTGCTACCTCTTCTTGTCAGGAAAGGAAAGTCAAAACATGACAATGGCAGACTTTTCTGATACACTCACCATGTAAACAGAAGAGCAAAGTTTTTATTTCTTTACCTATTTAATACAACTGGTTTTAGACATACTACTATTTCAGAGGTTATCAATAAGGGCTTCAGTTTATCTTTTAGTTTTACCCTAATCTGGTGTGATGTGATTGTGACTTCAGGTAGCTGGATGACTCCAAGACATTCTTTATGCAAGATATTTAACCACACTGCCACAAACTGAAACTCTGGGAAAGTGTCCTAATTCTCCCAACAGACCTATGGCTCTATACAAAATGCTACAGACTGGCTTGCTATTGAACCACACAAACTAGAAAGTGAACTAGCACTACATGAGTTTGAGGTGCGGAGCTTTCTGCTACACACATTGAAAATTCTCTCTTGTGCTGTTTGGATACATGAAGGCTGCAGTGTAACAGGGAGTGTATTGCATTTATTCTCCTTTACACAGTGTGTTTGTTGACAAATGCCTATATTGCTTACTGACTCATTTGTTATTTCCTAAATAGCCATTTCAGAATGACTATTCAGAGAGGATCTGATTCAAAGTCTAATGAAATCAATGAAAAACAAGCAACTGTTGTCTGGAATTGACTGAAAACCAGAAATGAAAAAGAGTAACATCAATGGCCTGTAAGAAGACATGCCTAGATTCTGAATACTAGAGGCAGATATATAGAGATCATAGTTCAAGAAGAGACAGGGCGAAACACAGAAAGTGTTCTAAGATTGGAAAGTAGCAGAAAGTATTGTAATTCTATTTATACAATAAAATATCAGTTCCATAGGATATTCTTAACATGAATTGCTTGACATTCTTCTATTTCTCTCACTCTTTTCCTTTGTTATCATTGAGAAATGACCATCTTCATTAATCTAATGTAAATGTAGTCCCAGCAATTTCACTTTAGATTAAAAATATGGTAAAATATTCACAAGCAATCGATTTAACCTACAGAGGCTGTTCATGTCTTCTGTGGATAAACTCTGTTTTTATATCTCACACACAGAGACTTATTTGAAATAGATAGTCTGTATGAAACATTTTTATCCATGTGAATGAATTTACCCAGAGGTATATAATGGCAAATTTTGTTCTGGTCAGAGCTTTTTTGGTTTGGTTTGTTTTTTTTTGTTTGTTTGTTTTGGTTCGGTTTTGTCTTTTTTGTGGTTGGGTTTTTTTTTTTGTGGGAAGGTTGTTTTTTTTTGGGATTTTTGAGGGGGCAAGTTTTTTTTTTTTTTTAAGTAACATTTGAGCTTGATTTTTCAAATAAAATCTCTTTCATATATATTTTAATTTATTTTCTGTTTGATGTTGCCTTGAATGTAGGCATAAAGAAAAATATAATTCTGTTATTTTATTACAGTGCAAAAACTGAAGTGATATTAGTCCTTATAACATGAAATTTTATCTTTCTTGGTGGATCAGCATGTTTTTGTACATTCTGTGTTTATTCTGGTAAGTAAAAACTGAATGCATAGTTTATTTGCGATTTTTAGTAAATAATTTACTAATCTAATCAATTCTGTACAAGCAAGAGAATATTGATTTATTTTGCATGATAATGTTCAGCTTAGAAAGATCTTTCAATGACCATCCGACATGTTTAAATGTAAATAAATTGATTGGCAAACTACCATAAGGAAGCATCAGGATTTTTATCCCTTGTTACTACATTTTATTTGACTTGAAGGATGACCCATGTTACTTTACAATTCGAATGTATCTCATGCATAGCACTGTGTTTGTGTTAAAAAGTGATGCATAAATGGAATTAATTCAATCCAACTGTGAATTTCTGCTATCTGAACATATACATCTGAGTTAATCCCTTTTAAATTCATTCACAAGCAGTAAGAAGGTGCCATTTATGTCTGAAAATAGATTCCCACAGTGTCTATTTGACTCTATCAACCTTTTTTTAAAGAAGGTAAATCAAAAGTCAGTATGATCTGCATTTTAGATGAGGAAGTGTGGCTTCCTGAAATCGTTCATATGAATGCATAATAATCTGATTTTTCTTTTAGTTATATTTGTTGAGTTGATCCTTAAAAGGAAAACCTTGAAATTTGAGCATTAACAATATTTATTTTTTTCTCTCTTTACTGATGGATTCACACCTTCTCTGCCATTACATGTTCTTGAGGGTGAAGGATAGTTTTGAAGATTTTTTTTTTTTCCTATCACTTGCTTGAAGAAAAATTTCTTGAGGATTAGTGCAGGTCGTTGTGTTCACTGTCCAGTCCCAACTAGAGAGCAGAATACTTGTGTTTTGCCATTAATATCCAATAGGGAACACAAAAGTATATCCTTGTTTTGTTGATATATATTGAGTTTATCTGATTGCTTGATATGTTACTCCTTTCCTTGGCAAAACTTCTAGAAGTTTTTGTTTCTTTACTTTCATTTCTCTTTTTGAGTCCTTCCAAAACATATCTTTTCTGAAAACACATGTAGACCTAGCTAGGAAGGAGTTTGTTTGCTGAAACTCTTCTAGATTTTGGTAACATATATTTGTTGTTTCAGGTGAAAGTTGCTGAACATATTAATGTAGATAACTGTTTTCTCTGAAAGCTTTCTGCTGCTTAGGACTTTACTGGCATATTTGCATATTTTAATGACATATACAATAATACATAAATAGTTTTATAGGAGAGACAGGGATCTAACATCTAATGGTTATAGAAGTAAACAAATTATTCTGTTACTTTTACCAGAATATTTAACACCTTCATTAAATTATGTGCATTATAGTTAATTATGTATTTCTGAAAATGTCACTATGCAAAGGAGAAATTAGATTAAAGACAGTAACTTGAAAAATTTGGACATAGGAGTGTGCAGTATGACAACACAGTAAGTGAATGTTAAGGAAGGGGAACTAATAAGATGGTAGCAAAACAGATCACATTCTAAAGACACTGGACTGTATGATAGAAAGTATTTGTACAAAAATAAAAGGATAAGAACAGGTGTAGTGAATGAAAATACAGATAATGTAAACAGGCCAGTGAATACAGGTGATAGCTGCAATAGCTGCTTTTCTTTTCTATTGTTCATAGTGAAAGTCATGAAAATTTCAAGATCAAGTGAGCGATTACAGCTATCAAAAGTGAAGATAAAGTTGTCTAAGTAACATCATTTAGCTATAGAAAAGTATTTCTAATCTGGAATGAATTTTAAAAGAATTTTGGGACTGTGCCTGCATGCATTATCTTAGGAACTAATTATAGCAATATAAATTTTGAATATTTAACAGTGCAACCTAATTCAATTAAATAAAATGGCCAAAGTCTTTCTCTGGAACAACAAAAAAATATATCTGCTAGAAATCAACGTATTGCTGTTTGTATGGATTCCTTCAGTGTACCAATTGATACTATTCAAGTATATTAGTAAACAGTTCATAAGGAACTCATACAACACATTCATGCATGAAAGATTCACATAGGTAATGAGATTTATTTCCCCTCATTTTAAGTATATGAAAATTAAACATCTTTGCTATTCATCTTCCACCACAGACCTTATAGAGAGAAGCATCTCCAGAGATATATTGACCAAGGTTCTAATAGATACCAATTTAAAAATAAATTAATCACTCTCTGGATGTTTGATTCCTTCTTTCTTTCCATTGATTATATGGAAAGTAGAGACATCTAACTTGGACTATATGCTTAACTTGTAAATGACTCAAGTGAGATGAAATGAATGCCATTCACTTGTCCCATAGTGAGCTGAATTTCTCCAAGAATAGTTCAAATTTACATTATAGTACTCAAGCTTTTACTGTTATGTAAAGAGACCGTTTTGAAAATTCCTTGTGGGAACTTTATATTCTTTTATTTCTTTTACAGTGAAAATGTTCTTTATCATTTCTTTAATTAGATATTGTTACTAACAGGGAAATACTTTGACCTCTGAATACTCTTTATTCGAAACATAAAACCAGCCAAAATTATATAGATTGGGTAGAAGAAGCAGATAAATACATTGGTTAATTAGCAGAGAGAGTTTTCCTTTTTAATAAATTCTTGAGGCACTTGACTTCAGAAGTAAATACTTGTGACTAGTATATATATATTAATATATACAATTAATATCACAAACAAAATAACAAAATTACTTTAAATCTCACAAATACAGAATACACATGAATACAGATTAAAAAAAAAATCTTCCTCCTACTCCTCACTTTGTAGTTTTCATTCTAAATTATAGTAGCAAAATAAACACCTTCAATTTCAGAAGCGCAGATTTGAAATCCTAGAAGAGATTTTGCTCAGGGAGTTGTTAATAGTCCTGTGGGAGTCTGTCTTGATGGGCAAAGGTGCTCAGAACTGCTCAGACATTTTCAGAGGCAGCCTGCTCAAAGCAGCCCTAGAAATAGAAATAAACGAAACTTGTAGTTAAACAGATAGCTCTCAAAGTGATAGATGGGAAAGGGGACACGTGCTTAAAGAGGAATACAAAATGCATCATTTGAGCTTGCAATGGTGGGGTTAGGAAGGCAAAAGTTCAGCTGGAGCTCAAACTAGCAAAAGAGGCTAGTAATGAGCAGAAGTACAAGGAAGACACAGACTGCCGCTAAAGGGAGCTGGCAAGTTAGAAATGACAGAGGAAAGAAGTATTTGGTCTTGTTTTCACCTCAGTCTTTAAGGTTGATGTCAGCTCTCAAGTCTATTCCAAGATGAAATGGAAAAGCAAATTCTGAGTCACTGACAGCAAAGGATTGAGTCAGGAACCATCTGCACCAATTATATACAAAGAGGTTTTTGGGACCTGATGGGATAAATCTGAAGACATTGGAAGATACTATTGCAAATCCCCTTTGTCATTTTTAGAGGGTTATGGAGACTGAGGAAGATCACAGATATTTAAAAAATAGTCAAATATGTCCATCAAAAATAGCAACAAAAAAAATCTAGAAAGAAAACTGACCAGGTAGCCTCACCTCAACTCTTGGGAAAATAATAGTACTAATCCATGTGGAAAATTTGTCCACACACATGAAGGAGATTAGAAAAAGCCAACATAGGTTTACCAAGATTAAATTGTGTGAAGCTGACTGCCTTCTATGATGAAATGGCTTCCTCAATTAATGGAGGACAGCATTGGATATCCATGTACCTCAACCTCTGTAAGATGTCTGACATGATCTCTCACATAGTTGTTGAAGCTGAGTAGACATAGCCTGGACAAATCAGTCTGAAGATGGATGGAAAACTGTATAAAGTGTTGAACAGAAAAGGTTGTTAATATTTCAGAATCAAACTGACAGCTGATCATAAGTGGGATTATTCATGGTCTTTACAAACTACCTGGGTGATGGCATTGACTAACTTTGCAACTGACATCACACTGGGAGAAGAGATAGATAGCACCGGATGGAAAAGGTAAAATGCAGAGTCCTCAACAGTCTAGAAATCAGGCTAAAAGTAATTGCATAAGATTTTATGAAGTAAAATGCGAAGTCCTGCAACATAGACTGAATAATTCAGTCAGTACTACAGACTGGGACTGACTGGATGGGGAGCAGCTTTGATAGAAAGGATCTGGGAGTCCTGATGAACAGTGAGCTAAACGTGACTTAGCACTGTGCCTTTGCAGCAGTGAAAACAAAGCATTTCAGAGATTGCACCAGAAGGAAAAGCTTAAGTAGTATAAGGTAAACTGCAACTATTCTTAAGAGAAATACAGCTCACTATGGGACAAGTGAATGACATTGCACTGCATCACAAGGGATGTGATTATTTTGTTCCACTCAGCTCCTGTTAGGCTACACCAAGCATATTGTGTCCAGTTTTGTTACTCCCCAAATAAAAGACAGACTGAACAGAGAGGGATCAGGGGGGAGCCTCAAGAAGATTAGAGTGCTGGAGAGTTTGATGTATGAAGAAAAGTTAAAGAAATTGGGATTTTTTTTCAGCTGAGGTAAGAGAAGATTCAGCAGGGATCTAATCACAGTTTCACATTACCTGAATGACAGTTATAGACGAGATGGAGGTATTCTTTTCAAAAGGCTGCAAAATGAATAGACAAGAGACAACAGGCATGAGACTAATAGTGGAATCTCCCTTGCTGGAAACACTGCAGACAGCTTAACAAGGCCATGGTTAGTCTAGACTAAGGCCCTGCTTTCCTCAAAGGGTATCCAGAGGTCATTTCCAGCCTAGACTCTTCTATCATTTTATAATTAAATCTTTCATCTCACCCCAAAATGTATTTGATTCATGGACGACCATCAGTCAAATTAATCTGAATGTTTTTGAGAAATAAATTTAAAGTGGACTAGTTTAACCACATCACACTCCTCCATGGATGCTTTCTTTCACCACTTAAGTGGTCTTAAGTTGTTTTATTGTAATTCAATATCCTTAAAGTCAATTGAAAAACTAATATATTCTCAAAAGTGTAGATATGCTCCATTTTTAAAAGTTGATATTTGAATTTCTAGTATAAGCTCAGAATGTTGCTAAATCACATTTAAATAAATAAATACATGTTCAGAAAATTGCAGCTCTCTAGTCAGAACATTAAGATACTTCTAATACTCACACTATCATCAGTGCATAATAAAGGCTAATATGAGTATGGTACCAGTCTGGTCACTTGATGAAAAATCTCATTCAGACAGTTATGTTGTACTGGTACAAATGCCAGGTTAGTTGACTAATAGTGCATCTGCAACAGACACATTATGATTTGGAAATACTGGAGTCTTTGGAACCACACAGGCATTAATCATTACAGAAAAATGCACTTTGACACCTTCCACTGAATAGCAGCATAAGGTTAAAAGTGTCTAGCATCACCCATCAATCATGTCTCAGTCTGTTGAAACTCAGAAGCAGGATGGATAGTCATATGATTGGTTCTTTATCAGAATATTGTAAAACATGGACATTCAAGAAGGAGTCCTGGGAATGCAATGTGAATGCTGATTTTGACTGATACATAGCCATAAGGAGGGGAACAGTGGACAACCCATAAATCTGTGTTCTCTTCAGTAATTTTTAATCTCATAGAAATGTCGTGTGGTGGCCCACTTAACCTATGCAACAGAATACTTGTCCTGCAGAGGTCCAAATTATATCATGCCCTATTCTTTCATCTTAACTGTTCCTGTTTTTTCTGCATGGAAATGAACACTGGAATCTGTATGGTGAGCTTTTGAACTAATCTGCAGGAATATATGAAATATGTACCTCACTATACTTTATATCATATGACAAAATGACCCTGAAAAGAAATGAAGAGCAGATTGTGTCAATGCCGTGAGGGAAAAAAAAATGGTTAGGATAGAGGTAGCAGGTTTTTTCCCATTTAATTTAATTTCTTGGAATTCTGTTTTGGATTTCAATCCCTCTAAAGAATGTTTGCTGAAGAAAGAGATGTATCTCAAAGTAGGGTAATAATGATGCATAAATTGCCTGCTTTGAAGCTTTGTTAAAAGCTCTTTGAAGCTTGGGGCTAATCTGGATATAGGCTCTACAGAGACAGGCAGAGTTGATTGGAAGAAATAATAAAAAAGCTTTCAAGTTCTTCTGCTCGTTCCTATGCACCAGTGCACCTAATTCACATTTCTTAAGCAGTCTGTAACCTATGTCAGCCTCCAAGAACAATGATGCTTCTGTAAGAGCTGATTCAGCAGAATGAGAACTAGCAAGAACAGCCCTGCAATATTTAAAGACATGAATACAAAAAGCAAAGGAGAGCTTGAACTAAACTCCCTGCTCTGAACTGCTCCAGCTCAGAAATCCCTTTGTTTTGTCTATGCTCTGAACTATGAATTGTATGTAAATGGTACCAAATTTAAAACTTTATAAATATTACAAATATCTCCAGAACTTCATTTTTATACACAGCTGCTGTGACAGTTCACCTTAAATGAAAATGTAATCTCAAAGAGTACATTCTAATGAAAGTAAGAGGGCTTGTCTTTATTTTGTTATTCTTAAAACAAAATTTATCTCTACTTTATATATTGTAAAAGACTGGTGAAGTGATCTCATTTACGCTAGGGACTTGTCATGAACAGATCTTCTCTTTAACAGAAGCAGAGCTCCTTTTGATTAGACAACTGGCTCATTTAGAACAAATTTTCTGCACCTGGGCTTATGTTTCTAATGTTGCAGATGCAAGAAGACTCATCTTAGAGGGCATTCCCATAAGCTAGGTATTCTGGAGAAAGGTTTTTAATGCCATGTACATATAATTATTATTTTTGTGGTGCATAAAGGCCTAACCTTAAAGCAGAGTCCTTTTCTACTAAGAAATGTGAAGAACTGTGAAAAAAACCCAAAAGCATGAAAAGAAGTTAGGGCCAAAGAAGTTAAATGTGCAGCAGTTTGTGTTCAGGCAGCAAAAGTGACAACAGTGAGATGGTAAATGTACAACTGAAGTGTCCTGGCTCACTCTCAAGTGTTGTCTTTATTGGGCCTCATCGTTTCCCTGCAGCTATCGATGTCTGAGAGAAAAATATAAAATCCACATAATAAACAATTATGTGCTGCCACGTGCACATGGGAGGGTTCTTTTTGCCTTCACAAATTTAGTGGGTTGCCCATGTCCTAAACATGGGATTGTCTCTTGCACTTTTCTTCTGCCAAATAGATCTATTAACAGTCTTATAAAAATAATAAATTCCAAAGAAAAGTAATAAAAATAAGAATATAGAGATTCTTTAAAATCCATTTAATACATTAGAGATGCAGACAAAACTGTAAACAAAATCATGTTACAGTTGTCCTGGCCATCCTCCCTCCTTGCTACTGCAAAATTTAACCCTCTCCTAGCTGGAACAAGGACACCAGACTATTTTACCAAAGTTAGCAAGATTTTTTCATCTATGCTTTACTTCAATAGTTTTACTGTCATTGTGTGCATTTAAACTGGCAATAAATTTTTATACATACTACAGTAAAAAAGTTAAAATCACAAGTAAAAACAGCCCTATGAAAAATAACTGATTATACTTTGCGGTTAAGTAATTATATGCCCAAATTTTATTATTTTTGCCTTGTAGGAGGAGAGATTGCTATACTTAGATCAATGCTATGAGAAGAACAATGCTTGTGTTCATAAGAGAGTAGGACCTGAATCGCTCATCTTCAAGTTAAGTCACAAAAATGTTCTAATAGCACTCTGAGGTAAATTGGCTATATATAAATTCCCAGGCAGTTTGGAAGAAATTTGCTTACTACAAGAAATAGGAACAGAATATATATGTAAGTTCATTGAGTCTACTTCCATCCATGCTTCATAGACTGGTGTTTTCTTACAAGTATGTCCTTTACTAAAGCTCTCCTAGGGAAGATGAGTGTGGCAGGGAAACTGCACAGCCATGAAATCATAAAATGTGATGCAGGGGGGTACCTTCTGCATGATCTCGTGGAGACCTGAGGTGTCCTCACCTGCTGTATGCTACAGCTTCTCTTCTGCTGTGCAAATCCAGTCTCCATGAAATACGGGTCAACGTGCCAATGAGCTGTGTCTAACCTGAAAAGAAGAGAGAGCAGGGAAATAAGAATACTTTGGGGAGAGACAATTGTTCATGCCTCTTTACTTCTATTGCAAACCCACAGCACTTTGTGGGGATGTTTTACTAGAGAAACTATCATGGTTTCTTCATTCATAAAATGTTTTAACCTCAGACCTTGTGCTTCAGAGACCTTTTTTTTGCCAAAAGGAGAGAACAAATCTCAATTATCACTGCTGTCTTAACCTGCTAGACTCAATGCTGAAACACAATAGCTTGAGAGAACAAACCAACAAAAAAAAGGGAAAAAGAATTATATTTTTATTCCTTCCATATCTGCAGTAAGCAATGAGAAACTTTGTAAACATTCTTATAATGCCCACTCATTACTTTATAGATTGTTAAGTGGCCAAGCAAAGTTAAAATGGTGTAGACTTTCAACATATGTTAGGAGTGCAAATACGGTATGTTACCTAAAACTAATTCTGATCAGTCCACAATATAGAGATATTTGGAAAAGTTTTTAAAGGATTTATTTTCAGTGCAGTCAATTTAATTTTCAACCTTTTTATGCTTACATTAACTTTCCTTAGTTATAAAAGGAAGCTTTCAGTGTCTGGGGTGCCAAAGGAGGACTTTGACGGTGATGAAAGTGCCTTGAGGAGAAGCCGTATGAGAATCAGCCAAGGTCATTTAGCTTGTTCAGCTTGGAGAAGAGAAGACTGAAGGGAGACATCATTGCAGTCTACAACTTTCTCACAAAGGGAAACAGAGGAGCAGGCACCAATCTCTTCTCTGTGGTGACCAGTGACAGGACTTGGGGGACTAGCTTGAAGTCGTGTCAGGTGAGGTTGGATGTTAGGAAAAAGTTCCTCATCCAGAGGGTGGTTGGGCACTGGAACAGGCTCCCCAGGAGAAGTGATCACAGCAGGAAGCCTGCCAGAGTTTGAGAATCATATGAGCAATGCTCTTAGGCAGATGATGTGATTCTTGGATCTGTCCTGTGTAGGATCAGGAGTTGGACTTTGATGATCCCTGTGAATCCCTTCCTACATCTACTGCAAATCTATGATAATGAGAACTAGTTGCAAGTGAATTTTTCTTCATTTTAGGTGCTTAGTTACTTCAATTTTATACCAATTTATGTAACTATTTTTATGAATATATATCAAATGTATTGGATTTATCATTTTTTTTGATGCTCGAGACTATTAAGATGGAAGTGGCAGATATGTTGGACTTAAAAGACACCTCATCCCACTGGTGCAGGCAGGTAAGAATCACGGAATGACATCACTTATCCAAAGAGGTCTATATGCCAAAGGCTCCAAAATAGCTCCTGAGTGTCCATTAAGGATATATTTTTTATCAGAACAAGTTGAATTAGGTTGTCTTTGTAGCAAATGGGGAAAAACATTTTTCCTTTTCAGAATATGATTAATATGGCTTATTTCAAATACTTAAATTAACCTTCTATCTAGAGGCCTCTATAAAGAAGGATCTAGACAATTAAGGCAGATGGAATGATCTACATTTAGTCATACAGATTTTCAACCTTCTTTCTGTACCCACATATAACATATGCAAGCTGTCTGCTCCGGAGATCCCTGAGCTAGTGATGACCAAACTAGCTCCTGAGAGGTTAAATATTAAATGCATCTCCCTCTTAATTTAACTAGCCTTGGATATTTTTTTTCCCCCTTGGTGAATTGAAACTCTTGTGATCAAGGAGTTATTACTTTTATGTAAAGCACATAGAGGTACAGTGTTTGTTCCAGTGAAAAAGGTTAGGTTTTCAAGTTGGAAATTAGACCTTTTGCATGATTGGTATTTTTTATCAGCTGGGTTATACATGCTGTTTTGCACTAATGTGACTATTATGGATTTAAGATGCTCAACTTTCTCCCAATGGGTTGGGAATTGAGATATCTGAGATATATAATTTAGCATTTAATAGTTAATTACACTTACAACCTAAAACATACATCACGCGCATGGTGCATATTTAAGCCACACAGAGTTTAAGTCCCTACATGGATTTATCAATTTCTCCCTAGATGTAAGAACAGTTACTGTTTTAATATGATATTTTGAGAAACAGCAAGTCTGATAACTTTTCAGTTTATAAAGATAAACTTTATATAAGTGATTTACACAGTATGTGTTTTATGTGCATGGAAATAAAAGATGCCTTTCTCTTCATTTGAATGTATGTATTCCATTGGCCAAATCAGACCTTTTTCCCTTAGAAACTTCCTGTTATGTAGACAGTGATTACATTTTGACAATTCTTCATGTGAATAACAACAAACTGTAGAGACACAGCAATCCACAAAACACAAAAAATACTATAAGCTTAGGCTTTTAAAGCAAGGGAAAGTACACAGCAGACATGAGATATGTTGAGATAATCTCATGTTTAATAACTGAGACAAGAGACTTGCAAAGTTTGAGTCTCAGGAAATCTTACTTGGAAAATTATAAAACTCATAAACATTTCAATGACTAATTAACATGGCATGCTAGAATTGTCTGATTCAAACAGACCCGCTATCATTTCAAGGTATTTATAAATTCTGCCAGTATCTGTACCAGAATGAGAATCATTACTTTTAGAGCATAAACACCAAGTTGACTTGTGACAGTTTGAAAATTCAGTAATTTAATTTTCCAGTTATATTTCTAAATATTAAGTAAATAATAAATAAACTCTAAACTATGAAACATTATAAATCTCAAACTACATGGAAATAAAAGTCAATTTCGGGTATAGATAGTTTTTTTCCAGTGTATGCAGGAACACCTTGATTTGCACAATCCAAAGAATTTCATTCAGCATCAATTTTATGTCTGTAAAAGGAGGGTTATGTATTTGACTCTCTTGGTTTATTTTTCTCTTTTGTCTTTAGGGTAACAAATCGATAACATTTGTGTATGCGATCAGCTTCATGAATTGTGTAGGAGTTGCAAATTGTTTTTCAATTAATATAATTTATAAGCATTTCTAGGATTGGGGACTTAAATTATTGAGCCTTGAGGGATAATTGCTGCTTTCTGTGCTTTTGGGGAGCCTTGATCTTGGACAAGGTTTAAAGGCAATGTTTAATACAGATCAAAATCTTTATGTTGATATGTATATGAATCAGCATTGACTTACTAGGAAAAGTTTCTGGTTTTAAGCCAGACATTATCACAAATTGGACAAGCATCAGTTATTTTTACCTAGAAATCTATCAATTCAAGTATTAATAGTTGCTTGCCTTGGGATTTGTTGAGGATGACTTTATAATCTTCGTACAGTGAAGACATAGACTTAAATACGGGTATGAAGCCTTAACAACTCAAAAACCTAGAAATATTGTGGCCTATTTAAGAGACTTAAGGTAAAAGTATAGTCACTGAAGATAACATAATTCCACAAAAGCCTAGTTCATTAGCAAAGTGGTCACAATAGAAGTCAGGTATCAACACATTAGAACAACTTTTGAGAACATAGTGTTCCAACAGAAGAACTGACTGGAGGATAACATGGTCTTTGCAAAATGAAGACTTATGCATAGCTTCACAGTGGGGGAAAATTATTTATGAACTTTTACCTGCATCAATGGATCCTTATATTCACAATTTCTCTAAGAGGACATTAATATTGACACAGAAAATTTACAGATATTAATTGGTACAATGAAACCTATGAAGATCACACGGATATGTAGATCATCTCTCAGCGTTAGATATTAAAATGATTTACCAAATTGAAGTGCTCAGTAAGAAATTAAACAGCAAAGCATCATCCTGAATCAGTTATTAATACTCCGGGAGGGGAGGTGTGTGGGGGTGGGAAGAGAGGAAAAAAAAAAAGAGAAAAAGAGAAAAATAAAAAAAGAGGAAACTCATGAGTCTCGAAGGATCAACGCCTATCCTTGATGAAAAGATGTGAAAACAATATTGGCAATTGTTAGGAAAAGCAGTGGAAAGCAAACCAGAAAGTATCATAATGTGCTTTCATCCATCAGTACAGACCCACATCTTGAATATGGAAATGGTTTATTATCTGTTCATTTTAAATATAATACAATGAAAATATACAAAGGGGAAAACAGAGCTATGGAAAATCTTCCATGAACAGGAGAAACAGTTTAGAGATATTCAGTTTGAATATACACTACAGAAAGGCTTGAACAGAGAATATTAAATCATGAAATGCACCAATAAACTAAAAAGAAATTTTTTTTTTTTCCTATTTTCAATGTACTAAATTCAGGAAGCCCTAATGATGAAATTACTATGCAAAAACATGTTCAAAGAAGTCCTTTTAACATTAAAAACATACAATAGAAACTAATTTTGCTAAAAGACAAAATGATAAATGTTCAAAAATGCATTAGACAAATCAAAAAAATATACCTTAGTAGGACAGTAAAAAAAAAAAAAAAAAAAAAGAAAAAGACATTCTTATGCTTAAAGTCTTTAAGCAGTGGTGAAATCACCAGCGATGGTAGTATCAGACAGAAAGACAGAATGCAAGACTTTCTGGCTTTTGAACTGATTTTTTATGGCTGTTACCTATATCAGGTGAAAACCCACAAATATCTTGAGAGCAAGTACTCTTGCATTATATCTGCAGCACACTGAATAAAAAGAAGATGATAGCTTCATATTTTTAATACTATATGACTATTTCTGTCACCCAGTCTGTCTTAAGGTGTTCCTAACATTACTATTAACAGACATATACTAAAAAAAAAGATCATAGATTTTAACCGCACGACACCTGTTGAAGTCAATTCATCTCCCCACAGGATGGTGCAGAAAGTTGTAGAAATAAAAGAAATAAATATGAGGAAACAGCCCATAAAGAATTTTTGCTACATTTGTCTTTCACCAAAAATTTTTTGGGGGCTTCAAGAGTCTTGTTCTTTTCTCAAGAAAGTGTATCTTATGGCTCTGGAGGCATAGCAGGGTATAGAATTAAAAAAATAATTTGCTAGCTAAGATGCTGCCCATCTAATTAATTGTGATAAGAACTGGGATACTCAAAAAAGCACTTTACAGAGAAAAAATGTTAATCAGAAGACACACTTGAACCCCTAGTAAAAAAGTCATGGCACATTATGCACATCAGGTTCTTGCTCTTTTAAAACAAAGACACTGTTTTCCAAGTCATTGAATTGCTACAATTTTTGTTTCCCTTAAATTCAACTCACTTGAAATATCTATGGTTTCTAATATGTTACTTCTAAAGAAGTAAGTCTTCATGAAAAAAAAAAAAGAAAAAAGGAAACAAGAAAAAAAAATCTCATATTTTATTTATCTGTTTTCTAGTGTGCACAATGTATTTTAGAAGGAAAGAGTGGGAGGAGAAATCACTGGTCTGGAAGGTATATTACATGTATAACATAAGAAATGAAGCTGCCAACAGTGGAATAATAGCGGCAACATACAGATTTTCAAATGCCAGACCATTTTTGCCCCTGGTAGATAGATGTGAAAAACAAATATATTTTGTAAAAAAAAAAAAAAAAAACAAAAACACAAAGAAACAAAAAAAACCACAACACCAAAAACATCCACTTTGATTTGTTTTAATTACTTTTCCCTCAATCACTTTAACAAATTTCTAATATATTGCTTAGTAAAATATTTTTTAAAAAGCATGGTAACATAACACAATTTGAAAAGGTGATTTTTGTTTTTTTTTTCTTAATACTTTAACAAGACTATTTAATTCATGACACCTGAGCTCAGGCATTTTTTAAACATTAATAACTTTTATTTTGTTTGCTTTTCTCTAAAACAAAAACAAAATAACAAAATCCTGGTTGAGCAGCACTTCTCAGTTTTTCTGGTATTGGATGTTCTTATAAGATATTATTGAGCTTGTCACCTGTCCAAACAACTTTATTTTTAATCCCCATTTCACCCATCAGATTCCCCGAACTATCAACAGGATGATATCAAGAATTAAAAAAATACTCAAAAAACAAACCCCAAAAAACAATTAGTGCTTTAAAACAGTTTTTGAAAAAACAGAATATCTCTAAGGGTAGAAGTGAAGACCTGGTGTAGCGAAGCAATGAAACTGAGGAAAGACAGTTTGGACTATTTCTGCAAGAGCTAGTTAGTATTAAAGCTGCACTGCCATTTGTGTTTACTGATTTACTGTCATTTATTACACAGCAAAAATCATGGCAGTGAGAATACAATCTTCCTACTAACTGTACTCCAAATTAGCCTGTCATAAAAATCATAGAGGAGAAAGAACAACAAACCTCAAATAGAAACAACTGTTGTTACCTTAAACAAACAAACACACCATACCCCCCCATCGTTATTTCAATTTGTTTGACTGCTCTACATCAGAATACATCCGTTTATTTGCTAACTATAATTATGTTTAGCAAGTATTTTTTAATTTTTTCTTTGTTCCTTTTTTTTTTAATTTTTAAAGAAATGAATTTTCAGGAAACAAGAAACATAGCTCATGCTTTGCTTCTAGCATTAAAACTCTCCTCAGTTCTAATGACTTATTAATTTTACGATGTCACAAATCTCCTTTCCATAAAAAACTACTGATAAAACAAGGTGATATCTGTGTCTTAGGGAATGCGCATTTTCAAGTTTGTCTTCTATGGGTGATCATACTGTAATTCATATCTTCAAAATCACTGTGATGATAGTGTTTGTTCTGGAAGGAAATGAAATGTTTACTCTGTTAGGAGAAACTAGTTGGACAGTGCTGTTCCTTTTTTTCCTGGCTTGGAGAATGAACTGAACTGAATCTAAAAATGGTTATTACTGGCTTAACCCAGAACAACTCTGCCATTTTCTTGCAGTCACAAGATCTTAGAATTGTGTTTCAAGCTAGGAAAGATTTCCCTCTAGGGTCTTTTAGAAGGTATTGCTGCAGGAGAAGTCAGTGGGAAAAACAGAAAGAAATGTTGGAAGTTAAGACCATGTTTTAGAAATTCAACCAGTCAATAACTTAAATACCTACTTCTGTCCAAGATCTTTATCTTGTTCCTTGTTCTTAAATTGTCCTTTAATGGAGCAAGGACTGCTTTGACATCAACATTGTTCAAAATGGTATCTTGCCCAAAGAAGAAAATTACCAAGTAAAAATATCACTTTACTGAGTCTACTTTGCCTTTCTTAAAATTAACACATACTTATGGAAATTATTACTAAATTTAATCCTTCCATAAATGAATTTTAAAACAGGAACTCTACAAGAACATTCTTAAGAAAATTAATTAATTAGAATGTATTAGAAATTGCTATCAGTTATAGAAAATCATCTCTGTAACAACAAAAAAAATATAAATTGCTCGCATTAACAACTTTAAAAATGAATTTTATGTCACCATGAAAGCATTGTACTCATATATAAGCATAAATTTATAACATTGAGGAAATTCAGCTGTTTGGTTTTGGTTTGTGGGTTTTTCTCCTTATTTTTTAGCTTCTGAGCATATATCATTACAGAAGAACTCAAAATAACAGCACCTCCACCCCTCCTCCCCCGGCAATAAAGTTGTTTTTTTTCATTATCTGTACTTGAGTTTTGTTCATGAAAGAAACATTGGTTTATTTTGCTTCTTCTTAGGCTTATTCATAATTCAGAGATAACTTTCAGAAGTATAAGGAATCTTCAAGAAGGACTGCATCAGCCAATCTGAACCTTGGATTCCAAAACAATAGAAGTCACAGTTGAAGCCTACAGTCCAGGCTCAAGTAGCTTTTATTATACTTGAAGCACTGAAGCAGAATTTCAGCACCTTTTTTATTCTCTTTGTACTGTAACAAAGAATTCAAGGAGAAAGAAAGAGAAGAAAAGACAAGCAAGGGAAATGCGAAGGGTTCCATGCCAAAACTTTGTATGTTTTTAAAAATGATCATTTCAACCTTAAATATTCTTTAACAGCGAGGCTGTGAAGGAGATGAAAAAACCAACCAAAGTGCTTTACAAACCTGAGGCTTTTCTACTGTATTGTAAAATGGAGTTTTTGTTTTTTCCCCTGAATCACCCTTCTCCTTCCCCAGATCCCTTCCTAATTAGTATGCAAGAATGTACCTTGGCCAGGCGATGTGAAACCTCCCCTGATTGGTCTGTTGTCAACCTTTTCCCCATTAGTTCCTCAACTCCTATAGGTTGTAAAGCCCTATAAATACCCTGGCCAGGTGAATAAACTTCCTTGTCCCACGGCTACTGTGTGTCTCTTTGCTGGGATGTCTGGAGACCACATGGCTGACCACGTGGCCGGGGGGGGACAGGAAAGGGGGGAGCGAACCTCCTAGCTGCTGCAATATTCCATTTCTGAAATTAAAAGATAAACACGCTCCTGCTGGGTGAAGGTGAAGGGATCTCTCATACTGTTTCCTAGAGGTTTGCTCCCAATGAGCTCCGGAGCACTCTAAGCAAGCCGAGTTGCAAAAGAAGACATATCTATTTACAGTAAGATCATTAAAAAAAACAAAAACAAAAACAAAAACAAACCTAATACAATTTCCCAGACAGCAGTTTTTCTTAAAGATGGATAAGAGAATTATTAATATTGCTTATGATCTGAGCCTCTACAGCCAAATTTGAATACCTTCTTTATTAAAAGACATTCAAGCAATTTCTGATTCCCTTCTAAAACTGAATACTTTTTTGCAGAAATATGCGGTTGTACAAAGTTATTTTATGTAAACAATTGTTACAACCCAACTGTGTAGAGTCACTGATAGTTTTCCAGATGAATGATTCTCAGCCATTCAAAAGTGGTGATCTATTAGTTGAAGAAAACAACCACCACATTATATTTCCTATGAAGACATGAGTATATTGTTAATAAGCTGCTTTTTTTTTTCAGAAGATGGCAAAGACTAGTTGTACTAGAAGAACATGATGGAATGAAATGTAAGGTTTGGGGTTGACTTTGCTTGCATATTTCTTAGTTAGCTAAGTAATTTTGAAATGAAATTAACTTTTTTTGATCAACTACTGTTGTGGTTTTGATGCAAGAGTTGAGAAATTCTGCTCTAGAAGTAGATTTTTTGTTACTAGTTTAGGGTCTTCCCTTCCAAATCTGCAAATACTAGGAAACCTGTCCATGAAAAACATGAAGATCCATTTGTGTGGTATAAAAAAAAAAAAAAAAAAGTTCAAAGTTAATTTTAGTAAAATAAAGATATTCCATGTCTCCATACAAGGAATAACACTACATGATATTCATAAAGTTTGTATTAGAGATAATAGAGAGAAAGTCAAAAGAAAGATGAAGATATAAAAAATAAAATTTATAGGTGGTAGTTTCTCCCTGATCTTATAGTTTATTTTATGTCAGTGAAAAGCACACAGCGATAAATCCTTTTCAGAGGAATTTCATTCATGGCTTTGAGGTACACCACCCTCAAAATATCAAACCCCCACACTGCAGAATCTGACAGTTCTGCATTAAATATTCCACAGGAAATGTATTGCTTCTGTCATTTGCTTTTCCCACTGTCTACTGCCTGATTGCAGTTAAAAGTTTAAGTCATTAAAGCATTAAATTGTTTCCTGCATTTATTTAAACAACTAGCATAGCATTGATCTAGGTTTACATTTCTGAGTGGTCATTTTCCATGACAGTTCTAGCTGAATAATTATTGAATTGATGAATAAAGTTTTTTTCTGAGTTTGTTTTGTTTTGGTGTTTCTTTTCTCCTGCCCCAAGCTGCTTCTTTCTCTCAGCAATTAAATCATCTATGACACTTGAGCTAATGGCTCAGAAGATTAAATGAAGGGCAGTATTTATACAGCCCAGTCTGAGGCATAATTAACTCTGGAAATTGGCTTGATTAAAGTCTGATTGTGTTCAGACCATGAAGTGATACTACAATTTGGAATAGAAATATTTAGCATACCTGAAAATGTGTTGTTATTTTCAATGGAAATTGATTTAATAAAGTATATTGGTTTTCCATTACAGACCTGATCTTATTTAGATCATCACTGTATCTAAATATGAATGATGGGACTGTACTTAAGATTTAGTATGAAGTTACTGCAGTCTCACAGATGATACACCATGGAGCAGAGTGTCTGAAAGGGTAATTTTGTATAGGTCAGAGTTTGATTTTGTGTGGAATTTCTATGGGGTAATGTGCACAGATACCTTTTCATACCTTCATATGATCTATAACATAAACATTCTCGTGGTTGTACAAGATCCTCGATCATATTTCAGTCCTGCTCTCAATGTCATCAAATGAGATAGTTAATATCATCTAAGTTCAGACTTTCACTTGGCAGTTTAGCTTTCCTTTAGAGCTGACAGAGAAAGACAGGCTGTTTCAACAGATGCTACTGAACAAATAATGTAGGAAATTTGCTCTGAATGAGTAAAAGATAAGGATCTGAGGTTGCTAAGCTTGAGAAAGTTAGTAGTTTATTATAAATAATCTCTAAAATCTTTGCAAGAAAGTGTCACCTAATTCAGATGTGATTTTTGATGGAACCCACAAATAGTACTGCAACACCAGTAGAGATATTTTTGTCAGTAGAGATAATTAATCAGTATTTTTTTTTTTTAAACCCAAGGTGAGTATGTCAACAGACAGTACAAAGAATGACAATACAACACTTTTTCTACATGTCTTTATAACCCTTGCTTTTTAGAGTGTTGTTTCTACTTAGGAATATTCAATTTATCTACATCCATTTATTCAGCATTTCAGTTACATATAGCACAGAGTAGATTGTAACTTCAGGTCTCCAGTTATGATTTGGGTCAACTGCCTGCTGTAATTTAATTGTGTTTTCAGCAAACTAGTTTCATCCACAAATCATAACCATTTTATCAGCTCTGCTGTTGCAGATGTGTTGCAGTGCTTGCAGAAAATCTGAATGTTCTATACTGTTAAAAAGAAGGGACATCTAAGTCGCTTATTTATAAGTTTTATGAATCTATAGTGTTGCAAACATTATATTATAATGTTTAAAAACTGTTTTGGATCTAATCATACAGAAGATATGCAGACTCATCAAATGCAACTTGCATCAAACAGTTTTAAATATGTATAAATATTGAGGTAAGAAGAGATGAGAATGAGCATTAATCTGAGAAAGCTACTGTGTTCTGGTATAACATGCATCATCCAGTGTCAGTTGTACACATACTTAGAAACCTCAGAAAATGCATTTGGAATCTTGCTGACCACATGCTGTCATAAAAGAGGAAATAATAAAACATTATAGAAATAAATAAATAAAATATAACAAAAGTGCAGGAAATAAAAGAAAAATAAAAAAGAAAAATAGACCCACTGTAATTAAAAGAAAAAAAAAAAGGATGAAAAAATAAAACTTAATAGAACAAATAAAAAATTTCTACAG
Organism: Dendrocincla tyrannina; assembly: GCA_035047865.1. Classification (NCBI taxonomy): domain Eukaryota; kingdom Metazoa; phylum Chordata; class Aves; order Passeriformes; family Dendrocolaptidae; genus Dendrocincla; species Dendrocincla tyrannina. The sequence goes on from JAWWMP010000001.1 coordinate 71,802,633, forward strand.
GAACACAGCATGACAGACTGCCAGTAGGATGGAGAAAAGATAACACAGTAACTAGTCTTGAAAAGTTATGTCCGTCTAGAAATACAATGGTAATACAGAAAAACATCTACTGGAAAGAAGAATAGTCTCCCTTCAACCATGACTGGAACATGAACTGCAAAAGAGAGAATTAGAAGATGTACTGTATCCACTCAGCAGTGAAATCAGCATAGTTTCCCCTTTGCTCTTTCAGATATGAAAAGATAATGACATTATGCACCTTTGAAAAGGAAGGTTTAGAACAGGTCTACACTGTGTGGTCATGGTATTCGTTTATGTATTAACTGCCATTACGTGAACTCTAAAACTTCCGTTTCTTTCTCCTGCACATCTCTGCTTCTCCAGCTCTCAGAACACATTTGTTTCATTCTATCTAGGTGCTTTGCTTTTCATTCCAAGTGAACTGTGTGCAAAAGGGAAAAGTCATGGAGTGCTAATATTTGGAAGCAAGATATACAGTACACTGTAGTGGACATAAAAAAAAGAACTTTGACAAGATAAAAAGAATGCCATTATTGTAAATTGCATCTAATTTTTAGAAACATGAGTAAACAGAGCCTTGGGCTTGATCTGGAACTGGAATAATTCATATTGACTTAATTTAGCAGGACTGTAGAAACTTTATTACATAATACAGAGATACTCTCGCATCTTTAGGACCAAAAATTCCTATTGAAGCATGACAAAAGCTTGTAGGGAAAATGTTAAAAATATTCATAGGTGACCCTGAAAATGTACATATTTGCTATTAAATTTCCAAGATTCAAATTTCTTTTTTAAATAGTCTCCAAGAAAAAATAAGTGCCTTTATAAATCGTGGAATTACCAATGGTTCTAACAGATGTTTACTCATTGTCTTTTCAATGGGCTGCCTCTGTCCACTCTGAAAATAGATATGCTTTTCTGAAGTACCTCTAAGATGCATATTTAAAAAAAAAAAAAAAAAAAAATTAGTCAAGGACCTAATTTTCCTGAATGTTCATAAGGATCAAAGTACAGCCAGGATTGTTTAAATGTAATTAATAATAATGTACCTAATTATAGGGTCTAAACATCTCGAGCTTTTGTTGCTTGCAGAGAAGGACATTCCTTCAGAAAGAGGTACTTGAATTTCATCATTGCAGAAATGAAGTGACAGAAGGGTCATAACAGAAGAAAATTATATAGAGAGGGGCAAGAGAAAGAGAGGAGCAAACTCTAATTTGGTATAGCTGTGGCAGTTTATACCAGGCAAGAATTAAGCTGACAGCCTCAGGGCACATATTCCATTCCTGAAAATAAAAATGGTTTAGAAGAAGTGCATTTGAGGCAAAGGAAAAATAAAAATGTTGACAATGCCACACCTGATCTCTAGAGACAGGGGATGGGATCTAGAAAGAATAATCAGTGGAAGAGATACAGTTTTGTTCATATCAGTTTACATCAGTCTATCTTATTTCTAGGACAAATTACAGCCTGAAGCTGATGTACACAGGGCTCCTAACTAGCTTATTTAATTGGTTGTTTTACATGGAGTCAGATAATATTGTTAAGCAGCAGAATGTTATAATGAACTGAGGACTGCACTTGAAAATTAAGCTATGCTATTTTTTCAGGCTGGTGAAACACAGATTGCTTTCAGTTATTTTTCTTGGCAGGACTGTTGTTTCTGTCCATAGCCTGTCAAGCTAGCATAGTACCCAGATGGTTATAAGGCTCCAGGGCAACTGCATAACTCACATCAGAGTTTAACAGAAAAGTAGTGAGTAATATTTATATATTTACATTTCAGATCCTCCTCCATTCAAAGTCAAACACAGCTGTTATACTTTCACCCTGGCCATTACCTTGTGATATCCCACTCAGCCAATATTCCAACTCATTGCCAATTTGTAGTAATGTTCCTGCATTTCTCTTCTTTCTAGCCCTCATGTAAGGCCATATTTGAATTAACACATATCTTATAGCCGAAACAAGAATGCACCCTACCAGGAGATAGTTCTGCTATGTATAAAATACTAGTACAATAATTTTTAAGGTATTTTTAATGTCACTCAGACTTACTGATGAGGTGCTATTTCACTTATCTTCAAACCTGCTTTCTGCCTACCTTCTTGCTGTATGTGTCATCTGCACCATTTGGGGTGACCTTTCTACAATGACCGAGAGAACATCACTAAAGTGCCTGAATTCCCCGATTTAAAATTGACAGTGTTACTTTCCTTTTCAGAGTTGTTAAAAGTTTTTGGTTTTTTTTAATCATTTTGTAAATTGTAAAGACTTATCAATGGTATCTGGTGAGCCTGGTATATACATAAGGAAAATCTAAATATTGTAAATTTTTATGGATATAAACTTGCAAAGAAGATTTTTTTTTTTAATAACTCCTCATATTTTTCAGTAAGTTAAGTAACCATACTCTTGGTTGTGAAATCATCTCCCTTAAATGCTGTTTCATCTATCCTTATTTTTAACTGAGTATTACAGAGTCTATATTTAACTTTAATAATAATTTTAGGAGTCTAAACTTTATTATATTCAGTGGCACTATTTATAATAGTAACATGACTGAAGGACAGACTAATACACCCAAGTATTTATACAAATTACTGAGAATCTTTGAGTGGGGTGTGGGAGAAAGGCAGCTTCAAGCGTGTAAAAAACCATACATTTAGCTTTAGGTGGAAGGTGATTGAGGAAATGTTCTATGATGACATGTAAAATCCGTATTATTCTATAGAGACATTCTGAAAAGTGGTCACACAATGTGAGTTATAAAATGGACAAACCCCGTTAAAATTAAGGCAACAATATATAGAAATAATTAGGTAATTCCAGGTAAATTACATGTAATTAGACCACTTTTCAGTGTTCAGTTAAATTTTGAAGGTGGTTTTGTATATAGAAAACATAACAAAACTATGTTACTCTTACATGTTCTTGTTTACTGTATTGTATTACTCTGATAAATGATGTTTTTTGTTGAGATTAGATCAGTCTGCTTGGGATTGGCTTGTGGTAGTTAGAAAATACAGAAATTGAATGGAGGATTTGTACATATAAGCATATTTCTTTAAATATATTAGAATATGTGCACTTATCCTTTCTTGTCCAAATCTGTTCTATTGAATAGGCTTAAAACTTGGATGAGTCTGAGAACTGCACTGTGCATTTATCTACCAGTTACTATTCAATAAACAAAGTACCTGAGGGAATTTTATTTAGGACTTTTTTAAGTTGCTTTGCTAGAACGACTAACTTTTCTAGTCAGTATTTGAGATATACTTTTTGTTTTCCTCCCATTCAAATGTTCCAGTACCACAAGACATGAACAGGAAAGCAAGGGAAATTATTCCAGAAAGTACAGCATTAAAAGTGACTAAAGACAAGTCTAAGGTTATTGAATATCAATCTATTTTATTTGGAGAAGGCTTGTCATAGGTGTGGAACACAATGACTCACAGTGTAACACTGATATCTCATTGACTCCCTGAATATCCTCTCAAAACTTTCCTAGGTGCCTGACCACTTCTCTCATTAATGAATGACAATGCAGAAGAAAATAGGAGATGAGTTTGTAATGTTAGAGTAAAGTAAACCTTGGACCCTTCTGTTGTAACAGTCAGTGATAGAACACCTCTTCTATGAGGGACTGAGGTTGTTCAGCCAAGAAAAGAGAAGGTTTAAGGGTGATCTAATGGAGAGAGAATACTTACAAGGGCTTGTAGTGACCCAACAAGGGGGAATGGCTTCAAACTGCGAGTAGGTGTAGATGAGATATTAGGAATAAATGCTTTACTGTGAGGGTAGTTAGGCACTGGAACAGGCTGCCCAGAGAAGCTGTAGATTCCCCATCCCTGGAAGTGTTCAAGGTCAGGTTGTATGGAACTCTGAGCAAAGTGGTCTAGTGGAATGTGCCACTGTCCATGGCAAAGCAGTTGTAACAAGATGATCTTTAAGGTGCCTTCCAACCCTAACCATTCTATGATTCCATGACATTATGATTTTAAGTAAGTCATAATTATAAAATTAGAAGCAGCTCTGATCTTTAGGGAACAGTTGTGACCACACACACACACACCAGAAGTGCAAAAATTACTAGTGTGGCAAGCTAAACACCTGAAATGAGGCTGAGAAGATAAATATCAACAAGCAACACATTTAGTGCCAGATTAATATGTTTAAAAATATTAGTAATTCTTTTTTATGTCCAGTCATCATGCTAAAAATAAAGTTTTTAAGAATAGAATCCTTGCAGGATGAACTTGCCACACAAGACAGAAATTGTTTTTTATTCTAAAGAAGAAAAAATCTTCTTGTAAAGATTGTGCATATAAAAGAATGAAGTTAAAATAATTCTTGTATATACACATATTTTAGAATGTGTACATATAAGTACATGTATAAAATATGTCTAAAGTTTAAATTGGGTTACTGAAATCAGTTCCAGCTTTATGATCAACTTTATTTCAATTGGGTATGACACAGGATATGAGAGTTTGCATATTTTTTGTTTCCTTGATACTTAACTGTTATTAAGAACTAAATGCTATCTGGCTTTTTTCTTTCCTTTGAATTGATCAAATTGCTAAACAAGAAATACTTTAGAAACTTCTCAGCTGTCTCTGCGCATAGAAATTCTGGAAAGAGTTCTTTTCTTTCATAAATACGAAGAAATTCTGATTTTATTAGATGGATATAGGTGGGAAAAATAGACCAGCTGCCAAGACAAAAGTTCCTCTCCAAATCTGAAACAGAAGCAGCAATTCAAACTGATTACAGATTAGAAGTGTTTCAAGTTAAAATTACACTACAAACTCAACCATTTAAACAAAAATTGCATGGCGTTTAGAACAAAAATTATGTTATCAAAGGGAGTAGTGTTAAGTCATTATTTATTCTCTGGGCTTGTGACAAAATTGGAAAGTGGAATGACAAGATGTTAGAAGGAAATGGAGGTAAAAGGGAATACGTCTGTACTGATGGTACAGCTTCACATGACGTTCTTTGATGGTAATAATACTTTTAGTTTTCTACAGGCTGTTTGTTGCCCTTCTAAAGCATCTTCCACTCTTGCAGCAGAAGCTGTTTATGCAGACACATACTGAACTAGATCAGGAAACTATCAAAGCTGTAAAAATCTGAAGGTGTGGTATTTTTGTGATTTTGTGGTTGCTTGGAGTGTTTTGGCTTTTTGTTATTTGTTTTGCCTGGTTCAGTTCCCCAATCCTCTTTAGGTATGAGCAGAGAAATCGACTGGTCAGCTGATGTAGGGTCCATATCTCACAGGAAGATAAAAGGAACAAAGGTAATGCTAAAATCAAGCCCAAAGGTGAAAAAATTAGCTGGAGACCCCAGCCTTAACAAAGATTTTCTTAATAGCTCATGGCAGTTTTTCTCGCAATGTACCTTTTCTCATTTAGGGTGTAGTTTTAGCACTGGTCCTGGTGCATCTCTACTAGAGATGAAAATTTTACCTCAATAGAAACAAAATAATTTAATATAAATTATAAGTATTATGGATGAGTATGTAGGTAAATAGAAAAACCCTGTCCTCTTCATAGGAGAAAATGCCTCACATGTTCATGACTTTTGCAGATTTTGCAGTTTTGCCTTTGGTTTTACATAGAGAGCAAATCATTAATCACACACACAAAAAAAACCCCTGTTTCTTTTTGTTTCATTTCTGCATGGTAAGGTTTTGCTAAATTTCCTCAGTCATTTAAGTGACAGAAAACTGCAATATTTTTAAATTAAGAGAGGCAATAATCATGGTAGTAAAAACTGTGTTTTGACAAAATAAGATCCCAAAGGATCATTGCTCAATTTTATAATTAAAATACAATTTTGGATTCTTTGAAAAGTTACAGAGTTATTTAGGTTAGAGTTCTACTCTTTGTAATATATTGTGTTCCTCTGACAGTATAATAAAACCCATTATTTTCTATCCTTTTAAACACAGAAAAGGCCTTGAAATTGAATGCAATTATCTACCCTGAACTTTTAAACCATTTAACTAGTTAATGCAACTCACTATATCATTGAGAATACATCTTCAGGGGAAATTTTTATTAGCTTTTGACTAAGGACTGTCATAAACCTGATCTTTTTCTCCTTAGATAGACTACGACAATATGATTCTGGCATCTAAAATTGTCTGTTTTTCTTGCATTTAAGAAACTTTTGGTAAGATAACATAAATCATAGTAAACAAATTCTATTTCATTTAAGTGACTAAAATTCTACAACAATCCACTGCAATAGATAAAGTCTCCAAATACAGAACTAATAAAGAAGAAAAGACAGGAGAGATAGTGTTTATGCTTAAATACCATTCTTCAGCTACTAATAAAGAAGATTCTGACAAAGTTAAAAAGAAACCTTTTTTTTTCTTTTTTTTTCTGTCTTCTTTATTCTCTGGTTTTGTCTTTCTCTCGTAGCTCTTTTATCCACCTAACTAACACATGGCCAAGCAAATTGAATTCCCTAAAGAATGAGCTGAAGTGATATCTGCTAGTGTTATGCCTAACAGAAGAAAAGAAGAATAATTCCAGACTAAATGTGGGTATGCTATTTTCCTTGTCAAAGATATTTTTACATTCAGATTATTTGACTGTTACTAATTAAAACAGTAGTCTTCATCAGAATGCTCTGCTGCTGGGTAAAATTTTGTCATTTCACTACTTTCTATTCTTGGAGTTCAAAGCTGTAGAATGTCAGCTTTTTGTCTTGTGTAGCTAGAGTTGTTCCTTTTGTGACTTTGTTCTTCTAAAATGCCTCTGAAAAATGCATGTACGTCTCAGTGTCCCAGTGCCACTGTAAGACCAGAGCAAGAAGGACTGTAGGTCAACAGGAGAGCACCTGAAAAGCAGTACAAAGGATTTCCATCTTCTTTAGCCATAAAGTCATGTTCATCTGGGACCCAAATTACGTCTCTATATTCCACACACATAGCATGGCAATTAAGAGAAGTTGGAGGCATACACACACCTGCAGGATTACAGCCTTACTTGGATCATGGAAACATGGTGGGGTGGCTTCTATGACTGGAGTGATAGAATGGAAGAATATAGGCTTTTCAGGAAAGACAGACAGGAGAGGTGGGGAGAGGGTGTTTTCTCTATGTCAATAGACAAGTTGGAGTGTATGGGACTTTGTCTGTCAACAGATGAGGAGCCAACCAAGAGTCTGTGGATCAGGATAAAAGGGAGGACAGGGTCAGGTGACATTATATTGGGGGTCTGCTACAGGCTGTCTGACCAGGGAGACACAGTGAGCGAAGCCCTCTATATACAGATAGGAGTGGTCTCAGGTTCATAAACCCTTGTCCTGATGGAGGGCTTCAACCACCCTGATACCTGTTGGAGGGACCCAAGAGAGGAAGAAAATTCTGTCTATCAAAACTCATGTTTTTCATTCCTGCATTTGTCCTCTACTCTCACTTGTCCCATCGAGGGAGGGGAGTGATTGAGCAGCTGGGAGTGAGTTTCGTTGTTAGCGAAGACTAAACCATCACAGAGTGGAAAAGAGTAAGAAAGCATTTTAAAAATCTCTTCAGAAACACCTGATGCAGTTAAAATTCATTTCTCACATGGACATAAAATGATAATTGTAAAAAGCTACTGTAAGACAAATCTACAAAATGTCTACAGACCATATTGTTTTCCTAACAAACTCTCATGGAAGACAAGATTTTGTCATTTCACTTTGCTTTCAAATTCATCAGAAGTTTAGAAATTACTTAAGACACAGTAAAAGCTTAGCCATGAAATTAAGAAAACAGGTCTATGTCAGATAAAATTTAAACTAATTTTCTTCACAGCAACTAAGCAGTATTTCAGGAGAATTAAAAAACAAAAATCAATAATGAAAAAGGCAATCACACACATACCACAGGTTGTTTTGTCTTTCACTGTCAGGATCTAGATATCGCTAAAAACCCTAAAAGGAATGAAAGAATTCTTCTGTCTTGAGATTCTCTGAATCACAACATTCAGCAAAAAAATCACCCTACAAAAGACATGCCAAGGACTGAAGACAATTGCCTACCCCACCAGACCCCACACACCAAGAGAAAATGTTAAATAACGAAATTCTTTGCTCAAACTTTTCAGTATTCATTTTGGACAGAAACATCACTGACCAATATCTGGAGACTATTGGCAAATGTAGAGATTTCTATTCATGAACATCAAGGTTAAAATTGAAACAACATCATGAGTAAGAGATGACATATCATTCCACCACCTGATTGGGTAAGAAAGAGAAAGAAAGAGAGAGAAAGGAAGAAAGGAAGAAAGGAAGAAAGAGAAATTCACAGTTGCTATGCCCAATATTATGCCAATGTTTTTCTCACCTAAGCCTGAAGTAGCTCTCTTCCCAAAAGATGGTGTATCAGCTGAGATTTGTAAGTGAAGGAAATTCTCATTTCTGCTTCTGTCATGCCTTTGAATATGACAGTGCAAGGATAGAGTAAACGGTTGTATGTCTGCTCAAATTTCCCCACACATGGAATTCTTAATCTTTCAGATGTAGACAAGAAGACAGAGAACAAAATCAAAGCAGGTTACTTGGAAATGTCCTTTATCCATGAAAGTTAGCATGATCCATTTTTATTTAAACTAATTTCAGAATTATTCTCATGTGTTTCAAGTGATGAATGCCATTTGAAACATAATTCTATTTAAAATTAAAATATTGATGGTATTCTATTATATCACTGTCAGTCGATTATTCCTTCATATTACCTCAAGAATAATGCATAACATAATTTATTCTTAAGTCTAAATAATTAAAGAGGACCTGAAATTCAGTACTATTATGAATTTTGTAACAGAAAAAAATATACTGCAATTATTGAATATGAGCAATATGATCCATTCTATATGGAAGAGAATGTTTTAAACCTGGAAAATAATAGCTTAATAAATTAGCAAGCCAGATAATGATTTTTCTCAATATACATGATGTGTCTTTTTAGTCACTGAACTAGGCTTGATTGTAGTCAGAGGAATAAATACAGCTGGTATAGGAAAGACTTCTGTCTTTATCCCAGAGATCAAGATAAGGTATCTCTTCTGATACTGTAAGAAATGGCTATAGTATGTACAGCTGTTTGATTAATTTAGTTTATTTCTTGCTAGAAGAAAGTGATTACTCTGGCCAATCTCGTAATATTAAACCTCAAGATATTTGGAAGCTGCTTTGTTCGTTAGTTTTAATGCCTCTTCCCTTGTTGTCACAGCTGCTACATTTGTATGCTTTTAGAGATAATTTTCCGGTTACAGTGTTGCTACTTTAAAGAATAGTACTGCTATTTCTGGCTGCATTTCCAAAGTACCTTCAGTTCACCAAAGGCTCGTAAGCCAGAAAACAAAGAGATTTTAGTTTGTGTATGTGTGTATGCTTTTTTGTTTGTTTTGTTACCACAATTCATTGCAATTAAGTTTGCTTTTTTGTCTTAAGATTTTGGATGCCTAACATCATCACAAGGAATTCTGGAAATAGTTCTCAACAAAACATTTCTAATGCCATCCGTCCTGGTCTCAAATACAGTATTTTAGTACTGTTCCTGCTGCCAGTTATTAAATAATAATAATAATACAATGTAATTACTGAAAAAATAATGTATGGATAAATAATTTTTCTGAAAATAGAAATTTTAAGAAAAAGTATTGTTCAAACCTGACAGAGAAAGGGAAATAAAAAAAAAATCAAAGATATCTTTTTCCCTGCTGCTTTTGTTTTAAAATTGTTTACATTCATGGCAAAACTACTTTCCTTGAAAATGTCACTGTTCTCCAGGATGTTACTCACATGGTGGAGTTCATATAAAATTCATCTTACCTAAGCTTTAGTCATTAAGAGGTAGGGATGGAATGTAAGCCATTTGTCTAGGTTACCTTGTACTAAATGGGAAAGATAGGCACGATTTGTTCCTTCGAGGCAGCTCATTCTATCTCAGATACATGAGATGGATTTTCATCTCCAAGTGACTTTTTATTTCAACCAAATATAATAGGTGTATAAACACACTGTGTGGGTAGAATGAATGCCATTTACTTTAGGCCTCAAAAATATTGCAGATTATTTTTCTAGTCCCAGTTTAGTACATTTGAGCAACAAGTAGCTTTAAGTTAGCTGTTTTCTAATCACTCTCCAGCCTTTTTTATTTTGTTCTGTTTGCCAGGTCTTTTAGAGCTCTAAGTTGGTTCAGCCACTTGGTGACTGGTAAATACAAATAACTCTTTACCGTTGGAGTTGTTGCCAGTGTGGAAATAACTTGTTGGGATAATTGCCAGCTGACAACTTTTTTTACTCCTGAAGTGAACTATTTTTTCAGAAGGTAAAATCTCCTTAGAGAAAATAAGAAAAAAGAAAAAAAAAAAAAAAGAATTGAGATATTTGATCAATTGTCTTTTTGGATTCAGGAGATGGAACAAGTAGCCCAAAAGACAAAGTGACACCTTAAATGACTTTTTTTTTTTATGGGATGGGGTTTTTTTACCTCTTGGGGCATACTTTCTAACAGCTGTGTTTCTATTTCATTAGAAATGAAGTGATTCAGCTCTCACTGTCATGCTGAGAAATGGTGAACTATCAGTTAAAAGAAAGAGGTGTTTGAAATGTAGGAAAGGACAGGAAATCAGTAAAAGAGACTTCAGAGACAGAATTAGCACTTGTATAGAAACAACACATATGACACCTGAGAACACTGACAGACCAAGAGGGAAAGCAGGGAACACAATGCTTACTGCCTCGGCCAATATCCATAGAATTGTGGAATGCTTTGGGTTTGAGGTGACCTTGTTACACCTGGGTGCCATGGGCAGGGACACCTTCCAATAGACCAGTTTGCTCCTATGAACATAGACTGAGAGAACTGGGGCTGCTCAGTCTGGTGAAGAGAAGGCTTGGGGGAGAAGTGCTGGCAGCCTTCCAGAGTCTAAAAGGTGCCTACAGGTAATCTAAGAGGGACCTTTTGCAAGGGCATGTAGTCACAAGACAAGGAGTAATGGCTTTAAACTGAAAACGAGTAAGGTTTAGATTAGATATTAGGAAAACCAAAATTCTTTACTGTGAGGGTGGTGAGACACTGGATGAGTTTTCCCAGAGAAGTTGTGTATGCCTCCTCCCTGGAAGTGCTCAAGATCAGGATGGAAAGGGCCAAGGGAGGTTGGACTCAATGACCTTTAAAGTCCATTCCAACCCAAACTATTCTATGACTATATGAAGACTAAGCAATTCAAGTTGTAATTGGGAGCAACCTGAAAAAAAGGAATTGCTATAAAGTGATATTCAATAAAAACCTCTTTTTTCCCCCCTCTCATAAGGAATAATGATTATCTTATAAGGTATAGGAGAAATCTGGTGACACAATATTGGCATATAGCACGCCAGCCATACTGTGGAATGAATAATAATGGCAAATTAAAGCCATAAGTGAGTGCATATAATAATAAAAAAAAAAAAAAAAAAAAAAAAAAAACTGGAAGGAGAAGGAGGAAAAAAAGGGCTAAACATTACGGTCACAAAGTAAGACAAAAATGGTAGGTGCATGTGGGATGATGTAAAATATCTGAGATGTGTGATAGGTATGATAGACATGTAAGGATGCCATGTTGAAATTTTGCACTCTTTGAGACTGAATCACAGCTTGAGCAAAATCAGAGAATGCAATTCAAGAAAGTTGCAGTAGTTATCTAACAGAAATTTCAGAAAGTGAAACAGTAAGTAAAGGGTTTGATATACAAAAATCATGATAGCCATCTTGCAATCAGATAGAAGACATATTTTAGTGATGAATACAAGTATGCATTTCTGGATATTTTGGGTGTTTTGTATCTGTCCTCATGAATCAGTGGCTCATTTGCTACCAGAAATTAACTTTGTTTTTCAATCTGAATTTTGATCTTGTCCATGTACTTGAATGTTTTGAATGAAGACGACTGCAGTCTGATGCATTACCTGAATGGGAATAATTTCATAATATATTTTACTATCATTTTTGTGGTGCAATAACCAGTTTCACTATCACTTCCAGTCCTCACAAACGCATAATTACAAATATCTTAAATGTAGACCCACATTTTCATTCATTCTTCAAAAACCTCAGATGGAAAAGGGAAACAGGTTTTGGGAGGAGGGATTGCCATATGGAAAGCAAGTACAAGAAAAGAGCAAACATAGAATAAAACATATGGAAAAATGTCTGTATGGAATAAATTAAGTTAGCCTTATGGAAGTTATCTTTGGCCTCTCTTGACTTGTATTTATGTCTCTGACTAGCAACTGCCTACATCTTATCTTTTACAAATGCTGAGGAAAGAGGAAAAAGGGAAATAAAACAAAATTACAGGAAAATAAACAAAATGGGCCTGGATGGAGAAATTTCAATTTCTTGATGAGATAACCTTTAGATAGAACAGCATAAAATCTCTGTTTCAGGGTATGACTATGTTGCCCTTTAAAATGAATGAAGTTCCTGAAAACTCTTTAAATTTTATTACATGCTACAGAATCACATTCTTTCTACCAGTAACAAGTTAATTCTGCATTATGTTTTATTACTTCAAATAAAAATATTGAAAAGATAAGAAAAACATTTCATAAATTGGGTGCTAAATTGCATGGTCTGTTTTTTTTTTGTTTGTTTGTTTCTTTGTGTGTTTTTTTGTTTGTTTTTGATTTTTTAAATTTTTTTTTTAAAAAGACTTCCAGGATAAGCTTCTATATCCATGACTTGTTGGTAAAATAATGAGAAAACCAGGTAGTTTATTGAAAATGTTTTTAATGCAACACCTTATTTCTTATGTTATTTTATAAAATTACATAACTGGACATACTGTATATTTTGCAGTAAGAATATGGTAGGTAAGAAAGCCACACATTATATTTTAGACAGTGTGGAGTTTGAATGATCTGAAAGATTACATACCTATTACTATTTACTGTTGAGAGAATATTATCTATGGCTACTGCACTACAAAAAAGAAATATAAGAAAAATAAGCACCATTTATATAACTGAAATTTTATGGCAAACAACAATTTGCATGTCAACACAAACATGAAAAATTCTTTCATTTTCTTCTCTTCTATTTTCAAATAAAGAAGAGAAGAAAAATGTACATGGTTAGAATGGATTCATGATACCGTCAACTACTGAGCTGTGTTTCAAACACATTTTCTGTGTGTGGATGAACCCAGGAAGTTTCAAAATGTGCCATGAAAGACTGCATGTCAATCAAGACAGGAGTGTTAAAAATCACATCTAGCTCTAGGTGTTTATAAGGTCTTTGCACAAGTATATGTTTAAGCTTGTATAATAGAGCAAATTTGTCTAGGGTTCACCTGAGCAGATGAGCACTGAACACACATGGAACAGAAAATGTTATTCACTTTATTCTAAGGTAGAAATTTATGTGTGATTGTTATTTAACATAGTTTTACAGCTTCATTTGAAATATCCAGAATATCAGTCAAGCTTCCACTTACATTCTAGAAATGCACAAGACCATCACTTGGATCGCTGTCATATTTGCCAGCCTTATGAGGATTTCTTGGGTATCTTAAGACATTTCAGACTGCTACTAGCTATCTATTCCAAGCAAACTCAATCAAGCATCTAGTTGGATGCTTTCATATTCATTTAGAGATCTCCATTTAAATGTCTTAATATATGAGCTCATTTCCATCCCAGTGGACCTGGGATGACATTATTTACTTGGAAACAGGTTGTAATAGCTTGAAATAGGTTCTTGGAATAGAAATAGAGTTGGCTGATTGCAGACAAAAGTCTGGCTCTGCCATACTGCAAAGAAATTTTCTAATCTCCGCATTATTTAAGATTGGCAAAAGCTGATAAATTTCATACTAGCCAAATGTAGAATGTACTTTCTCATGATGATTTTTTAACTGTACAGTTCTAGCATAACCATTATAACATTGTAGCTACCATTGTACTGGAAATCTGTAACATCTATTTACCTCAGGATGAACATGCAAGTTGTTGCAATACTAGCAGACAGTGCTGCCTTAGTTACGTTATAAACAGAAGTCAACTAAGTGTAAAGAAAACAAGTAAAAAACAAGTAAATGTAAAGAAAACCTACAGAGATGAGTTTTTCAAGAAAATATCTTTCCTAAGAAATATTTGCAGAAATGTGGGTTGAAAATAATTTAGCCCTAGTGGCTCACAAATGCTAGCTATCTTGCAGAACAGGACATGAGGTAGATATTTGAATGTCAGGTTATTTAATTCAGTATTGTAGGCATTATTCTGTACACCAAGACAGCTCGGTTGGGTGAAATCACCTTTTAGATCTGAAGGCAAAGGAAAGCAAGGCATACAAGAAGTATTTACAACTGCTTTATAGTAAATTTAATAATTGATGCTGGTTTCTTTAAGGACATGGTTCATAATAATGGATTAGATAAGTTTCATAAGTGAATAGGGAAACAGAAAAATAGGAAGAATTTAAACTAAAAGAGGCACACATCTAAAATTCTGACTGTCATGAGGACGCTGATAACACAACACAGCCTCAACAAAGCAAGTTTGAGTGATTAGGTACCTCCAGGCTTCTTACTGTTACATGACTAAGTTGTATCTATAGCAACAGATTACTAGCCCTATCTATTATTTCAAGAAAGGCAGCAGAATATCTTCATTTTCCTGACTGTATTCTTTAGGTTGATGGGTTGATGTTAAAGACTAATTCCCAACCCCACCTCCCCCCACACCCCTTCAGTTTGGAAGGAACCCTGGCTTCACATTTGTCTGGCTAAATTCTTTTAAGTACTTCGAAGTAAATACCTCTATGTGAGATTTCAAATAATCTTAGCAATGCAAAACTAATCTTTGAAATGAACCTCAGTACTGCTTATGATATACACATTCTGAAAATACCTCCAGATAGAGAACACTTGGGGCATAAGTATGTACAGTATCACATAATTTGAGATTTTACCAACATAGACAACTGTATATATACTAAAGCTCATATCCTTTTTCAGGGATAAAATTTTAAGGAGAAAAATACATCTCTCTTGGATACAACTAATCTGATTTAATCAAAATTCTATTTTTTAATTAGCTAAATCACTTCCAGAAATGTAATTTTTTTTTCTCTCATAGACTGTGGTAAAAGCCAAGGAATCAATTAACTGTCTTTAAAAAAAACACGTTGTTGTGGGTGACTGACACTGGAACCCACTGAGACCATCCTCTTAGAGATGACGCATCTCAATGCAAGCTTGTACAGATAGTTATCCAAGCTGTTTGAGACAACCTGAACATCGGTTACAAACCTCATACTTACGATAACTCTGACTTTCTGGAGAGAAGGAGAGAGACCAACTTAGATAACAAAAAAAAAAAAAAAAAAAAGGCAATCTCAACACCCCATTGGGGTAACAGAAGCTTTCTGATAATGACAGATCACATGAAAGACCCCTTCCTTCACGTGTCCAGTCTGCTCCTATGGTTTGAATCCCAAATGTCACTGAAAAAGAGAGTCATTCTTACAAGTTTTGTACCATATGCAATAGTCTCATGAAAAAATAGTGGTGATTTTTCGAGTGAACATTACCTAAATTTTAAAAGAAGTAATAGGACTGTTCTGTTAATTATGCATATAAATTCTACTTATTTAAGTCGGTTTCATATATCAAATTAATTTAATTTATTCTGTTTATCCAAATGTGGAAAAATGAAAATTTCATATAATACACAGCAGTATTGTAGGTAGAATGAAGCTATCATACAATAGGGCAGATTCTATTGTTGAATACACATGCATGCAATAGGAACTATTTTCTGGAACTAAAGTTATATTTCATATTATGTAGGTTGAATTTTGAGGGACTGGTTTTGAATAATCCTTCTATTGGTATGGGTATATGTCCTTGGCAAAAAATATACAAGGAACTGGCAAGCTAAGAAATAGCATCTACTTATTGTTCTGTTAGGCATTTCAGGAATTTCTTTATGGAGAAATAAATATATATGTAACTTTTAAAAGGACCATGTCCATTATATACTGGCATGTATACCTAGGCCTATTATTATAACAGAAATCAAGTATCAGTCCTAAAAATCATATATTCTTGCCCTTTATCTGATAGTTATTCTGAACTTCCTTAACTTTATGTTACTTCATAGATTTGCAAGACTAAAAGGCACCACTGTGATACTGCGGTAGGACTTAGAAACTGATCTTTGTGGTATAACAAATTAATTCCCATTTAACTGGACACTTTTACTTGTTGGCAATTGTTCCCCTACTTCAAGGAACAAGAAAATTAAAGAAAGCACAGTCAGAACTATAAAGTTAAAGTTTAAAAACTTTAAAACTTTTAAAGTTTTAAAGTTATCATAATCATTTGACATAGTAAGTTTTTTGACTGGGATTGATGTAATTGTTAAGAATATTGAGCATGATGTACATTGTCTCTTAAACTTCTAGGGTTTTCTTAGACTTCCAGGGCTTTCTTAGACTTCTAGTTTTAATATGACATATTCAAGAGTTGGGTAACTTTAAAGAGGTCCAAAGGGTTATTCTGTCTATTTTATCTGAGTGCCTAAACTTCTAGATGAGTAGAAGCCCTCTGCAAAGGCTTTTAATAACCCTACTTTTGTTCCACTAAGTAGCTATGAAATATGAACACTTGGGGGTTTATTTATAAAGTTCTAGGTTAAACCAGGCACTTAAGCTGGACTGAGCGAAACTTTCTCTAAGCTTATTTCTTATTGTTTCTGTTTCAGTATCAATTGCACACTCAAGACCTTTGTCATGTCTTTTAGTATGGCCCAACTTCTGTTTCATAGTGGCATGAATTCCCTGACACTGTCATTTTAACTTCTTGATTTTAAATGTCAAATGTTATGGTTTATCTCTTGTATTCTTGATACTGATCTTGATGATATAGGTCACTGACTTTCAATTAATTACACATCATTAATGAATCCATATATTGCTTTGATCCTTATTAAACAACTTGAGTTGGAAGAGCATTTACCTGCAACTATAGCAGTATTAGTTTACCAAGTATTATCCACATGAGTACACAATCTAACAAGCTGCTGAGTACACAATCTAACACAGAACCAGCATATTCAAATATTTCTATGGCAAATGAAGTTGCCTTAGATTCTTCCTCTGCCTGAGAAAATGTATTAATTGCATTACATGATTTCTTGAGTTTTAAAGATATTCAGGAGTAACACTAGTGTGTTTACTGTTCAGATTTTCTGTTACAGATATCCAAATCATTCATTTCATCTAAGCACAGTGCCACCTGAACTAGGTCTGTTTCACCTCTTTTTTAATCATGTTTCCGGGCTGTGACAAAGCAATAACTCAGTGCAAAATAAATTATCTCAGTCTTGTTCTACCATTCATGTAGCACAGTGAAAGTTAATTTTCCTGTCTCTTCCCCAAAACCTCTCTTAAGATATCAAAAGCTGCTCTTGAATCAAAGTAGAGTTTTTCTGAGATGCTTCTGTACCTGAATATAACACTGTATTGATTATGTCAATATTATCAATGTGAAATCTGAAATACCCATTGCAGAGTTTTCAAGAAGTTTACTTTATAACAACTTCTGGGAGTGACTGGGGTTTCTGATAGTTTGATTGTATCTAGAATACTTCTAAAAACTCATTTATTTTTTTTTCATAACAGAATTTTCATTTTTATATATTTTCTGTTGAGAACAGATAGCACTGAAATGCTATGAATTTTTCAATGATCTTAAGAAGTAACAAGTAGGATTCATGAGACTGAGAAATAAATCCTACAAAACTTCATGATAATACAGGCTCCACAGTTTTGTTTTCAGTTTTAATTTTGTTTGTTAAATTCAGTCTCTTCTCTGTAAATCTTAAGGCCATTTCTGGACTTGATCTTATGGGTTTAATACAAAGATATAGTTCTGGGAACTAGTTATGTGTAACCAGCCCTCAAGTTTCCCCATGACTCTAGACATTAACAGCCTGAATTCAGACTCCTGAACTGAATTGGATTGGTTTTCAAAAAGTTCAAATATATGTTTCCATAACAAGAAACAGGAACTGTGGATCCTCAACATTGTCTTTTAGAACCAAACTTCTGTATACATTTGATATATCAATTTTTAATTCCTACTGTTCAACCCTGTCCTAATTCATGTTAATATTTCTTTCCGTTTCCTCTGTAAACAAAAATAGAAACAGTTTATGTTTACTTTATATTAAGTCTTATCTTGATATGTTTCACTTAGTTTTCTGTTAAGGTGCATCAGGAAGCTGTTGGGTTTGGGACATCTAGATGTATAGAATTCAAATTAGGACAAGACACCAGAAACATAATGCTAGGATTTTTCTGTTCTAAACTTTTTGCATTATGGTATTCTGTATATTTGGCATATATCAGAGAATAGATCAAGAGTTCCCTGGGGAATCTGATGAATGATTTCCTAGCTAGCCTTGAAGACACACTATTCAATATCCAGAAATAGCTTTAATAACAGGAAATGTAAGGAAAGTCTGGCTCATTTAATCAGTTAAAATCTGTTATAATGTCAGAATGCAGCACTTTGTTAAAACATCAGAAAGACAAATAAAATAAGCTATGTCTTCTGCCCTTATTTTCTACAATAGCAGAGGAATGGAAAGAAAATACTTGAAATTTAAAGTCAGGGATAGCAACAGTATGAGCGGTGTTTTAATTGGCATTTGTAGTCAGCTTCCTGATTACTTAAGCCACTTTATTATTTTATCAAACTTGTACTTGAAGGGAGGTGACAATGCAGAATGCTTTTTATGATCTCATAAATATGAATTCTTTGTTGCACCTCTATTAAACTCTATATTGATTTGTCCATGAGGATAAGCAGTTTCTTGCAGTTGTTCTACTAAACATGAAAATATTTTAAAATAAAATTAACACACACGTCCCCCAAAACCCCCACCCATAAAGCAAACAACCCCCAACCAAACTGCTTCCCCCCAAAAAAATTGAAATCTGTGACTCAGTTTAGGTATAGGAATTTCTTTAATTTTTTATGATACCTTGTTACTTGTTATGCCTACAGTTGTTTAGCTTGTACAGCAAGCAGAGAAATTTAACTTGTGTAACAGGACCATCTGTTGAGGTTATGGTGTTTACTAGTTCCTAGTCATCCATTTTTGATAATGGCAACTCAAAAATATTCAGTCTTTTTGGACATATGTTTCCACTCTCTAGATACTAATTTTCAAGTCATAATGGGTTTGGTCCCCTTTTTAGTTTTCTAAACACTTTAATGGAAATATTTTGTCTTTATTCTGCTGCTACTAACCTGCATTACTCAGATGATATATTCTAATGTGATGTGACCGTTATCTCACAGATGATGTGAAGCTGTGTAAATAACTCTTTCAGGAACTCCTGTGGCACACATAATCATAAATCTTGAGACAAGTGCAATCTCTGCCTTCATTCTGTGACCAAAAACTACTGAATAACATAACCTGTAGACACATCTTCACATCAGCCAGCTGTCACTTTCAATCTATACCCAAATTCACATGCAGCTTAAAATAGAAAAAATTCATATCCACCACTGTTTTCTTGCTTCCATTTCTTTATCAGCTGATTCTCATCCTGCTTCAACAGTTCCCCTTTTCCAAGTATGTTTATAATATTACAATTTTATTTCTTTAATTGGTATTTATTGGTTTCAAAAATAACAAAGAGAAAAGCTACAAGCTTGGTGATCATGAAACTACCTATCAACTCTCTGGTTTGGAAATTGTTAATACAGAACCAGAAAACAATCTATATGTAATTGTCAATTTTTAGAAGCGGATATTTCTCAAATGGCTTCACTTCACAAAACTAACAGCAAACCCTCAGAAAACCACGTACCACATGACCTTGCTTTTTGCTCAAACATGTTTTAGCTGTGGCTTTATGTATTTTAGATTTGGAATGCTTGTACTATAGAAACCCAGAAATTTTCTAACTGGATGTTAAATTCCAATAATTCAATTCACTCTGATTAATGTCTTTCTTTCCAGAACTTTGCAATTAATTTATATCAGTTTTTCTTTAATCTACACTCAGTGAAAAAATATAAGTGCATTCTGCTTTAGAAAATTGCATTTCATGGAATAGACTGTTTTTAGAATCTCTAGTATGGCAATTGGGAGTCCTCATGAAGTATAGGGGTGGTTTCAGAGCTTTGGATTTTTAGAATCTTATCTATATTTCTAGCGAATAAAGACATGTCCATAGTTTTGCTCTCAATCCTGTAGTAATACTACCTGAACCTAGTGTAATGAATATAATATGAAATAATGCAATATGTCTACATACATGTGTCTGTGTTTCTGTTTCTGAGAATGCTGCAATATGCAATGTCCAATACAGAACTGTATTATAACACCTTTTTGCAAAGTGTTCAGCATTGTCAACTGGCCCATATTTAAGAGAACTGCCTCCAACATCACTTAAGATTCTGGATTATTGATAAAAAATTTTGCATTTTGTGTTGTAAGTTCTTTGCAGAATAAAAATGATTCTTTGTATAT
>JAWWMP010000001.1:71823523-71833668 GCA_035047865.1 Dendrocincla tyrannina
GAGATGACTTTAACACATTCACTCTTCTGCATTCAGAATAAAAATGATTCTTTGTATATTTCAGTATAATTTATTATTGGAAAATATACAGATTTTGTCATCACATTTTTAACCTTGAAACATGGAAAATATAAGCCATACTTTATGAACCCCCAAAAACACCTCAAAAGAGTTGTTTTTCTTTAGAAAAGTTGTGAGCACTTCATAGGACTTTATGAGCTCTTCATAGGACTTTATGAGGCATACCACTCAACCAAAAAAAAAACAACCAACCAACCAACCAAAAAAAAAACACAACAAAAAAATAACAACAAAAAAAAAAGGCTTCAAGATTTTAGGAGTAATCTACACTTCTATCCTCAGGACAGCAGAGCAAAACAATCACTCTTTTACATTATTACCTTACTTAATATTCAGTGTCTCACTGCCTTATTAATGGTCAAACATCTAACAATATTCTCAAACGTTTCCTGAATATATATTCTTCTTCAGACTAAATCTTGTAGAAAACCTTAGAAAAGTGATCAAACCCAGCAAGAAGAATCTTTCCAAAAACCTTTCTCACCACTGGTCCCTAATGTATTACAAAAATATGTTAACTCAGTGGCTCATTATTTCTAATAATAACTTTTGTAGTATTTTTATTTTATACTAAGTGTATTTTGTATTTATTTTTTCTATAGCTCATAATGATGTTTTTCACGATCAACCTGTGGTATCAGAGAGGTTTCAGAAAAGTCACATAAATAACATAGTACCATAACATCTGTCAGCAGGATTATTAAAAAAAAAAAAAGGCCTGAAATATTAAATAAGAATAGAAGGGGAAAAAAATAGACAATTCTGTCATTAACCTGCTGTAATAGATGACAGTTTCTTTATGTTAAGAAAGTTTGGCAAAGAAGGTACAGCAGCAACAGACTGACAGCTATATCAGTTACACATCACAGAAAAGCTCAATCTTTTTGTACACTGAAGAGAGCTACAGAGATGAGAGAGGATGGAGTGAGTTCAACAGTGTAAATCCCATAAAGTGTCCCAACAATGTGACCGCAACCCATTATGAATTTGATTTTTATTTTGGTTTTATTTTAGTCATCTTAAGAACATCTTTAAAGCTCACATAAGGACAAAGAGATTTCACCATTATGACTGAATGAACAGGTTTTACTAATTCACTAATCACTTTTTCTCTGTTAATTGCAAACACTACGTATCTACTGCAATGTAGCATGAATTTATTAGAGCTGCAATAAAAAAAAACACTAGACATGACATGCTAATTTCAAGGACATGACAAATGACAGCATAAGGACCTCAGAAATTGCACAGGTGGTTAAAGGAGAAGCATATGAGAAACAGCCAAACATCACAGGCAGCAGAAGGTGAACACTGGGACCTTTTGAAGAGAAGTCCTGTGAGACCACCATTGCATTGGTAATTCCATCTGTGACATCTAAGATCCACAGATGATCTGGGTTATGATATCAGCAAGGCTGGATACAAATGCAGCAAAATTGAGACTAATAAGGAAAATATGATTAAGGACAGGTTGTTTATTTGGAGGAGACTTGAAAGGAAAAAGGGACAGAAAACGGCAGCAAGTAGGATGGTCAAGAAAAAGGATAAAAGGATGTGATATACAAGTTGGGAGTCTGGGACTTTTTGGGACTCCCTTCTTGGCAGCCCTGGACTTGATCACTGCAAGCTGCAGTCTAAATAAGTGATAGAGTAAATCTCTTATTCTTAGCATATTCTAGCTTCCAGCATATTCTTTGCTATTCCAGAAGGAAAAGAGGGATTAATGTGTGATTTGTGTAGCTAAAGGTGGATACTTATATGAGTTGATCCAATGATCAAATCACTTACTAGTATTGTGATGATAACTTCTGTTACAGATCTGAGAGTATCAGCAGCTACTTGCCACTTCCTAAAAGAATTTGCCTATTGAAGTGGTAGGAGAAAAAATACCATAAATGTTTGTTATTTGGCACATTTTCCAACCTTCAGATGACTGAATTATATGGAACTATTCAGCGTATTTCCAAGAAAAAATTTACCTTTTCAAAAATTGCAAAAGAGAACAAAAAGCTCTATGAAATGTTCATGCTGTGGTCCAGTGCTTATGGAACAGGTGAACGCTATTTTTTTGTGTGCAATTTTAAGCTGAACAATACAAAATCAACGGTGTTAAATAGTTTTGTGCAACAAGACTAATTGTCACTCTTTTGGTAGAGAAAAAATATATGATGTTTATTTGCAGAGTAGATGGGAATTAAAAAAAAGCTGGAAGCATTTTGTGTCTCTTGACTGCATTGCCAAAGAGCAGCTATGGCTGATACACTGAACAAAAGAGTTATTTTCTTGTTTGTTTGTTTTGTGATTGATTGTTTGCTTTTTTCCAGAGGAAGTTAATAAAAGTATTATTTACATCCTCAGTATAATTCCACAACTAATATTAGATAATTACCCAGTATTCATTAGTTTATCATGATTCACTAGTCCTTATATGCCACACTGATTGCAAGTGGACAGCAAATTATATTTGCCATTTTAATAGATTAAAATTTCCAAACCACTGCCTCTCAAAATCCACCAATTCATTTCAACAAATCAGTTTTAATCTGTTATGTATTAAGCCAGTAGCAATATCAAACATTTAGACCAAGATCTCACCTCAATGACATCATCTTCTAGCAATGTTTTCAAACAATGTACTGATGACTGATGTGAAATATCTATTCATATTTGTATACATCAAACACTAGAATTACTCATTCGAAATTAAAAAAAAAAATAAAATCACAAGCTGGAGTACCATCAAACACTCGGCTATTTACTGTGTGTGTGAGTTTGCTTTGGTATTCTATCTTCTGGATAGATGTTACAGCCTGTTTAAATGTTGCAGAAAGAATTTCAGACTTGAGTACTTTCCTTGAATAAATTTAAAACTCATACAAGTTACCTGTTGATGCCAAAAATTAATTTTATTAATTGGTAAGATAAGAAAAGAGAATAAATAAGAAGAAGTTGGAAAAAGCTGAGACTCCTTTTAGAAGCAGAGAAAAGTTACCACCAAAACTACCTTATGCCAAGCTGGTGGTGGGAAGGGAGAGAAGCGGTTTCTGCCTTTTTTTTCCTCTGTCTCTGCTGCTTTTGATGTTATCTTCTTTAACTGTGATGGTCTTAGCCACTTTAGTTCTCTGGAATGCAGTCAGGACATATAGTTTCGTCACTCAAGAGGAGTGTCGCAGTGCATCTTGGGCTGAGCGGGTCCAGGTCAGCACCTTTTTGGCCCCCAAAATATGGTAATGGTAGAAGGATAAGATATAACTCATGCATGTGGCATGGTGGGTCTCAGTTCTTTCCAGGCTGGCAGAGTTTCAGTTTCCAGTGGCACGTAGGCAGCGGCCGATTGGTGAAGAAAAAGTGAGGGTGAGGGAGGGAGAGATTTTTGGTCACAGCGACCAGTTCTCTCTCTCTTTTCTCACTCCTTGATTCTCTAAAGTTTTAGTTTAACTTTTATATTGTTCAGAGGAGGTTTGTACCTGATTTTTGGCACTAGCCCGATTTAGACATTTTGAAAAGATCACAACAGAATGATCTTCTGGCAGGAATACTCAAGCAGGAAGCTCTTGTGAGAACTTCTGGCAGGAAAGCTGACAGAGAATTTTTTGGTAGGAAGTTCTGACAGGCAGAAACAATAGAGAAGCATTATTGCATTTCTATATTATCTGTGTGCCACAATAGAACATACTGCAAAAGGCCATTTTCTTCAAGATTAAGTTTTATCTCTTTCTCCTCATCTAGCCCCAACTAGAAACTCTATCAAAGTGTTTCAGAGATGGTATATGATCTTTTAGGACTGTGATGCATTTGCTCATTAGACATAAGTAACTATAGACTTCAGAAAGCTTAAATCTGCAGGAATCATGATGTGACAGTTTTAATATTGCTTCTCATATTTTGTAGGTTTCCCATGACATCCATTTCTAACTTTCTTGTTAAGTTCTCAATGATACTTTCAGTGACAAAAAACTTGAGCAAATAAGAAGAAACTCTATTAAAATGTATGTGTCATCAACTTCCAGTAATAACATCATTTTGATTATTCCGCACAGTGTTTAACCATAGGAGTAGAAATCTATTTCAGTATATGTGACCAGGAATGAATGTATGAAATTGGAAAAAAAAAAACCAAACTAGTTCCTAAATATATTTAAACCTTCAGGTAAGATGTGCTATAACAAGAAAGACAATACTGAGGTGCCCATTGGCATATGAAGATAACCTAAACATTAGCATAGTCATCAAAATAATAATAAAGTGGCCTGAAGAGCTGATGAGGGCTTCTGATAGCTTGCTGGTGGTGACAAAAATATACTTGGGAGCCTCCACTGAGCCTTGAAGTCAGAAAAGGACAGCACAAGAAAACCCAAACTGTTAACTTCCCTGTTTGGAACATGAAGGTATCCACTAAATTTTTGAAGTGACAAAGAGATCATAGCAGATTCTAAAATAGTTCATACTTGATGTGGTGGAAGAGGAGGGACTGGCAAAAAAAAAACAGAGAGAGGCAGGATAATGATATGTCCTGATATTTACAAAAAATCAGTCATGCTTATCACAGACTGTAAATACTAGTCTGAACTCTGGATTTCACTCAAAGTTTACACTATATTCAGACCATAAAAAAACTCAGCCACAGGTTACTATACTCATTTAAACCATATCCTGAAATCCTAGAAATAGACAGAAGAAATATCATTTCTGGAGTAATCTGGCTGACCTGCATGGTCCAGGAAATCTTATGCTTCTAGAGTTTTTAATTTCTGATGCGTCCTCAGAAAGAATTCTCTCCCACCCTTTTCCACTGCCTACTCCTTCAACTCACCCACAACAGAAGCAGAACAAAATCCACAGATCCCACACACACAAGGCCTTATTTCACACTTAATTCCATGTGCCAAATTCCTTCATGGAATCTCTGATGTTGAAATTGAGAAAATCAAACAGTAGAGAGGATTTTCAAACAACTGCAGCTAGGAGACCTCACCCTCTGCCCTGCAAATCTTGATTTGAAGGTGATGTACACAGTAGTCTCAAAAGACAAGCCTGTGAACTGAGTTATAGATCTACTTATTGCTAAGAATTGCAGACTCAGTAGAAATACTCCTTTTTCCCAGCCTTCATCCTACTCTTTAATACACCAAAAATAATAATTAACTGCCTTTGTCTTTCTTGTAAGAGCTGGGGGTCTCACCCACATCTCCCTCAGCTCCACCAGTGCTAGATGTCTTTTCTTCAATTTGTCTGAATGATTAGAATAATGAAGTTAAATTAGATAATGAAGTTAAAATCAGAGCAATTTCTCTTACCCTGTGTTTAGCTTGAAGGCTGTTGTTTCTATTTTGAACTTGATGATGGGCTTGTGCGCCCAATGACAAGCTTGTCGTCATTTTACCCATCTATAGCCTTAAAAAAAAATCCCAAAAAAAACAACAAAAAAACCCCAATCAACCACCACCACCACCACCAAAAAACACCAAAAAACCCACCACCAAAAAACCCAACCCCAAAAATCAAACATTACTTATCTCTAAAAATCCTTCCTCACTAACTGGAAGGAACTATTAGTCCTATTTTAGAACTAACCACAATTTAAAAAGCAATGCAAAACCTCAAAATTAATATCTAAGCCCATCTGTTCTTTTTTTTCTTTTTTGCTTAAATACACACCAGTAGCTATCAAATGCACAGTGGACATAAAAAACACCAAACCAAAACAAAATCCAACAGTTTTCAATCTAATATTTCTCTGTATCGCTAGAACAACATTAGAGATGTCGACAATATTTTATTTCATTGCCACGGCTGAGAGTATGCTCTGGTTTTGCTTTCACAGGTTCAGACTTCATTCTGGCATCTTAATATTACCTGTGTTCTTAAGAGAGAAGTGTCTCTAGAGAGTATGAGTTCAAGCTTAGATCTATGAATTAATGCTGCAAAATTTACATAGGCAACAGGAAACCAAAATGTAATCTATTATTTCATTGCCTAATACAGCAATAAGTATTTCACAATAACTATGATGAATACAGAAGAGAACCAAACAAGAGATAATTATGATATTCTATGTGTGTGTTTGTGCACGCTTAATAGCTATATGAACTTCAGAATCTTTACTATGTATGACTTTGAAAATGAAAAATATGAAACAATTTTCTGAAATTATTAAAGTAACAGCAAGCATTAGAAAATATTTGGAAACACATATCAAAATGTGGGATCCTGAAAATAATCTGAATAAGCAAATAAACTAAAATTTAAGGGAAAGCTATAATTATTCTCTGTTAGAAGTGGGAATTAGTTTGACATGAAACCTAAAACTGAAACTTTAATTTTTTTCTGTTAGCATGTTGGCACAAACTCAGTTATTTAAATGGTAAACCTATTGCTGTTTACAATGTCCCATGGACTTCATCTTCCCCTGCCACCCCGAAAAAGGCAGAGGTTTTTGACCAGCCAATTGGTATCAAATCTAAACCTCCCCTGGTACAACTTGAGGCCATTTTCTCTTGTCCTATAGCTTGTAACTTAGAAGAGGAGACCAACCCGCTCCTTTCAGGTAGTTGTAGAGAACAATATGGCCTCCCTTGAGCCTCCTTTTCTCCAGACTAAACAACTCCACCTCCCTCAGTCACTCCTCATAGGATTTGTGTTCCAGTCCCTTCATCAGCTCTGCTGCCCTTCTCTGGATGCGCTCCAGTGCCTCAATATTTTTATCGCAGTGCGGGGTCCAAAACTGAACATAGATACAAGGTGTGTCCTCACCAGTGCTGAGTACAGGGGGACAATCACTGCCTTAGTCCTGCTGGTTGCACTATTTCCGATACAGGCCAGGATGTCATTGGACTGCTTGGCCACCTGGGCACTCTGCTGGCTCATGTTCATCTGGATGTCTAAAAACATCCTCATGTCCTTTTCCTGTAGGAAGTTTTCCAGCTACTTTTCCTCAAGTCTGTCGCATTGCATAGGGTTTTTATGACACAAGTGCAGGACATGTAACTTTGCCTTGAACCTTGTATGATTGGTCTTGGCCCACAAATCCAGCCTGTCCAAATCCCTCTCTTGAATTTTTCCTTCAGTGGATCAAGCACACAACTTGTCATTTACAAAGTGACTGAGAGTACACTTGATTGTCTCATCCAGATAATTGATAAAGTTATCAAACAGGACTGGGCCCAATGTTGAGCTCTAGGTAACTATTTATGACCATCCACCCTATGGTGGATGTAACTCTATTCACCACCACTCTGGGCCCAACTATCCAGTTAGTTTTCGATGAAATGAATAGTGCACCTGTTCAACATATGAACATATGTGTTCAACATATGAACACAAGGAGTTGGGAGGGAGCACAGCTAGGACAGCTGACATGAACAGCTAGACAAAGCAATATTCCATACCATGCAATCTCACGCTGAGGGTAAAAACTAGATGGAGCTGGCTAGAATGAGTGCTGC
Source organism: Dendrocincla tyrannina (assembly GCA_035047865.1). NCBI lineage: Eukaryota > Metazoa > Chordata > Aves > Passeriformes > Dendrocolaptidae > Dendrocincla > Dendrocincla tyrannina. The sequence continues at coordinate 71,831,050 of JAWWMP010000001.1, forward strand.
TTAGGGACAAGCTAGGCATCAGTCAGTGGGAGCTGAGCAATTGTACTGTGCATCACTTGTGTTTTATGGGGTCTATTCCACTCTCACTTTTCCCTTTTTTTATTACTAAACTGTTCATATCTCAGTCCATGGGTTTCATTTTTTCCTACTTCTCTCCCTCCTGCTAGGGTAGGGAAACTCTCTTGCAAGACTTCTTGTGATGGCTCCTTCAGCTGCACCAGGTTCCAGGGTAACTGTTCCTGGTAACACTGGTCTCTCCCTACTTGATACTTAGACAGGTGCTCACTCCACCTTGCATCATTTTAACCAGGAGGGCTCTACAAGAATCATTTTTTCATCTGGAGCTTGTAGGAGCACCTGACAGGTAGCACTGTTCAATAGCAGTGTGTTGACTAGGGCAAAACACCTCAGGCTGCATTTATCAATATCTGGAACCAGAAGGTGGTTTTCCCCATGTCTAGGTAGGGATTGGTGCAGAGAGTGCCTAGGAGTCTGGTACCCTGATTTAGTAAAGTCTAAGACTTTACTAAACTTCAGCTAAGACTTTACTAAACTTCAGCTAGACAATATCCACAGCCTTTCCCTCATCCACTGAATGGGTCAGCTTGTCATAGGACTGTCAAACAAGACCTGCCTTTTATAAATCCACGCTGGCTGGTCCTGGTTCCCTGGGTATCCTGTACCTGCCACATGATGGCACTTAAAGTGTTCTGCTCCATGACCTTGCCCCTCATGGAGGTCAGACTGGCAGGCCTTTAGTTCCTTAGGTCCTTCTTCCTGCCCTTATTGGAGATGGCCATGATATTTGCTAACTTCCAGCCAGTTAGGACCTTCATGTTTATTCAGGCCTGCTGGTAAATGATGGAAAGAGGCCTGATGAACACTTCTGCAAGATCTATCAATACCTTTGGATCCCACTGAGCATCATAAAACTGTGTGTCTCTAAGGGGTGTAGCACGTTGAAGAGCACTGTCTCTTGGCTTATGTTCATTCTGTTCCCTGTCCCTGTCTTCCAGCTCAGAGGGCTGGGCATTCAGACAACAATTGGTCTTACTATTAAAGACTGAGGCAAAGAAGGCATTAAGTACCTCAGCCTTTTCCTGATCCTTTGCCACTATGTTTTGACTACATCCAATAAAGGATGGAGATTTTCCTTAGCCCTTCTTTCTGTTGCTTATGTATTTATAGAAACATTTTTCACTGTCTTCCTTTAATGACTTGTTCACTCTTTAACAGCACCTGTAGGATAGATAGAATATTCTAGGGCAGCTTCAACTATTCTGGTGATCTATGTGTTACCTACTGCACTGAGCTGCTGTGCCTGGAAGTGGAATTAACACTAGTATGGAGATTTTAGGTTAGCTTAAATTGTGGAGCCCATATCATCTGCATGACTAAGAATAGGATCTCTCACCGGCCTCACAGACAAGATCTTCAGGAACTAAACTGGAAAACTAAAAACTGCCCTGCTTGTAGACACCTGTAATTAAACATATGAATGAAGATACCATACACTGAAATGGAAGCTTTCCCTGCCAGAATCATCTAGTAAAACTTGAAAAGAACTTTGATGAGATCTCGGTTCAGTGAACTACTTAACACATATCCATGAGGAATATTCTGTAACATCTAATGTCCTTTCACCCTCTGCTACAGATTTCAGGGAAAGACTTGAAATTTTAGGCAGTTCATACACCAAACTTCAGAGAATCCATTGAACGATTTTACATCCAGTGGGGATGTACTGCAGTTACTGTGCTAGCTAGAAGAAAACAGCATAGTCTGTGGTTTGTATGGTTTTAATTCTCAATTATATCAGATCAGAACTGCAGTAGTCCTATTTCTAAACTCAGAATTTGCTAGAAAAGAATCATGTTAAATGACAACATGCAAAATAACATCATATGAAACAGCTACGAGTCCAACATTTTCTCTGGCTAAAGAGATTTGAAAACAGGTTTCATAAAAATATATCTTTTTAGGGAACAATTTGCAGTCATTATAAACACAAACACTTTTCTGAGATAAAGGGACATCATGATGATGAAGTTCACTTTACATTTAAGCATTAGTAGTGTCCTGGGGCATATTTATTTAGCAGAAAGCAAGTTAAAATCAGACTTACATGATCTTTAACCAATATTAAAAATGGTATAAATATATTCTGTTCTAGAAATAATACCTAAATCAATTTTATCTATGGGAAAACTTTTCCATAAAAGCTCCCTATGTTATTTTTTTGAGAAATTTTATATCAAAGAAGCTAATTGCATTTTATATATATATTGGTCTGCAAGTCACCAATGGGTGTTATGTTTAAAAAAAAATAACCACGCTTGGATGTGGGAGAATGTGATAGCTACGAGATGTGGAAAAGAAACTTTCCAAAGTGGATTTACAAGGATATAGAGGCCGAGGACCAAGCAGAGACTGTGGAGCTTCAGACATTCATGGCAGAGGCTTGAAGAAAGGACTGAACTTTAATTGCTTACGGACATTTCTTGACCCTGCATATAATTGCTCATAAAGGGATCAACTTACAAGTATACGATCATTCGTAGAAAGTGGAACCTCCCCTGTTTATGGTTTTCCCCATGGTTATTCCACTCTGTGCACCCC